>CAMXCT020003001.1:599660-637160 GCA_947184155.2 Cladocopium goreaui | reverse complement strand
CGTCTGTCTTGTATTGTGCCTTAAACATTACCCCACATAAATTTCCTAAGGCTGGTGGGGGGCATGGGGGGGAGGGCGCAGCGCGTCCCCCCCAAAGAACACAGGAAGAACATCGTTCTGGCTTTGATCCGTTTCGTTTCGCTTCTTTTCCTTTCTGCCTTGTTATTGTTGTTCTCGTTGTTGTTCTTCCTTCTTGTTTCTTGTTCTTGTGTCTGGTGTCGTCTGTCTTGTATTGTGCCTTAAACATTGCCCCACATAAATTTCCTAAGGTTGGTGGGGGGCATGGGGGGAGGGCTGAAGAGGGGCCCTAGCGTCTACTTCAAGATCAGCTAAGGCGTCTTCCCCAATGACAGCACTCTTTTACTCTCAGCCTGTTGCCGGTCAGTGCTTGTCTACAGGGTTACTCTATATACCTCTTTCTTGAACCTTGAAGGCGCATATAAATGTGCTCAATACTCATGCATGTACCTATGTAGGTATTAGGTCGAAACAAAAACACAGGCACAAATTCAAAAGCAATGAGTAGAGCCCTACGCCTTGCCGTACCCAATTGGTATTAAGAGTATCTTCCTGACTTCTCTACACAATGGCAAATAGCAAAAGAAACCGGAGTTACGCAGTGGCTTCGAATTGAAAAACACGTGAAAGCAGCGAATGTCCTAAGGACATGTCGAAAAAGAACAGCGTATTCGCTAATTTTTCCAGTAGCGACCAATGGTGCTTCGCGCACGGTCTCTCCACAGGCAAAATGCCTCGCTCTACCGGTGAAAGTTCGAATTGAAAAGTTCGGGTTCGCAAGATTCAGAAATTCAGGTCATACGAAAACAATTGACCAAATCACGAAATAAACGGAAATAGCGGATCTCCAAAGTTGCTCATTCAAGCAAACAATGGACTGAAATCGAAGTTGGTAAATTTTTGAAGTTCGCTCCATTCGGAGTGGTTTGCTCGCCGGATGATTCATGGAGATAAATGTATATAGTATCTCTATTTACAAGAGTCTCTATTTTACATTAAATTGAAGTTCAGACACTTGTGGCATTATCTCTATCTAAAAGAGTATATGCCATCTGTGTGAAATAAGTTAAACGCACAGAAAAACTGTACACGGCTTCTCATGCTGTGTTATCTTCAATTAAAGAAGTGTACACTCACTCATCGCCACTCACTTGATCTCCATGGTCTGGACGCTGAAGATGAGGATCCACCCCACTCTGTGTTGCCCTGATACGTCGATGCTTGATCTTCATATGCCTTTCTCTTTTTCTCCTTCTGTCTTTCCTTTCTTGAATCAGCATACTGCTTCTTCTTGTAGGCCTGTTTGTAATGATGTCGTTCATTTCATGACATATCAGAAGGATCAAGATGGATAAGAATTGGATTATGAGCATCGCGATCATTTGGAGCAACCATGAAGATGTTGTGATCACCATGTAAGCAAGTTCCATTTACCTTGAAGTAAAATTCACCCACATAGTTCATGTGATCTTCATCCTCAAAGTCTTCTGGGTGTTCCTCACACATCAAACGTGAATGACCCCACTCAACAACTGTTAACATACAACAATCCCCTTTACCATTTGTCTTGTTCATGAGCTCGTCGGTGTATGTTGCTGTTGTAATGCCATCCAAGTGCGTTGCAAGAAAATCCAAGTCACGATAACTGCAAGAAATGAAATGCTTGGCCCTGATTGGAGGGCAAGTTGGATCAAAATTCTTGCGCATGGCTTGTGTTGCAACACCTACCATTCTGTTAATCCAGAATTGGATAAGGCTGTGTTGATATGTAGGGACACCTGGAGATTTTGGTGTGCTGTAATAGCATGCCTTGTTTCCATCACCTGCGATGAAGTCAACTTGATATCTGGCACACTCAAAAGCCATAACAGCTAAGCACTCACCAACAATCCCAGCAGAGTCTGATGCATACTTCTGTCCGACGTGATAAACGCACACACGTGTCATTCTCATCCTAGCTCTTGTCAAGTCAACAATCTCATCTGTATCTCGATCCTTTGTCTTTCCCCAAGATACTTCAAAGATTGCCCATGAGACTTGTCGAACTCGTGTGTCGTTGTCATCTGTGTGATATCCAGCAATTTGCTTGATATAGCCATCTTTTCCAAGGCGAGCTGCCACCATCAAGTCATGATAGTCATTGAAGCAAGTTTTAAAGTCAACCTCGTCGAGTCTTTCTCTGTGAGGATACAATGAACCAGCCTCGCAATTCATGAAAAGATGTCCTCCAAAGTTCTTGATGACATTGATGAAGTAATTGTTGAACTGTGATTTGGTTTCATCAAATTTTTCATGATCCTCATCGATAGTGTAGTCAATGTGTGGAATGAATTGTTGAAATCTTTCTGGAACCGGGCATTTTTCAAATCTGTTTCTGCACCAGTTTCCCAAATTCCAAAACATTGCTGTTATCTGTGGAGAGGATCTGTATGGAAATTCAGCATCCTTGTGCGTTGGGTCTGATAGGCCTCCACCTAAATACCTGTAAGCCAAGCTATGCAAGATCATACAGTAAGGCAAGACCTTGTGTTCCTCAACGTAATCTTGGAGTACCCTTGTGAGATTTCCAAAATCGTCATCAATCCTCTGTTCTGCTTCTTTTGAGGATCTTTCTGCCTTGTCTTGATGAAGAGGATGCATCCTTGGATCACTACAACCATATTCAATGCGCTGATTAAGTTCTTGTAATTCTAGTTGTGGATCCTGATTCTTGTGTCTGGCAATGTACTCAACCATCAACTGGTCATCTGTAAGATGGTACCAAAAATCATGATGTGGAGACATGGTCTTCCTGTACTTAACATGCCAAAACATATGTCGATGCTTCGAAGACGCTGGATAACCTTTGTTGTAAAATCCTGCCCATTCACCATGGTAACCATCTGAAAAACAATCCTTCAATCTTCGAAAAACTGAATCATCTTCGTTTCCAGTGATATCTTGACCATAGTAAAGTCGAACTGCAGGTTTCACTTCAGGAGCTGTCTCATCATCTTGAATGTCTGTCTTCTTCTCCCCTGATTCCTCCTTTTCTGAGGAGCGTTCAGGTGGAGCTGATTCCTCTTTCTCTGAAGAGCCTTCAGCTGGGACATGTGGCTCCTGGGTGTCTTTTTCTTCTTCTTTTTCTTCGTCAGCAATCTTCTCTTCTTCATCCTTTTCTTTCTCTTGTCCTTCTTCTGGTTTGACAAAACTTTCCTTGATCTTTCGTTGAACATTCTGATTGCACATGCTGATCCATTTCAATGTACACTCAACCAATTTGTCATCATCAGTTTCCAAAATGATATGTTTGTCCTCAATGTTCAAACTTTCAATGGTATGCTTGTACTCAGGATCACCTGCGCCTGGTCTTTGAAGATCTGGAAGTGGAGTGTCTGGATCATCGTCCACCATATGAGGATCCTCTGCTCCAAAGAAATTTTCTGCGCCAAGGTGTTCATTGTCCTTGAGAACTTGGTCAATATCCAGTTTGAACTCATAGTACTTGTCGTAAGAGATCTCATAACCCATCATAGGTGCATACTGCTCCATAAATGTTGAAAAAGAAGCATCTGATAATGCTGACATCATCAACCATAATGAGAAGAAGCTTATGTCACCACGTTCAAGGGGTCGACCTCCTTCAAGATCATCTTCTGCGAGGATTGATTTGCCTTGGAGTGTAATATCATGGAGGATCTGTCTGTGCTCTGGTTTGAGTTGCCTGACTATAAACAGTCCCTGTCGATCTTCCATATTTCTTCGAGGATTTGCATCAGGTAATACCTCACTTTCTTGTTGTGGTTGTGTTTCCTCTCTTTCTTGAGAGCATACACCTTCTTCCTCTCTTTCCTGAGAGCCTGATGCCTTTTCCTCCTCTTTTCTGACAAAAACTTGTAGTCTTGGCAAAAACTCCAAATCGTCTTCAGCATCATCATCATCGTGACCTTCCATGTCCACATTCTGTTGCTCTGATCCTGGGATGTGAGCGATCTTGTCCTTTCCAGCTACCCAGATGTAGCCATCGAGCTTTGTAGATGTGTGGAAGTCACCTGAACCGCATTCCCTGACCTTTGTCCTTGCTCTTGCCGATTGATGGAATGCTTCATGCTGAAAGAATTGATTGTAGGCATGTTCAACAAAGAATCTGTAGGATTGAGCTGTCAATTCCTTTCTGCTATCCACAAATTGTCGAAGCTTGTTCAAAGCAAAAACTGTGAAATGGCTGAAGCTAGCAGGTGCTTCATCTTCATACAGATCGATTGCCATGATCATCATCTTTGTGGAAAACGAGAAATGCCGTTCAGGTTCTGGGATGACTGTTCTCTTGTTCATGGGAACTGTAATTCCTTGAATAGTCATGGTCATACCCATGTGTGTTCAACTCCAGTGCATCCAAAATGTTACCATCACGGTCCTTCTTTCTCCTGCAGAAATCTCCCCAGAGTTTGTTGTTCTCTCTAATGAACTGATCAAGATGCTTAGTGTAAAAGACAAAGACTGCTTCTGAGAGATACTCCATGTCCTTCTGTATTGCTAAGTCTCTTTCGTATAGCAAGAACTTCTCTCTCCATTCGTCTCTGTTGATACTGTGTCTGTCTTCCCAACCTGTTGGGGCAACTTGACCTCGCATCCAGTCTGTCCAATATTGTCGACAAGAGTCCATGTAACCTTCCATGGCTTCAATATTTTGCTCCTTATGGAAGTGTGCCAACATGCGTCCAATTTCCCAAGCTCTTGTGAAGAGTAGGCATTGATGTCCTGTCCATGGTAATTTTTCCCAATCTGAGCGAGTGATTGATTGTCTACGAAGTGCTATCTTTTGTGAAGAGAGTAGTAGGTTCCATTCACGCAGAACTATCACTTTTTCTCCTGAGGAGTTCTTGATGAGTTCACCGCTCTCTTCTCTTGCACAGACAATACCTGCCTCATACAGGACCCAGGGATTCGATGCAGAAATTGAACTTTTGGTAGCCTGTTCTACCACAGGGTCTTCAATATCATCTGGTGGATCTTCTGCTTCCCAGAGATTGACAGCCTCTTCACCCATTGGGTCGTCATGGACGTCCACTGATGGCTCCTCTTGTTGATTGTCTTGAGCATCTTGTTGAGGATCATCATGTTGTGGTGATTCTGGACTTCCTGATGAGGAGCGTTGTTGCTCCCATGCATCTTGAGGTTCCTCTCTTTCTTGAGAGCGTCCTCTTCTTGATGGCTGTTCATATGGATTTTCCATGGGTTCATCAGCCTGCGCAGATACCTCTCTTTTTTGAGAGCCTTCTGCTGCAGATACCTCTCTTTCTCGAGAGCCTTCTGCTGCTGCACCATAGATTGATTCCACAATCGGGTCAAAGTCATTCTCGTTGCATAGTGGTGTACCAAAAACTAATCTTCCATAGTTTTGTGGAACCTGTTGACCCATGAGCTCCCATGCTGTGATTCTGACTTCTTCAGGAATGTCTTGTCCAGGAATAAATGTTGGACCTTTCTCCTTCATGACATGGTTCCATGTTGTATTGGTGTGCCATGAACCACCTGTAACTGATGGAGGTAGAGAATGACCACGTCCTTGATGAACAACGTTACATGCAATGGTAGGGAGTTGTTCCTTGACATGGAGGTACTGGAAAGGAATGTCACCATGAAATAAAATGACACCATTCTTTGTCAGATAGAGTTGGTTGTCCACAATAAAACTTGGATCCAACACGAGGTACACTGGTCGCCTATAGTTTCTTGGAGGCTTCGTGCCCTCTGCCATCCTTATGTAGCCCTGACCATTGTCATTGTGGTACATGAAGTGAACTGCATCCCTTCTGCCTTTTCCACTTCCTTTCACAAAGGTCTTCAGGCCTGATTGTTGAATGGAATCTAAATTCATGTAATCAGTGACATGAAAAATCCAGCCCAAACTCATAGCCTCATCATATGTCAGTTGGTGGTGTGCCACAGTGGGATCGACAACTTGGTTGCTATGTCCTTGAAAAGCACCAAGACGAACGTCGAATGGATAATCTGGCATTGAGCTGTATGGGTACCACTGCCATCTCATGGAGATCTCAACAAAGAAACGTTGTTTTGGATTACACAGTAACATCGCCGCAAAATCTGCTCCAGACATGTGATATTCCTTTGGATTGTCTCCTTGCATCTGATCAAACAAATTGGAAATGTTCATAGCTCCACTGGCAGTGAATAATGTTCTGTCTCTGCAATGTCTCAACACATTTGATAGCTTCTTGCTACATGACATATAATAGCTTCTCCTTGATGAGCTAGTCATGTCCACGTGGAAATCATTGCATCGTTCATCAAACCAGTTTTCTTCTGCCTGAGTTGTAAAGCCACAGAGATACTTCAGAAAGCTTGAAGTCCATTTCAAAGATTCATCAAATTCTCCATGACTAGTTCCCCAGTGCAAAATCCAAGCTATTGCGTCCATGAACATTTCATGTCTGTCAGTTGATCTCATGTTATGTGGACCCATCAATGTATGTAAATTGCGCTCTCTCTTCTTCCTCACTTGCTCGTGAGCCTGAAACCAGTCTGTTTGGCGCCTGTAATCATAGCAAAATGATAAATGATCCTCATCGGGTAACGTTGATGGTGTTCGAAATCTGTCAGCTGGGATTTCCTCTGATCTTCTCAGAGCATATCCATCAGCTGAATGTCTTCTGCTAAAATCATAGCTTTGATATTCTTGACCTCGAGTGTTCGATTGTGCCTGATCACTAGATGGTGCGGCTGAGGCCCTGTTCCACCGGCTAGAGCTCGACATGTTGAAGAAACAGTGCGATCCTCGAGACTCTGCCTCTTGAGCCGCAGGCACAAATTCAAAAAATAGTCAAGAATCCCTCAAGGTGTCACCTAACAGAAATACATCATGTCTAAAATCAACATGACTGCAAACTGTTGGCAACCATGACCTGAGGTAAGCTTTGTGTTCCAGTAATGATCTGAATGGTGGATGAGCATCAACTTCTTTAAGAACACCTTGTCGAACAGCATCGATAAGATTCTGAGGATTGGCAGATTTCTTGGTCAAACAATCGGCTAAACACCATTGAGTTCTGATATGTGACAAGTCAGCAATGGAACCTGAACATGCTTCTTTCCTAAGCATCTGAATCATATGAATGGTCTCTTGTTGTTCAGGAACATGAGTAGTGCTGGCAGTAGTCACAAGATTGTTTGCATCAGTCCTCATATGAATCTCACTTGAAAGTCCAGTGATGTCCTTGATCAGTCCTCTCAACATTTGACATGTACCATAACACTTCATGAGTGCATACAACTCTGCAACAGTTGTGCTCAACGTGGTACGTTTGATTTTGGTTGATTCAAAGAAAATAAGAGAACCTCTGGTGTTTTTGCTCTTTTCCTTTCTCGGTTCAGCCATGAAAATAACCATTGCGCGCTGTGAGGATTTGTCGCTGTTGTTCCTAAACGCTGCATCTGGCATTGCAACTAATCTAGGATCACCTTGCAGTGGCCAGAACATAAGTTCCATCGGGTCACCTACAATTTGCCTGCAAAGTTTGTTCAGCGTTTTGCAATCACCTATGGTGGGGGAAGCAGCGGCAGAAGCACAACGTGAAAACTGATAACATGACTGAAATTGGGTTCTTGATTGTAACCAGTTGATACTACCTAAGAGTGATCTGTAGGCAGTGTGGAGATCTTTGTCACATTTGTCTTCATCCTTCAAACCTTTTGGTATGACAACCTCAGTAAGTTCACTGACGCAAAGTGATTGTTCAACAGTGATATGTGATTTCTTCTTGGTCTTCTCATCAATGATCCATTTCACACGTTGACCAGTGAACATCAAATCATTCACATCTTCATGACCAATCTTGAATTGTGACTTGACAACTTTCTTGAACTTCTCCAGAAACTCTGGAGTTCCTGTAATGAACAAGTCGTCAACATGCAAACAACACATGCCAATAGGTTTTCTTCCCTTGGCATTACTGCCATTCACAGGGTCCATGAAGTGTTCCAAGAGTTGTTCAACAATCTCTGGTGTCAACTGTGGTGTCGTGGCAAGATAAGTACGCTCTGAAGGTAAGAAGACTGAAACAAGTACTTCAGCTTCTTCTTCCAAACTTGTGGAAACATTGTCCTTGTTCATGTCATGATTCATCTCAAGCAACCACCAAACTCCTTTCCTCTTCACAATAGAAGTTCTCAAGTGAAACTTCTTTCGATCATAATGTGAATCAGGAGTTCTCAAGGCTTTTGCACGATAGGCAACTTGAGCATGACCATTTTCAAAAGGATACCAACCAGACTTGTGTTCAACAGATTCCAAAAACTTCAACAAAGTTTCATCAACAACAGGAGTCCAAGCACAATCTTCAACCTTCTTCTCCTTGAACTCTTTCCTCTGTTTCCATGTTTGGGTTTGTTGATAGCAAGCTGAAAACAATCTTTCTTCAACCAAAAGAGACTTATGAACTTCCTCAGCAATGTCGGAGGATTCATCACGCGTTTCCTCACTGTCTTGTGAGCTTACGTAGTATGTCACAGGTGCTGGTTCTGTTGCCTCAGAGTCAGCAAAGCTAACCTGTTTTGGCTCCTTGAAAGCACCATCATAGCATACATATGTACACCTGTCAGCTCTTGTAGGTTGAATACCAAGCGAAATCAGAAATTTGTCAAGGCGGTTCCACCATCTACGTGGTGCGTCCGCAAGTCCATAGACGGAACGAGTGCACAAACCAACCAAGTAAGGAGGCAAACCAATGTCAGTAGGCAACTGAACATGGATAACGCGGCGGTCTAAGTCGTATGTTTCCCCCTGAAGGAAGGCAGTTTTCAAGTCTAAATGGAGTAAATCCCAGTACATCGAGGCTGCATGCTGAGATGCCACACGAAAACCATACCTGGTAGCAGTAGGACTGTCAGTCTGTAAGTCATACTTTTGAGCATCTTGAAAGCCTCTACATACCCATCTAGCCTTGAACTTCTTGAACTGTCCATCCTTATCAACCTTGATGGTAAGCACCCATCTGCCAGTGACATAGTTATCAATCTTATGACGTCTCTTGTCTCTGAAAGTCATGGCAGTGAAGTCCAGAAAACTTCTGAATTCTTCAAGCTTGGCTTGTTTGATCTCCTTAGCATACTTTCTCAAGACTTCTTGAGTGATAACTGATTCTGCCTTTGGCTGCTTCTTCCCATTCTTGGCAAGATACTGTTCAAACTGTTTGAATCCAGTAACATCGTATGAACTAAACTCAGGTGCAGCTTGGACCTTTGGTCCTAAAGGAACGAAAACAGTACCATCAACATCGACAAAATGAGAGTGGTCTGATGTGTAAGGTTCAGTGTCCACATCTTCTTCCTGAAGCTGGGCAATGTCATCCTCAGTCAAAACAGGAGTGTCGTCTGTTTCATATGGTTCTGTTTCATCATCATCATGTTGTGATGATACCAATTCTGGTGTTCCTTGTGAGGACTGCTGTTGCGCTGGCTGCGCAAAGTCACCTGGCGTAAACGATGTTGGTGTAGTAGTAGGCAATGGAATTGTATTATCATGTGAACTTGAGGCAGTAGGATCATGTGAGGGTCCTTCATCTTCATCTTCATGAGGTTTATGAGTAGGAACTGAAATTGGCTGAACATGACCTGGTAATTGAACCTTTGGCCTCTTGATAATCACCTTTGCCTTTGCCTTTGGTAAAGCATCAGTAGAATCAGTTGAGATCTGTCTCTGTTTCCTTTGAACTCTGATAGGCTCTGACGTCGGATCAGGTCCTGGTGGAGAATCGTCATCTTGTCCAGGATCAGCAATCTCTTCGATTGGAATGTCAGGATTGGAAAACGGAGTTGATGGTGAACTTGGTTGATGTGTTTCCCCCGAGTCCTGTATTCCTGGCATATCCAAATCATCATCAGGTGGTGGTCCATAATCATCTGGAATGATGTACTCTTGATCATCATCATCACCTGGATCAGGTCCAGTATTGTAATCAGGTTGATTATCATCATCCAGAGGATCTTCTGGTTCATCACCACTCAACATCTCATCATCATTTGGTGGAACATCACCATGCTGATCTGGATGAATGGGATCGTCACCATTTGGTGGTGTGCTACTTAAACTAGGAGGATCTTCAACTCTCCTTTTGATAGCACCAGTCGTTTCTCGTGAAAAGACGATCATACTCCATTCATGGATTTTGAACTGTTCATGATGTGGATACAACTGTGACACAAACATGAAGTAAACATGATCATAGTCACCAGGTTTCCAAATGAGTAAGACAGCATCTTCAGGATGTTGAAACAAAGGATTCACTCTTCCATAAGTTCCTCTGAATACACTGCAATCTTCAAAGTACATTTGAGGCAATGTCTTCTTTCTGACATCTTGAAGTCCAGGAATCAATTCAATGATTCTGGGGTCAGTTGATTCTCTGACACTGGCCTCTGTACTCCTTGGCAACTGATCAATCTTTCTCAATGTTTGAATAAGTAACTGAGTGGTAAACCTCTGTGGAAGGATGTGCTTCAATGGCACTGGAATCGAGGTCTCAACATGATGCAAATCTTGCAACAAACACGAGCACTCAGGTTCACGGTCCAAAAACATTGACGTGCCACACAATGCTCCATCATCAAAATGTTCCAACAGATCTTCAAACAAGAAACATTGTCTCATGTTCTGCAAAGGTACAAGTTGTGTGAACTGCGCAATGAATGAACACAAGTGAGATGGTAAGACCTTCCATTGTGGATCATTCCAAAGCTTCCCTTCTCTATTGAAGGCATGCTGTGGTTCCAACATGTCAAAGTCTTCATCATGATTGTAATACACACGCAAGTTCTTGATTGAAGGATCACAACGACAGTAATTTGTCATGTCAAGGTTGAAACAACCAATGTGATACTTGATTCTGTCCTTCTGAAATTTCTTCCAAGCCAAAAACTGAGCAAATCCTGAATCAGGTGGTGCAATCACCAAGAAACCTTTTCCTCGGTCAGCTTGCCATTTCATCACATCAAGGCAAAACTTGAATACCGAGTATTTCCAGGAATTTGGTGAAGGATTTGTGATCAACACGTATTCAGGATCAAGCTTCTCAAGTTGTTTCCAAACTTGGTTTTGTTTCTTTTTGCTGTTGAAACTCCAACCATGCTTGTGGTCAATGGGTTCACCAACCTTCATGTTCAATCGTGCCATGTGCCAACTAAGACCAGTGTTGCTACTGAAGAGTTCCACAACATCACATTTGCCAGTTTGACAAAACCAGTGAGCTTGTTCACCTAAGTAGGCTTCAGCATATTCAGCGATGTCTGGTTCATAGTCATCTTCATCTTCAACTGCAAGTGGAACAGGTTCCGATGTGTCAAATCCAGGAACAGCAACAGCATGCCATTCATCATGGTCACGTCTCACCTTCGATTGATTAACACGCATGACTGCGGTGTCAACATGAACATTGACCATAGCACCTTCTTGAGAGATAACAGTACCTCTGATCCATCTTTCCTTCTTCCATGCCTTTGAAGCAATAGCATTAGCATTGACAGGGGAACTCCAAACGAAAACCTTGTCACCTGGTTTGTAAGGTCCATCTGATGGCATTGTTCGTTTGGCCATGTCATGTCTGAGGTCAGCAGCTTGTCTGGCTTCCTGATGTGCCCTCAGTGCTAACCTTTGCAACTCGAGTTGTGTTTTGTCTTCAGGTAAAGGATCAACACTAAGTTGAGCAGGATCAGAAGTCTCAATATCCAGAAGATCTGGTGGTCTTCTACCAGTGGCAATTTCCAAAGGAGAATAACCACTAACAGTGAGTTGAGTGTTTCTGGCCCAAACAGTACGCTTCACAGCTTCTCTGATGGTGATTCCTTTGAACCTATCATCTTCAAGGTTCTTGGACATGATTTGCCATTGTCGTTTGAAAAGTCTGACAGCTGATTCAGCTCTGTTAGGCCATGGGGTTCTTGAACCACAGGGACATTCCTTGATACCATGAGTTCGGTAATAAGTCAGAAAGTCTTCTTGAAAGAAAGCTTCATCACCTACAATGGCTTTAGGCATACAATTGTGTTCATCACTCCACAACCTTAGAGCCTGAATGGTCTCCTTGTTGTTCAGTGAGTTTTGTGCCGTAGCCCAAAGTAAGTTGGTTGCACCATCAAGAACAAGCAACACCATGTACTTGTTCTTCCTCAACTGAATTTCAGCATGATCAACAAAGATAACATCTCCAAAGTTGGTGGATCGTATGCCTGAAATTCTGGCTCGCGGCGGTGGTGCAATGGAAGTACTACACACACGACACTTGTTGTACATCTCCTCATACTTCTGATAGACAGAGTCAGGAAGTCCTAACATGGAAGTCCTTCGTCTGAATTGAGTAGGAGACATGTGATAGTGTTTGATATGAAGCTTGTAAAGTTCCACACTATCCTCCAGTTTCCTGAGCATCTTTCTGTATGCTGGTGTCATGGCTTGCACTTCACTACCAGGCAGTGGAATCGAAACTCGCCTAGGCTCAAGAGCATCACTACCTAGTTTCTCAACTTGACTTTCTGAATCTTGCTTACCACGGTTGCGCGGGTGCAGAATGTTTTGGTTCAATGACTTGAGGTTCATCTGAATCAATTTTGTCCAAACCTAACTCCCTAGCTACCTTATCAAGCTCATCTTCCTCATCAAGCTTGGGATAGGAGACAACAACCTTCTTTCTTGATGAACCTGATTGAGAGTCATCGACAACCTGAGGTTTCTGCTTACCTACGTGTCTTTTGGCTGCAGGTGGACCTACCTCAATCTTTTTCGAGCCTGGTCCATTTGAAATCGGTTTGCCTTCCTCCTTCTTTAAGGAGCTTGGCTTCTTCTGTACACCTGATGGCACTGAAGAGGCTGACTCAGGGTGAAAAAGATCATCAATGTTTCCACGAAAGGGCTTTGCACGATCAATGTCACTTCTGACAATGTCATCTGGGATCACGTAGTCCTCCTTGATCTTGTAGATGGTTTTGCCCTTCCAGAACTCTTCACTCTGTTCAGAAAACCTCTTCTTCTCAGTGCGCCAGTTGTCCTTGTGAAGAACCTTCTTCTTGCTCTTCTGGAATTCCATGTGGGTTTCTCTCTCATCAAGAAGTTGATCTTTTGGAATTGGAATTTTCTCTGATCGAGTCATCTCATGTAAGTTCATTCTCTTGTCCTTGTGGTGCCTGATGAGTTCACGACGTAGTGGATCAACCTGCCAGTAGTCACCAGTCACCAAAGCTTCTCCTTCATGATCATCTTGTTTGACAGCAATCTGACTGTACTCAAAGTGATCGTGTTGTGAATAGAAACTTTTGACTTGTGGAGTCTTGAAATGAACTTGGCTCATGTACCATGCTACATCTTGTAGGTCGAGAATGAGATGAGTACTAATGGCTGTCCTCAAAACCATTTTTCTCATGCCAATACGTGCACAGGACAAATAAGCCTTCCCTGGAGTAAGTTCAAATTGAAATCCAAGGTTTCTCATCTGTGGAAGTGACATCAACAATGGGACATCACCTTCTTCGACAATGTCGAATTCTGTAAACTGAGTGTTCCATCCATGATCATACATGAATATCACGAGCTTCTCAGTACATTTTGATTGTTGTGAGTTTGCAAAGAAGAATCTTGAACTTGTTGGCTGAATTTCATACCAGAGTCCACTGTTGGGATGTGAGTCAACAAATCTGCAAAATGCTTCAACTGCTCGTCGGGAGCCCATAGCTCTTGTGCATCCAAGATCCAGAATACACACAGTTGGTGGTGCAGAATTCTCTGTGTGAAAAGCTAGTCCATTCTCACATGCCAGATCAGTTTGTACAGTATGAAATGAAAAAGCACTCTGCTGTGATGGTTCCTCTATCTCTGTAGAGCATCCATGTGAAAACAATGATGTGCTTTCTGCCAATGGCTTCCATGAAGCCTCACCTTCTTGAAGACCAACTTGCCTGGGCACTACAGCTGGACGTTGTTGTACACCTTGTCGTAGTGCACCAACTTCTCCAACCAGAACAGGGAATCTCTTCATTTCTCTCCTGTTTTGATGTGCTCTTTCATCACGTTGGTTCTGTCCTCCACGACGAGTACGTCGTTGTTCATCTTGTGCTGCAAACGTGGATGTCAAAACATCAACACGTGCTGGCTCTGTCTCTGCAACATCAACACGTGCTGGTTCAGTTGTTCCAAATGAAAAGAAACCATGACCAGAACTTGAAGCTGCAGAAGAATAATGAGCTTGTTGAGTTTGTTGATTCTGTGTGGCAGGAGCTGATGTGGTCTGAGGTTGAACATAGTTCGACTTGCCTTTTCCATCTCCTGGCTTTCCTCCTTTTCCATCATCATCCTTGCCTTTCTTGCCTTTCTTGCCTTTCTTTCCTTTTCCTTTTCCTTTTCCTTTCTTCTGGAAGTATCCATACTCATCCATGTAGTACAGATCATCATAGGCCCAATAGCCTTCATTCCGGGTTTGATCATCGGCCCAATAGCCGTCATAGTTTTCATTCCATTCATCTTCTTGCCATTCATCTTCATAACCTTCTTCACTCACCATGTGAGCACGGCCTTTTCTTCTTCCTTTTCCTCTGCCTTTTCCTTTTCTTGATTTGAAGAACCTTCGTCCTCCTCTGCCTTTTCCTTTTCCTTTTCTCTTTCCTTTACCTTTGCCTCGTCTGATGTATTTGCCTTGGAACCTTCTCTGATACCATGTGAAGGTGGCGTCATCATAAACCCAGAAAACATCTTCTAAAGCATCCAGGAATCCTTCTGCGCCGTCTTCTTCATCTTCGGCCCAATAGCCGTCGGTTCCTTCTAATTCACCTTCATCCAGTACGAGGGAAGATCTTCTCTGTGCCATGCCAGAGGGTTGCATCAATGGATTGTCAACTGCTGTTTTGGTAGTGCAAAACATTTCCAAAAACAGGTCACGTAGTTCTTGAATGTTGTATCTATCGAGGGTTCGTCCACGATGTGTCATGATACTTGTGAGTGTGTTTCTCTGATCTTGACTCAGGTCAGCTAGACTTACAAAAATCAATGCTAGCAAATTTTCACCCAGTGGGAATGCTTGTCGCTGTACTTGTCTACGATCTTCCTGAAATTGTCTAAATGCCGCTAGTGCCAGTTCATCTGACCAAGGAACAACTACATGGGGTGTTCCTGAGGCTGCTGCTACATCAGCTCTCTCTTGTTGATCTCGTTCATGTTCTTGACGTCGTTGTTGAACAAACAGAATTGCTTCAGGACTAGTCACTGTTACTTCTGGAAGTAAATCCATCCAAGACTCAATAAGTCTATTGCCAGTGAGTTGAAATCTAGTCATCCACTTCTGAAGATCCATGGTTCCTCTGTTGAACTTCATGAACTGCATGAAACGGTATAAGAACACGTTCTGGGCACCTTTGATGAAATGAGGTCGTAGAAATCTTTTGAAATAAGCCACTCCTTCATAGGGATCCCTGAGTAATTCTCTATCCAATAGCCTCTTGTATTGTTGATCATCTCCTTCCAGTCTGTTGCGCAATGCTGGACCACGTTTCTCTGGTTCTAACTCCGTAATGTCACACCAGTCATCAATTGCATCCTCAAAAGCAAAGAAGCTGGTTCGCCCATCATAAGCTGGAGCAACCTTTGTGGTCATCTGTTGCGTCATATGAATCTGTGTATGCTGGGGTGCTCTTCTCATTGCATAAGAGTCATATTGGTTCCATTCATTTGCATCGACAATGTCGAAGTCATCATCATCATAGCCATGGCTTGCCATTTCTTGGGCTCTACCTGGAGCTCACCCTCAATCAGGGATCACTGCTCCGCTACCACTTGAAGAGGGGCCCTAGCGTCTACTTCAAGATCAGCTAAGGCGTCTTCCCCAATGACAGCACTCTTTTACTCTCAGCCTGTTGCCGGTCAGTGCTTGTCTACAGGGTTACTCTATATACCTCTCTCTTGAGCCTTGAAGGCGCATATAAATGTGCTCAATACTCATGCATGTACCTATGTAGGTATTAGGTCGAAACAAAAACAAGGGCGCAGCGCCTCCCCCCCCCAAGAACACAGGAAGAACAGCGTTCTGGCTTTGATCCGTTTCGTGTCGCTTGTGCCTTGTTATTGTTGTTCTCGTTGTTGTTCTTCCTTCTTCTTCTTGTTCTTGTGTCTGGTGTCGTCTGTCTTGTATTGTGCCTGAAACATTACCCCACATAAATTTCCTAAGGCTGGTGGGGGGCATGGGGGGGGAGGGCGCAGCGCCTCCCCCCCAAAGAACACAGGAAGAACAGCGTTCTGGCTTTGATCCGTTTCGTTTCGCTTCTTTTCCTTTGTGCCTTGTTATTGTTGTTCTCGTTGTTGTTCTTCCTTCTTCTTCTTGTTCTTGTGTCTGGTGTCGTCTGTCTTGTATTGTTTCCTAAGGCTGGTGGGGGGCAAAAACGACGACACCAGAGACAACAACAGAAAGAAGAAGGAAGAACAACGACGAGAATAACAATAACACGGCACAAAGGAAAAGAACAGAAAGGAAACGGATCAAAACCAGAACGCTGTTCTTCCTGTGTTCTTTGGGGGGAGGCGCTGCGCCCTCCCCCCCATGCCCCCCACCAGCCTTAGGAAATTTATGTGGGGTAATGTTTAAGGCACAATACAAGACAGACGACGCCAGACACAAGAACAAGAAGAAGAAGGAAGAACAACAACGAGAACAACAATAACAAGGCACAAAAGAAAAGAAGCGAAACGAAACGGATCAAAAGATCTCTCCCCTTGAAGGGGTGGAGGTGGGGGGGGTGGTGTACCCCCCCCACCTTGGATGGGCACAGCTGGGGGGGGGTGGTGCACCCCCCCCAACCTTGGATGGGCACAGCTGGGGGGGGGTGGTGCATCTCCCATGGTCTGAAGGTAAGCTGGGGGTGGTGGATATTTAGGCTTTGAGGTAGGGGATGGTGCGTTGTGCAGGAAGATGATACTAGCAAGGCTGGAGGGGGGGGTGGTGCAGCCACTTCTAGCTTGAGCGGGCTTGGAGCAAGGGTTGGGGGGGGGGAGGTGCACCTCCCCCTAGCTTGAATGAAAATGAACGCCAAATGGAGAACTCTCTTATTCCCATATTCCAGTAATCAGAGTAATCCCATCCCGGCCCATCCCCCAACCTTAAACACCCCCTAAATGGTCCCAAATAAGTGTGAATCCCCTACTAAACCATGGTTACTGGGATGTGTTTAATATTAGGGGGAAAGGATTATATTATGATATTTATTCCTTTGAGTTTGGGCAATGATGCAGGCAGAGGCCATTGCGTTGTGCCGTTTCTACGGCTTCACCCTCAGTTCAATGATGAGGTCGAACCCACTCTTGGGTGGCAGTGGATCTGCAATATGTTGCGGTAGACGATGGCATAGCTCAGGAAAATCTCCTGAAGAGATGACGGAGCGTGCTTCTTGATATTTGTCACAGTATGATGACGTGATGACAGAATGACATGATGACATGACATGACGATGCCTTCAAAGATCTGGGCAGGACACCTTCAAGCTGTTCAAGTCCAAGAATTCTCCACGTGAGGCACCCGAGGCAGTGCCGAAATTGGGCAAACTCCTGCCACCAGGTGTCGGCCTAAGCGTGTTTTCCGTCAAGAGTCAGCCTCTAATATGCATTTGCTCATGATGATGGAAAGGTGTTAAATTGGCACGGTGTTCTTACTTCAGACACTGTGCCGGCTTTATCCAAAGCTGCCCTGCAGTTTTCCATCGCCCGGAACAGACCTTCTTCCCACATGCCCCCACCTTGGTGGGTGCAAGTGGCATCAGTCTTAGTTCCGATAGATTCAGTCGGGACTTTCCACACTTGAACTTGAAACGGAAATCGGGGAATTCGTGAAATACTTCGTGCATCTTAAGGTTTGGGACAAGGTCCCGGCAACTACTGTCATCAAGAAATTGGTGGGACAGCGGAACGACGAGTGCCTGGTTCCCAAGTCCTAATGCATGGACCTCTTGCGTGTTCGAGTGCTGTGGGGCCAAGGTTTGATGATGATGTTTGTTCGATGCCTCCATCCAGGGGCTCTCAGGCTGGGAAGGCTTATGGTTTTCTTATTGGTGCATCGTGCAAATCTCAGCCATTCTCGGCCACCTACTAGGCAACTGTCAGATCGAAGCAAAGCAATGGCCACTTGTCTTGCAACTGCGCTGTGCAATGAGTGATTCAGAACTTGTCATGATCATTGTGCAATGATTCTCATTCCATGAAATGGACTTTCTGGTTGCCAAGGATTCGCTCGAGCTGAGTCAGTCCCCTCCTTTGGTTCAGTACTTTCGAAATTCCAAATCTGACTTGAATTTGGTTCTGTAAATACATAAATATAATATGCAATGCAGATGTAAACTCTGTCACTCGACCGAATGCTGAAGGCTGGTGACATTCGATTGTCACGTGGCTCCTCAAGAAGCCGGCTTTCGTCATCGCAAGAGACCTGGAGTAGTGACATGATCCGCTGATGCCTACCGCTGGAGCCAGCTGAAGGTCTGCCCTGTTGCGACAAGAGATTCAAAAAGCGGTGATGTGCTCAATGGCAGAAATGCAACTCCTGTGGATTTGAGGATATTTGTGGAATTTTGTGGATTTTGACATATTTTGAGGTTTGAAGGGCCTTGCAATCCCAACCCGGAACCCACCTGAGGTACTGCGGGAAGTTTCCCGATTATCTACCCCTGAAGTAAGCAATCCTGACGCTGCTTGCCCTCTTTCTCAGCGAGCAATCGGTCACTCAGGGTCCTTGTGATGCTTAGGCAGCAGCACGTATTGTGCTTTTCCAGTTGCTGCATGGGGCAACAAAGACTTGCTTAGTTGCTCCAATTCCTGTCTTATGATCAAATCACAGTCTAGTTCGATTCCCGTAGATAGATGCTGAGATACTTAAAGTATCCAAGTATCTGCGTGATGCTTAAAGCACTGCAAAGCAGTGTTGCACCACTCTGGACAGCCACAGCAGAAAACAGCATTTGACCTTTACTAAGCTGTTGCATGGTACAACGTATGCTGTCAGGCAAGAACTGCAAGTCTGGTCACAGAACATATGATGACATACAGCTGGAACATGTTCATGGCATGTAAAAAAACTTACGCGATCAAATATTGCAGTTCTTTTCCGCGGATGGGTTTCTGGGTAGGATCTGAGCCGTCCAACCTTGGAGGCTGAAACTTTGACTGGTCTGAGGCTGAAAGACTTCCCCATGCAGGTGTGCCCGAAAATTCAATGGTTGATCATGTTTGAGCTTTTTGATGTGGGTCATGTGCTTCCAGCAGAATTTGGCTTCGAGCCCAGAGTACAGTTTAAATTTGCAAGGTCATGTTGTTTTTTTGAAAATCAGATTAGATGCACTGGACATAGGCCCCACAAGAGCCGTGTGGTCCAACAAGAGTCGTTTGTAGACGTGGCAATTTGAACTTCCGATTTCGGAACGGACTCTAAGATCCACTACACAGATGCACCAAAGATCATTCTATTTCGAAGATTTGCATTCACAGCGGTGAATGTTGAGTTGGCTTTGTGGTGCTGTTGCAAGCGCGGTGCTAATTTGTTATGCAGTGAGTCTCCCGGATGCAGGGAAAATTGATGAATATTGGCGACATTGGTGATTTTTTACACAGCATTTGTGGCATCAGGGACCTGCACCAACCAAGGCTGGATAATCTATTGGAAACGACGCAACAAGGGTGATGCAGAGTTCTACGGACCAGTGGATTGCTGGATTCAAATCCTGACGCGGTTTCCATTTTTGGTGCTTGGAAGCGGAATCGTTGTGCCTGCCGCACTTGGTTTTCATGGTCTGCAACAATGTGGATTCAATCCACCCATCAACATGGACTTCGCCAGCTACCTGGCTGTGGATCTTCAAATTCAATTCACTTATGATTGTGTGCAGGAGCCACATAGGGCCGAGTCAATTCGCCAGGATCGTTTCGATTTTACCTGATCATCATCATCATCATCATCATCATCATCATCGCCATCACCATTTGCAGTTCGCTAGTGTTTTGAACATTGCAAATTTGACAAAGCATGTTTCATAGCCAGTGTCGGTGTCGCTGCAGGAGACAATCAAAGGCGAAACATCAAAAAGGGGTAATCGTCGGCGACAAGTTTCCAAGTGGTCTGGGCAACTCGATCGCAGATTCAAAACATGTATGTATATCCGTTATTCGGGCCATCCGACCACGCAATGTTTCAGCAGTTTTTGTGGTGTATTGGGGTTTGGTGCATTTTCTTCAGGTGGCACTTTCCGCAGCTGAGTCATGCCAATGAGCTGGGCGGTCATGTTTCTAATACGAGCGCGAATACAGGTGCCTGTAACAAATTTGTGCGGGGTCAACCGCAATCTTGTCAAAATGTTTTGACTAAAACAACGGCTTCACTCCGCCGTTGAACAGTGTGAAATATCTGTACAAATGTTTGTTTTCTGGTTTAAATTGTGTTTTACCCTGCACTAGCGGATTCCTTGTCAAAACAGGGTCGCGAGCACAATTTCTTGTGTGGTGCGACAGCAGATTGACCGGTTTCCAAGCGAAACATCAATTAAGGTTCAACTGTTGGTAGGAAATAGATGACACTGACAAAAGATTCAAATGCAGACCATTCTTGGTAATTTGGCCCATCGCAGGTGATATGGATGGACGACGTCTCTCCCAGCAACAGTCAAAAGCCTGGCGGAGCTTGGAGGTTTTCTATGAGGCACTTGCAATCTTTTGGAAGGTTTTAGCTTGGCGTCTTGGACCCATGTTGCAAAAACTGCAGGCAGTTGACACTCAAGCCGGGATCTTTACAGAGAATGCCCTCACAGATGCTTTGGAGCACGTTTGGATTTTGGTGCAATGTTTGCAGTATTCTTGGACATGTTTTTCACCATGACCCAAAGAAAAGCAATCTCACAGGCGGCTGTTTACAGTATCTGGATACAGTATACCTTGTAGTTTTATGGTTTGAGGTTATTATCCAAAACCAAATTTGTATAAATATTAATTGTTATTCCAGGGTCTCAAAACAACTGAACTCAACATGTTTCGCGCGATTCATGGAGATTTTCCGCTTGGCAACAACAACTCCTAGATCGGCTTCTGACCGGCTTCCTTGCATGAGGTAGCGACAGTAGTGTGATTGTTACACACAGCGATCAAACCTTCCAGAAGCTCAGGACATTCTTCTCTTCGAGGAGCTTGTTCAGTCATTTAGAACCTACAATGAATACTGTCTAGTGGAAGATGGCCAATGCAAGGTGGCTCCGAAGCAGTGGTTGTTCTGTCTCAGTGGCAAAATCTTCAACTTTGATTCGATGAGTGAACTTCAGGGTCTGTATAGGGAGCACGGTCAAATCTTCCCTGACCTGTTGCAGGGTCCTGCCTCTCCAACCGCATTTTTCTTCGAAGCAAAGTGAGCAGCTTGAGTGAGAGTCTACTGCTTTGCAGAAACGAATCATAACAGGTCTACTGCTTTTCTTGTGTTTGTAAGGCCAGAGTCCCAAGATGAGTGGACTTTGAGGGACATCAATGCTACACTTGTGTTTGTAAGGCCAGAGTCCCAAGATGAGTGGACTTTGAGGGACATCAATGCTACATTGCGAGCTATGCTAAGGTTCGGTGTTCAGGGGTTCTGAAGCTTTGAAAAATCGAAATTCCATGAAATTCCCACAGTCAACACGAAGATGGTCAATGCTTTGGAGTACTCTGTCGCAGTCGCCTGTCATCTAGTGTTTCGCCAGGGAAGGCATCCTTGGGTTCACTGACAAAGACTTCAATGCGCTGAACCTCAAGAGTGGCTACACGAGAGCAACCTTCCGGGGTGGATGCCCCTTGAATGGCTATACATCGTGGAAAGACAGGCTCCCCCCACTCCACTGCATTTACTGCATTTTGCAATTATATTTTGATATTGTCACTGGATACCTCCATTCCTTGCAGCAGGTGGAGTGAACAGCTCTTCAAGCACGAAGAGTTCCTCAGACAGCTTTTTGAGCAGGTGCTTGCACTGTGCAGGGTGAGACTGATGCATATCGAACCATGTCGAACTACATTGCAGTATCGTGCGAATACCAGCGCTTCCGACATCCAAATTGAGTTCAAGCGTCCAAGCCTTTCTTGCAGGTTCTCAGCCGTGCCGATGAAATCGGCGGAAACAAGCTGCGATTTGACCATGTCGTCTTCACCTGGTATGAGCCATCACTGAAGGTATACGAAGCTTCTTGGCAAAGTTTGGAGAGCTACATACATGTCTGTGAATAAAGTGCTGTTGGCAATCTTTGCAAGGCATTCTTGCTGCCATTCTGTCTGCCTGCACAGGTGAACAAGTGGCTTTTTCATGATGCTGTTTGGTGTGCTGGAACCTTCGCAGCGGTAGCTTGCCTACACTCAGAGGAGGGAATTTTGCAATTTCAGGTCTCCTTGTGTAGTTGGCCCCCTTTGCTCAACACACAACAAGGTGATGATTTTGATGATTCTGAACATCCAGAGTGTCTTCCTGACAATCTTCGGCCTGCTTGGTGTGTTGCTAGCGTTCATTGCAACGTTCTTCTTTCACTACATTGTCATGGGATACACCGCATTGACAATTCTGGACTTCCTCTCCTTGTTTCTGATTGTTGGAATCGCAGCAGACGACATGCTTCTGGGCATACATTCAGATGATGTTGGAATATGTTGGACCTGGTTTGTGCAAAGATTCAAGCTTGGAATTTTAGTTTAACATTATTTTTGAGATGTGTCACATCTTCTACTGTGCCACCGAAGATAGTTTTCGCCGAGTTTCATTATGTGCCACACCTTCTACTTGGCACCTGCTATTCTTGGAGATCACAGTACACCTGAAGACTGCATGAAATGGGCCTACAAACAAGCTGGAGAGGCGATGCTGGCTGCGTCCTGAGCAAGGCTCTGGATCCACGGGATCCACAGGATCCACAGGATCCACAAAATATGGTCACATGGAGCATGGGAGCACTGGAGTCACATGGTCAGTTTCGGTTGACATGGAGACTCCTGGAGTCACATCGTCCTTCTTGGTTTTCGCTTTGAGGTCACAACTGCTACAACAGCGGGGTCCTTCTATGCCAATTGTGTCTCTGTCTTGATAGTGGTGAAGCAGTTCGGCTTCTTCATGGGTCCCACGGTTGCACTGGGCTTGGCGAGCATTTCTTGCGTTGACGAATTCTCGTTGGCATTGATGGAACCTGGATGGAACCAGTTTTTCTTACTTTGGAAGGTACTCTGGTGGTTTGGAACTACATCAATGTCATGGTGATTCTTCCTGCTGCGCTACTTGTGCTTGAGCAACTTGGAGTCTCAAACGCTCGATTGTTTGCTTGGAAAAAAACATAAGGCATCGATACAAAACAGCATGCTCTATTTTGCAAGCAAGTCTGGTTGGCATGTCCAACAAGGATGTAGTTGACGGCCTTCCGGCTTAGTGTAGGAGACATCACATTGACACCAGTTGTTTTGTAGAGAGCTATAACGCATGGCAACCAGAATCGCCTGCTGAGGTTGTACATTCGGCCATGCATCCAGTGTTGCTTCTTGTGTAGTCGCAAGAACTACTTTTCTGGAGGACCATGGTCAGTTGATGTCAATTGTGTCAAGATTTGAATGCCTAGCATTCGCCTCATTGGGACTCGAGACATCTCAAGATCTTTCACAAAGTGTTTGGGCTCCGCCTCTCACAGAACATGCAGACGTGCAGGACCCGAACGGCAAAGTGATCCAGACATCGAAGACATCAGGCTTGCTGTAATACCAGAGCTGGAAGACTCGGAAGACTCCAAACATCGAGGTTCTGTTGGTTCTGTTGGTTCTGTTGGATGCCAAAAAGAAGATGGAGGTGCCCAGGTCGCATTTGTGGCATGTTGGATTTCAAATGGTTTCCGATTGTCTAGTTGGCAACTTGCTCTGTGTCACCGGGGGATTTTTGGCTTGTTCCGCATGTTGGTCTAATCTGGTCTAGAAGCAAGTACTGTTTTTAATTTACCTGTAATAGCTTTTTTTTTTTAAAAATAGACCTCTATTTCAACAGTTCCAGTACCAGTCATTAAACGTGATGTTTTCTTCTGCTGTTTGAGGTCGAGCATACCGCACCATGCGAAACTCCTGGCGCACAACCGTAACTTCCGCAGTCTCTGGCCAAGCAAGGCAAGGTCATTGTCCATTCAGCTTGATCAGATTGGAGTTCTGTGGGATTTTTACAATTGCTTCCACTGCTGGTTTTTATGTACTTGGCGATCAGCTTGTCATCAGTGATTTTGGCTCTTGGCTAGCAGGACTTCGGCAGTGAAGCGTTTATCCGCAATAGCAGACCGGGTTCAGTCTCAATTGGTGACGAACATGAGGCAGGTGCTTGAACTAGCAGTTGCGGTGATTGAAGACACCTGTTTTTTCACATAATGTATTGACTGTTGATCGGCTCAAAGGACCTTGGCTTCGAGGGCTACGTTTCAGGCCTGTGCTGTTAGATCAGTTAGAGTCACTTGCTCAGACAACTCAGACATGTTGTTTGCTACTGATGAGAAGTTGAGAGGTCGCCATCCATAGGGACCTAGACTTGGAGAAGCTTTCTGGCATCGAGCGCGCCATGCATGATCGCTTCTACCCATTGCTTTTGCATGGGCGTTCTTGCTGGCTGTTTCTGTCTGGAACCAAACTTGGCTGTACATACATGGAAACGTGTTTGGACAGCAATGGATGTCTTATTACAGTGCCAGGCTCTGCTTGTATCTGCATGTTTTCCAAGGTCCCTCGTGCTCAGCGTAGTGGGTGGGTGGCTAGCTGTCTCTGGCTTTACTTTGGCCAAAGGACTCCCTGTGTCGGAATGAGTACTGTGATTCCCGAGCCGGGTTTCCAAGAATGGAGCTACAAGCCTGAACAAAGCCATCTTCCGATTTTTTTCGTTCCCTGAATTTCTCTCTTCCAAAAACGTACTGTCACATATTCTCAAGGTCTTGTAGGGGCAAAAGAGCAAATTTGGTCGTAGATCTCGATGTTAGACATCGCACTGCACACTTGAAGTGGATGAATGAAGTTTTCTAGGTATGCAGATGTGCAGGTCAGCCATCCATGTCACTGAACAAAGTGAGGAGATTTGGAGATTTTTCCAGAGAGTGTCAATGTTGGCCGTTTGGAGCGGCTGCGTAAAGAGGCATTCTCCGGCTTTTCAGTGCTCTCAAAGCATGCTCGCCCAAAAGGAGAAAAACTTGAGGAAATAGTTTAAACTTTGAAGACTTCCACTGAATGCCGAAGAGATATGTTCGAAGTCTGTACAGCAGCCGCAGGTCTTCACGTCTGAGGACCTTATGGAGAGAGATGTGACTTCGACATCAGTTCCAACTGTCCGCGCCACGAACAGTCCAGTTGCTGGAAACATCAGTGTCCAATGCCCAGGCGTTGGTAGCATCTGAACACATTGGGGGGTTGCTGGGGCATAGACAATTTGTGGTGCTGTCTGAAAGGAATCAAGGCCGCTAAGCAGGGGATTTTCAGAATACGCATCCTTGCTAGAAGAATCTTCTTGATACGAGGTGATTGAAGTGCTTTGCCACATGCAATTTGGAAGCGAGAGTGCTGCAATTCCAGCGAAACGTGACCCAACCCGCATGCAGGTATAAACACCTCATGTTCTGGTCATGGTGTCTGCAATTTTGCCACCCGATCTTGCACTTGCAGCAGCCGGTACGTGGGGGCTGGCTGCTCTCTTGAAAGGACTGACATGGAAAAGCCGTGGCGTGTGAAGCATCCTTTAGTGCTCGCCCTTGCAGGAGGAATTCGACTTTCGCAATTCTTCCCCAACAACTTGAAATTCTGAAAGTTCTTGAAGATCCGAGTATGGCAGTTGTGGCAGTGGCCCTCCAGCATTGCTTGACAGATCCAGTTGTCATTTAATCATATGATCGATTTCAGACAGATTTCAAGGCCTGGTATTGAAAGTGAAGAGTCCAAAGCTGCATCGCACATTTTCGCTTGATTTTCACGAGCAAAATGCCAAGGAAGATGGCATCGCAGATGAACAAACAGTTTGGATAGCGAATGATGGGGACAGCTCCTCAGAATCTCCTGTCATACGAACGTTTGATTCGAGTTCCAGTAAAACCATGTGGCCCAGGTTCCAAGGTTTTGAGGCAACTGTGGCAAATGAAGTGTTGTGTTTGCTTTGTTTGCATCCCAAGCCACGAGGATGAATCAGCAACATGGCATGCAAGAGTCCTGCCTGAGAGCAATGAGTGGTTGAAATTGCGTATGACCACTGGCTCTATAGGCCGGCTGAGTTGGATGTGTGGATGACAAAATCTGCAGTGAAATCTTGGACCAAGATAGGAGTGTCAAGAATCCAGTTCCGGCTGGAGATAACTGGTGCAGTGCCTTATCGAGGTCCGAGAAACTTGGATGGAGATGCTCCAATGAGTTCCCAGTCGGCCCTCAGTTTCTGGGTGAATTTTGCTGGGAAATCTTCTGGCTGGACTGCCACTGCAGATATTTTGGTGTTGATTGGCAGCAAAAGTGAGACTTGGCAGTGTGCAGATGATGCATACAATGAAGATTGCCCATCAGATTGAAAGACAAAGAAGTTGGATCAAGCGGACACGATGGACTCATTTGTTTGGGTGATTGTGTCTTGCTTGAATCCCCAGAAATCCAGCTTGCTCTGTACACTTTTTCCATTGCGTCTTTGCTGGGCCAAGGAAATCAGCTTGAAGGCGATGAGTACTGAGTATCGGTTGATCCATGCTTTGTCGATTTTCTCTACATCAACATCCAACAGAAGGATTGAATCTCAACAGGTTGAGAAATCGTTTGCATTGTGATGTGAAATCTGAAGTTTTGCCCGCAGGTGGTTGCAGAAGTTCGCTCCCCCCCTGCCGTATCCATCGCCATCAACCTCCCATGCCCGAACTGCTACATGACACCGCCGTTCAGCCTCTCTAGTGGCTATCCGAATCCCTCCTATGAGGTGCATGTTCCATACAGCGCTACAAATGTTTCTCTTCATTTGCAGCCCCTCTCCAGAGAACAGGCAGGCCTCCAACCTATTTGCGCGTCAAGATTTATCCACATATGTTTGCCATTTTTGGACATCGCCATCCAATTTTCGGCTGCACAGTTTTGATCCAAACCAAATTTTGTGCAGGCAGACGAAAGCATCAGTCAATGACATTTGTCAGACAGCTGTTTTCAGCTATGGGTATGTAAACCCTATGGGCTCTACAACCCTTTTGCCAGGTATGGGTAGATGGAACGTTCTCTGTGAACGATACCATCGTACAGCAGCTGCCAGCCACTGGCGCGACGAATGTCTCGGTCCAAGTTGTAGATCGAACGGCCTCAGCAAACTATTCCCTGGAATTTCGCAGGCGGGGAGACAACATTTTTGTCAATAAAATCAAAATCAATAAACTGATGTGATTCATGACATCCAGGACACATGCAATCTGACAGCGTGGAATAAGATTCAGTGTGCGTGCAGCAGCCTTCGTATGTTTTTGTCTTGGCGGTGTCAGGGAAGAGCCTCAACCAGCTGCTGCCCTTCATTTGCACCGAGCAGTTGCGAAGGATCGTTCAATTGAGGCCCCTTCCTTCTGTGTTGGTGTATTGTACACTGTACAGGGCTCTTTTCGAACACTGTGAGTCAATACATAAATCATCACATTTTTCTGAAGCTAATTTGCCTTGTCTTCGTAGTTTCCAACCTTTGGAATTGCAGCGACTTGAAAGGTGACCTTTGCTCTGCCTGCCGAATTGCCATTCGATTTCGAAGGCGGGATGAATCACCGACGGATCAACAGCTCAACCCCTCCAGTGTTACTTGACAAAACAAATGTGAAGGTATCGCTGCATTTGCGAGCTCTACCGACGGCCTCCTTAGAGTAGATTTTGCTCCAAGACCTTGTGAACCAGCTACTCGCCTGCAAAGGTCCATTCACAATCATTCATAAACATTACATAGATCCATGCTTGCTTTTTACCTCAATCTCGATAGTGGCGATGAGGGCCTGTAGATTTTTCAGCTCTGGACCTTCCCAGTTGACAAGGCAAGCTGCTGGGATTGGAGTGTACTCAATGCCGTGGCTGGATCTTGCTGCTTGATGCGCTTAGTGAACTTGACCAATGGCATGGATTGGACCTTCCAGGCGCTGAATGGTGAGTTTGGCCATTTTTGCACAAGGGACAGAAACACACACACATGCATACACACACACCCACACCCACACACACACATGCTTGCACCCCTACAAACAAGGACCCAATTCTCATCATACTACCACTAGGCTTAAGTCGTATCAATCGACCTGAAGTCGTATCACACCTGCGTGCGCGCAGTGTTTCATATAGATTTTGATAGTTCTTTATTTGATGGGTTATTGATTTGAACACTTTTTCATCGCTGTGCGCAATGTTTTGTTGACATTATTCTATTTGACCCTACTAGCCCTAGCGTTAAGTCGTATCACCTCGTAGAAGTTGTATCGGGAGGCCGTTTTTCCCTTGGAAAAAGTTCAAGTTTGGCATCACCACAACTTTTAGTAATTGGACGATTTCATTGTTTTGGGGCCGTGCGCCTAGAAAAAGTTCAATTTTTTTATTGCGTTGATGTATAAAACTGATATTATATTTCATTATTCTTTCAACGGGGCAAACGCTGGTTGCTGCTTTCTGCTTGCTTTCTGCTTGCTTGCTGCTTGCTTGCTGCTCCTTGCTGCTGCTGCTGTTGCTGCTGCTGTTGCTGCTGCCTCCTGCTGCTGTTGCTGCTGCCTCCTGCTGCTGCTGCGGCTGCGGCTTCCTTCTGCTGTTGCTGCTGCTGCTGCCTCCTGCTGCTGCCTCCTGCTGCTGCCTCCTGCTGCTGCCTGCTGCCTCCTGCTGCTGCTGCTGCTTCCGCCTGCTGCTGCTGCTGCTACTGCTGCCTCCTGCTGCTGCTGCTGCTGCTGCCTCCTGCTGCTGCTGCTGCTTCCTCCTCCTCCTGCTGCTGCTTCCTCCTCCTCCTCCTCCTGCTGCTGCTGCTTCCTCCTGCTGCTGCTGCCGCTGGTGCAAACATTTTGCCGAAAAAGAAAATTACAGTCTCGGTCGCCTTGTTTGGCGCTGGCGGGAGATACGGGCGGGAGACGCCAGCAGAGAGAGGGAATGTTTACAGAAGGCAGAACTTATGAAACATTCAAGCGGAAGCGGATGTTGACAGCGGTGTGCCACTGGGTTTTCAGATTTTAACGTTGTTGATATGATGATGTTGCCCATAGCTATTACATGGAAATCTATGTTTGTTAGGAAACAAAGTTAAAGATCTGGGAGGCCGTGTGCCATGGTGATTCCTAAATATATCCTTTGAAAACATAGTTTAAACATATGTGAATACCTCAGTGTGCGCAATGTTTTCTTCATTTTTGGAGATATAACAACATTCCTTGAAAGCCGGTGTGCCATTGGGATTTTGATATTTTGATGTGACTTTTGCCCAGTTGATGTGACTTTCTTCCAACTCGCTGTTACATGGGGTTGATGTGACTTCTGCCCAACTGATGTGACTTAAACCCTTCGCTAGTATGTGTAGGGACTGCATAGTTTTGGAATGTTTTGGATGTTTAGGGAGTCTGACTCTGCTTTGACTTTTCTGTTCCAGGTGCACATGGTGGCTGCAGGGGTTCCGGGCCTGCCATCTCTGCCAAGTGTGGGGCATTCAGGTCCTAACCTCAGGTGGTTTTGCCACACCTGCTCTGAATGAGCCGCCTGCCTGCAGGTGGCTGGCCACCTCTGAGCGTTAGTGCCATTGCCATGTCACCCAGCTTTCTGTCAGCTCCGAGCGTTGCGCCTTGGATGTGGTTGGATGTGGAGTGGTTTTGTATGTCACTTTTTAAAATTTCTTGCCTCCTCCCAGGGCGACCTGCCATGAGGTGATACATCATGGCTTCGTGGAACTTCTAGTGGTGGAGAGTCAGGTGAATGCTGGAGGAAGCCTTCCGCTTGGCCTTCTCCGCTGTGAAAGCAGCCCCGGAGGACTGCAGAGCAGCGACAACGACTCTTCGTATGTTTCAAGTAGAGGAGAGTGGCGTACGCAAGTACGAGACCTGGACATAAATCTTCAATACAGCTTCACCTGTTCCATTTGCAATTCTGCAGAAGATCCACCAGGTGTAGGCTCTTTTTCTTCCCGCTCCTTGCACAGCGCCCTTGTGCGACCTGTTGTTGAAGCACCTCAATCGCCCGACATCATGTTTCTGGAATGGAGCTTTGACGCTCCAGCACCCACTGTCAGAATCAAAGTGCAAACGCCCTATCCAGAAGAAGTTTGGTGTTTTGCAACGCATGGCAATGACATCCAGATGGAAGGCTACGCTGTGGTTCCCCCAGGCGCGGCCACAGAGCAATTTCAGCAGAAAGCATTTTGGGCTGGTTCCCAGCGCAGAAGTTTAAAACAATTGTTGTTTCAATCAAGGAATCAGCGAAATATATGAAACTCAGGTGTGAACATGGTAACTTTTCATAATCAGTTCATAAGCTGCCAAGCTGGGCTTCAAGGAGAGAAGTCTCACCATTTGGACCTCCTTGTCGTCTTACAGAGCAAGGACCTGCGACTAAGTTTATTATCTAATGACGGCTATGGCAAAGTATGTATAGTATGCACAGATATGCATAGATATGCATAGTATGTAGCTGTATGTATGACTAGCTGACTAGCGTTGGCGTGGAGGATATTTCCTACCTGGGGTCGGCGATGAATGTCACCGTCAGCTGCAAGTCCCAAATTTGTGATGTGGGCCTTGGTGATTCTGGATGCCTCTGGGGGCCTGCGCAAGTAGCCGAATACCGCCGACCCAGTCCACCACTGATAAGCGTAAGTGCAGGCCAGGGAGCAATTGGAGGTTTCTTGATATTTTATCTTGTTTTCTACTGTTTTCTCTTCTTTGTATGGTGGTGGGGCTTCTATTCTTCCAAGAGTTGCTGTTAGACGAGTTTAATCCTTTCATAGGATTTGCATGGATTTGCGAAGCAATGAGAGGCGACAACTCCCTGTGGGTTACAGCCCAATCCGATGAAGTGGGACAGCTCCAGCTGTCATGTGATGCAAGTGGGGGAAGTTCAGCAGCTGCTAGCCACGCTAGCCAGATCATGAAGATCATGAATAAGACTGAGCAATCTGCCTTCAGCACATTGCAATTCGACACTTGCCAGATCTTGCCAGCACTTTTTTCAAATGATTTGCGGTGGAATCTGTGTGGAAAATCAGTGCTCCTGACTTGCTTGTCTTCAGGCGAATTTGGGTGAGGGTGTCTACCTCATCTCCTGCAATGTGCGAAAGATCGGTGAAGCATTTTCACTGGAGAGTTCAACTGCATATCGTGTAGTGGCTCAGCTTTGAACTCAGCTGGGTGGCCCCGCAGCTTTGACACCGAGTCCAAGATGTGATTTTTGATATTTTCGCTTTTGGTGTAGAATAGTCAGAAATAGTCTTAGGGAAGCTGGTCAAAAATGAGAATCTGTCTCGCGCACTCTGTTTCTTTTTGAACTACTATCAGTCCCATTCTCACAATTCGTCACAGGGGTTTGCGAGAGTTCAAAAAGGTTCATGGGTCCCACTATGTCCCGCTTCATGACAGGATTCCCTGGGGCCTTCGGGCCAATTTGAATCCAGTCCTCGACGTCCTCGAGTTCTGGCCGTATCGCCGGTGGGTGAAGGAGCTCTCCAAATTGATTTGGCCCACACTGGGCTCAACGCCTCACAGGAGCAAAGTGTCTGACTCCATGGCGCTTTTTGCATTGATGTTTGATGTGGTTTGATGTTGTTTGATTTGGTTTCGAATGAATTGACCCTTTGTTTTTTTTGGGAAATTGGTCTTGGATTGTTTTGACAGCCTTCCCAGTTTTATGTGGTGTTGATAGGATGTGGTGCACATTTGCCAAGACCTGAGTGACAACTTCTCAGCAATCTCAGCCACTTCTCAAGTCGTTGTGCGTGGACTAGTACCAGGCCCACAGATGGTTGCCAGTATATAAATATAGCATTCATAGGCATTCATGATATGTATCATAGTATGCATCATGATAGGTAGATAGGATATTCATCCATTCGTATGCTGTTTCCTCGCTTGTCCTTGTCGTTACAGGCCGGGGCTACAGCTTCACCTGCGTTTCCTACTTGGATGGCTTCTCTGAGATTTCAGAGGCTTCAATGTCGACTCTGGCGGCGAGAAAGCCTGATGCTCCTTCCATTGTGGCGATTGCCCCAGGAGTAGACAACCAGGGCCAACAGTTTGCGCTGTGAAGTTAAATGACTATCGGCTATCGGTTTTGGTTAGACGGCCAGACAAGTCATATTCTAGACATTAGGATACATTAGGCGCTTTTGTTGCAACTTTCACAGTTTTCCTTCATGGCAGGAGATTCCGAACTTGCAATTTTCTTGTCATTACCGACCTCAATCTCGTCCAGGGGATTCGCTCCACTTACAGGACTTCGGAGAACATCCAGCAATATTCAGTGATCATTTTGTGTGTGTGTGTGACTCATCTTGCCTTGCCTAATCTGCATGAGCAGCATCAGGACTTTTTTGTAGCACATCTGACTTTGACAGCAGTCTTGATCTGGCTGGCGTGGATAATGACACCGCGTTGATGATTCGTTGAGAGCTCAGTTAGCCTGCAAATCATTTGTTTCATAGGAACACACTGTTGGAAGCAAGTAAGCAACCTTCCATGGGGTTGTCAATTTCTCAGTGCGTTTGCACATTCTTGCCCAGATCTGGATGATCTTCTGTAACACTTGCAGGTTTGCCAGGCGTCAATGGCATCCCCCTGGAATTTCACTGTTTCGTCCAGTCTTCCGCGGGGAGAAGCACTTCAGTGCTTGATGTTGCCACGCCTGGTCTGCCAATCGTCGCGAGTGCCTCATTTGCAGAAAGCGATTTGAACATATTTGACCATATTTAAAGCTACTGCATAAAACGAAAGCCACGTTTTTTGACTTTCGGGCAAAGATTCAGCGTGTCAGTTAAAAGCGTTGGAAAACATACCCTTTCTGCAAAGATACCTTGGTGAGGCTATCGCTTCATGAGTACTGTTTTCTCCGAACAGCAGCTGAGACCCTTGGCGAGAGTGGCAGGAATTACGTACCATTTGTGAACTTAGCCTTCAGCTCTTACAATGGAAGTGCTTGGATTTAAGAGTTACACTGCAAGCTGATTTGGGGTCATTCACTTGGAAGGACGCGTGAGTTGACTTTTCAAAAAAGTGGTCACATCACTGCAACTGTCATTCATTCTGGAGCTTTGACTTTTTATTGGCCTTCTGAATGATGTTGCTTGCAGATTGGGGCTTTGCCTCCTGTGGCCGCTTTTTGCCAACAAGGACATCACTTTGCAGATGCGCTGGGGGTGCCGGTTGATTTGTTGACCTTGCATCAGGGGCACCAGCGGCAAGGCCGCAACACCGCCGCAACACTGCTGACACAAGGTTGTGACGCTAGGCGTCAAAATTTCAAGACCAAGGGAACAGTCGATCTTGAAAACATTTTGGCATCACTTTGTAGAATTTCATCCAGTTCGTGCGACCCAACTGTGACCCGTGCCTACGTTTGTCGCTGTCAAACACTGTCCCTTTCATCCCTTCCAAGCCTTGGGGGCGGGGAGAAGCCATTGAATTTGGCTTTTCTGACAGGCAACTCACAACGTTTGAGCAAAAACATGGATTGGACCATGCAGGTGGCCCGGGTTGAGTTCTGACTTTGTGGTTGTAGCAGTTGTAGCTTCACCACGCATGATGAGAGTCAGCTGCATAAAGCCCCAGAGTCGGAACTTGAGCGATTTGTGCCAGGTGGTGGTACCAAGTGATGGTGATCCCATGGTGCACGCGCTGGCACGAAAGATGCGCTCTCTGCCAGTGGGAAACCTAAGGTTGGCTTTGGCCTTCGTATGCCTTCGTCAACATCATCGACCTTCCAGATTTGTCTTGCACCTGTTCTGAGGTTCTATCCAAGTTGTCTACAAGACTGCAGACAACAGTGGAAGCCGTGGGAGTACGTGTGTGGTCATCCAACGACATAGATTCATCCCTCAAAGAGCCCAAGACTTGGTTACAGTACTTGCGGAGTTGTTGTGCGTTTGTCTCTCTTTGTGTCCATTTTTGTCAGGGTCAACCTTTGCTTGTTGCAAGGCTGATGATTTTCGAGATTCCTCAGCAAAGACGCTTTATACAATTGCCATCTCCGCTGAAGAGCGGTCAAGTACATTATGCCCAGGCTTCGAGACAAAGCAAAAGGTCCCAGCAATCCTGAGTCTGACCCTGACCCTGACAGGTAGCATCAAAGCACTTCTGTATTCTGGCCATTCCAACAAGCCCTTTCGCAAGCGTGAAGCTGAACGGGAGCAACAAGTCACACATTTTTGAGATCAGAGCCTTCGTCGCAGTTGAGCCGAATGAAATACCAGGTTTGGTGAAATGCCGCTCTTTGGATTTGTTTAAACAATTTAAACAGCTGGACATGAATATAGTTGGATGAAGATGAAGATTGATCGCAGTAAGGACAAGCATTGCCCTTTGCTGAGAACGTGTCAGTGGATGTTGTTGCAGCGGATGGGCTCATCCGAAGCTACCTGTTGGTAGTGGGAGCTGCTCCTTTGGCATGTAAAGGCTGGTTCTTGCACCCATGGCATCGCTTTTGCGATTTGTCACAATAGAGTGCCACTTGAGGCTCCCAATACTTGTGGCTTCTAGCGATTTCAGATTCATTTTCTTGGAGCTTTGGATAAACGATGATAAGTGTTTTGTTGATCTGCTGAGTTTATATCAACAAAAAACCAGGTGGGCAGCTTTTGGTTCACCCAAAAGTTCAAAGGAGAGCAATGAACATCTACACAATGGATCACAGATACTTTGTGATCGCAGTCCTTTGAGCATGTGCCTGCTCTTCCGGTAGGAAGCTGCGGCAATGGCACCTGCGACGAAGTTGTGGGACAGTGTGTCTGCAATTCCGGTTGGGCAGGCTCAAACTGCGATGAGCATTGTCCAGGGTTTCCGCCCTGTGGCGGGGAAGAGAGGGGTCAATGCGTCGAATTTGCGCAAGACGGAGCTGTTGCTATCGTGGCAAGGAGAGGGTTGGGGTCCAAAGAGCTGCGGCAGAAATATATGGGAAACGTTGGGAACTGAGATGGCACCTTTTTTATGTGGCTTCAGGAGACACTGTGTCTGCGATGATGGATTTGGTGGAGATGATTGTGGTCAGTCCCACTGCCCGAAATGCCTGAATGGCGGTACTTGTGTTGAGGCAGAGACTCGGCGTGAACAGAAAGACTGGCAGCCAAATTTTCATGGGGCCACATTTTGGCAAAGCTGCGTAACACTGCATATGGATTCTATTGATGTGACATTCCATGAATTATTGTAAGCTCTCGCTTACTTGGATGAGGCAGACCTTGCAGATGCCTCAAGCCGCCCAACCTGCCAATGCCCATCAAATTCCAGTTTGCCTGGCAGGTTTTGGCCATACAGAATTCGGATATGTTTACAGTACTCAGTTTACTGAGTTAGTGAAAGAATTGCGTTGTAAAAGGTCAACAGATGTTAACAGAGAAGATGCAAATTGGCCAAATTGGCCAGGTGGTATCTTCTGTGAGAGCTTGCTTTGCCCCGGAAACTGCAGTGGAGCTGGAAGCTGCGATAGCACCAGCGGACGCTGCTCATGCTGGCTTGGAGCCACCACCGACAGCTGCAATGTGACAGAGGCACATGGTTTGTGGATGTATTTTGTATTTGCTGTGCAGCTGGATTTGCGGTACGTGAGCCACAATGTACTTTCGACTGAAGAGAGACAAGGCCCCTCCGGAGCCTTTGACGAATTCTGTGGATGTTCTGCTCGTTTGGGGAGCCTTGGCGGCCTTGGCTTGTCTCTGTGACGTGATGTTCCAAGTTGTGGAGTTGTGGCTCCTTTTTGTGGTGGACCAAGGAATCAAAGGTCCCAGAGCTGATAACAAGTCGCTCCCGGAATTTGATGCCAACTTTGACTTCTTCCAGCCTCAGGCACGACCACAACCTCGGATCAATGATAAGGAGATTTCAGAGATTTTCGTACTCTAGGGACTTCAGATGTTCACCTTTCAAATTGCCAAGCAGTCAGCAGTTGAGGTAATGGAAATTTGTCGCTGCATTTTGCAGGTCCAGTCCTGGATTTTGGATGTGTGTCACATGGCCAAAAACAAGACTGACAATCTTCTGGTCAGAACAGATGCAACTCGACAGCGATCATTTCTCTCTGTCAAAATTCAATTAGGACCAGGGAAGTACTGTAACATTTTTTTGATCATTTTCATAGAGTTTTAAAGATGATCTATATAACTAGACTATGACTATAACTATAACCATCAAATGATCATCCCATGTTTTGACAGCACTCAATCTGGAGATATCTGGAGTCAAACCCAGCTGTCCAGGTAAGAGAACCCCCGAGGCCCCAGGATGCCATCAGTTGCCAAGGTGCCATGCTGGATTGAGTCTTGGAGAGACTACATTGAGGCCGTCGGTGGAAGTTTTCCCATCGCCCAAAGGACATCCGGCTCCAACCCGAAACAGATTGAGTTTTGCAGTGTATAGAAGATCTTGAGAGGTGTATGCGGATGTAGTTTGCATCATCGCGGTTATGTCACAACCCAGGCTGCAAAAGGCCCCATGAAATTGGACAGGCTTGGAGTGAACGATTTCTCACAGCAGGAATTTGGCTTCGCAAGCGCTGCAAGCTTTTTTTCATCAAGATGCCGCAGATCATTTCCAAGAAGATCTTGGCATGACGGAAGACAATTTTGCAGGACTATGGATTTGATCACTCATGGCCAGCCGAACAGGTGATTCTATTCAAACAATGCCCCATTTAGGAGAGAGATGTACGTGGGCAGATAGATATGATATATTGTAGCGCTTCGCACACCAGCGATGCCACGCAGGTGCAGAGCACAGTGTGATGTTCTTGTCATACCGCAGCTTGTAACCATCTTACCACACATCCTTTTGTCGCATTTGTGTGCTTGTTCTTCTTCTTCTTCTTCTTCTTCTGCTTCTTGTTCTTGTTCTTCTTCTTCTTGTTGTTGTTGTTGTTGTGGTTGTTGTTGTTGTTGTCGTTGTTGTTGTTGTTGTGGTTGTTGTGGTTGTTGTTGTTGTTGTTGTTGTCGTTGTTGTCGTTGTCGTTGTTGTTGTTGTTGTTGTGGTTGTGGTTGTTGTGGTTGTTGTTGTTGTTGTGGTTGTTGTTGTTGTTGTTGTTGTTGTTGTTGTTGTTGTTGTTGTTGTTGTTGTTGTTGTTGTTGTTGGTTGTTGGTTGTTGGTTGTTGGTTGTTGGTTGTTGGTTGTTGTTGTTGTTGTATGTTGTTGTTGTTGTTGTTGTTGTTGTTGTTGTTTGTGGTTGTGGTTGTGGTTGTGGTTGTGGTTGTGGTTGTTGTGGTGGTGGTGGTGGTGGTGGTGGTGGTGGTTGTGGTTGTTGGTTGTTGGTTGTTGGTTGTTGGTTGCTGGTTGTTG
>CAMXCT020003001.1:587054-599295 GCA_947184155.2 Cladocopium goreaui | reverse complement strand
CCCGCCGCTGCTTCCGCATCCCGCCGCGCCGCCTCACACCTCAATCACACCACGCCATCACACTCATCACAGCACAACTCATCACATCACTTCATCACACCAACTTATCACCACACAGCCTCTCACCCTACTTCTCACATCCAACTCACACCACTTCATCACACCAACTTATCACCACACAGCCTCTCACCCTAATTCTCACATCCAACTCCTCACAGCAATCCGATATCATCACACCTCACACTCTCACTCATCACAGCACAGAGCGTCTGACCACTGCACGACTCAAATAATAGTTCACCGACTCCGACTTACATATTATTACCTTGAACAAGTATATATAAGGTACATGATCAGTTTATTTTTTCCACGATTGGATTTTTACATGTGAGTACGACTATAGACATCAAAATCTCTATTGTGTGGTTGTTTTTAATATTTTAATGTGCGTTATAATATGTTGTTTGTAAAATCTCTATTGTGTGGTTGTTTTTAATATTATAATGTGCTAAGGCTGATGGAAGCGGTGAGCAGAGACTTGGAGCATCGAAGAGGCAAGGTGGTTTCGAAATTTTCAAAGGATCAAGATCTTGGCTTTGCACTTCGGATCCCTGACTCTTGCTGCAATGCACAATGCCGAGGCTGGAATCAAGGAATTGTCTTGGAAAATGCATTTTCATTGTCGAGGAATTGCTTCGATGATCGACGGATCTTACTATTGATTCTGAGTATGCCTGCAACGTGGCTCAGAGTAAAGGATGACACAAAGGAGAAATTGAACTTTGCATAATATCTGTGACCCAGCTCCCAGATATGATGGATTGAAATATTTTTTTGAGATTAGCACAGCGTATTAGCAGTGTATCTTTCATGCCCGATGCTGGCCGTGCTGATTTCAACAGTCCAGAGAGCGTTTGACCCTCACCCACTTGCGCTATTTGTTTGCTGCGTGGGTCGGTTGTTAGCCGCTCGATTTAGTTTTTTTTTCAGTTGACGTATGCACTTTGCATCTTGTCGCCAAGGCTGTACCACCACAGCTTGTGACGGGCCATGCTGACGACGGCGATCTCTTGAGCGGAAAAGACCAGAAGCTGATTGTCACAGGCTTAGAACCTCTTCTTCTTCTGATCTTTTCCTTTTTTTTCTGCATCAGTTGTTTGTCAGTAGAAGTTATTCTGTTGCAACGCTTGACATTGATGCATGACGATGCCAAAAAGGTCTTGGAAAAGGAAAGCATGACGGAGGCAGAGGGATTCAGTTCGTTGCTCTTTTGTTTTTTCTCTTCCAGTTGCCTTTGATCTGAAGTAGTGCTTTTGCAAGTGCTGAACGATATTGAAATGGTTATGGTAAAGATATTGGACAAGATGTAGTCGACGATGGAAACATCCCAAGAATTGAGTTCTTTTCTTGTTCACTTTATTTTTTGTTTTGGAGTCATTCTGTTGCAACCATATGCGTTGATGCAGGACGATATTGAAAAGGCTATGGAAAAAGAAATGGACAAGATGCAGACATCAACGGAGGCAGGCGGAGAATGTTGTGCTTCGCGCATTCATTTTATTTTTTTTCGTTGCTTCTGATCTGAAGTAGCATATCAATTTGACATCAAAATCAACAGTAATAGGTCAATCAGACAATCTGCTTGAGAAAGATGCCCTCAAACCTTAGAAGAGACCAGTTATTGTTTCATTTTTGAAAATTTCATATATCATATACTTATGTATGTACCGATGCCGCATTTCTTTTCCCAAAGTGATGCAATAACAATAACAGATACTACCCTCAAGAAAACAGTGGAATTCTTTGGCAGAAGTCACTGGCGAGGAGATCGGTGTGGAGAGGGCTTCACACCACCTGCACGGAATGAACCAGGTGAGCCTTGCATACAATTGTGGACAACTGTTGGGCAGAGTCGCTTGCCTTTTTCACGCGATTGTGGCCGCCCAGAAGTTTCTGTTTAGTGATCTGACCTTTTTCACGCGATTGTGAGCTCGCCGGTGCCGCTTGCATGGCTGCTTTCATGAGCAAGAATGGCAAGGCCAGAGAGGACAGATTCTGAGCAGATTTGTTGTATCTACTGTACACCTTGTGCAAAACTAGTCCTCGACCTGCTATGTCCAATCTCGATGTGCTAGTTCCCACCGGGTGCTTTGCATGAAGCAAGTTAAGATTCGCTTGGCAGATAGCTCTACGACGGTACTGATGCCTTTCTCAAATGTGTCGAACGCAACTCTGCCTTGAGCATCAGGAGACTGGCGTCACTGATTTCTACGTGGCACTGGAGGAGCTCAACATGACATCTCTATCAGAACCTGTCTTTGATTCTTGCAATCGATTGCTGGAAGATGAGACTGTCTAGGATGCGATCACAATGGAAAACCTTACGTTGGAGAAAGTCTTTGACGAGCACATCAAAACCACCGAGTTTCTTGGAAAAAACCAAAGGGCAAGCGATTTGCATGTGTTCCATTGCATGTGTTTCGAGAACTCTCATTGATTTTAGACATGCATTCGAAGATTTTTTGTCCAAAAGAAAGTGGTATCTCAAGCCTACCAGTGTTTGTTGCATGCAACAGGCAACCTGCCGCATATCTTCTGACGTCTGGTGGCAAATGGAGCGTGCCACTTGGCTGTGAGGCTGCGAGGTAGCTGTGTATACCTCAGTCCTAGCATGGCCCAACATGGCTTGCCAGCTTTGACGGAGATGTCAAATAGATTTCTTTGTAGGTCCTCATCTGGTGTAGACCATAACATCCACCTGTGCCCTTTCTGAGGATCTTCTCGAAGGAGACTTTTCTTCACTGGGATCTGCATGTTGCTAACCCCAACAACTTGGACAAGTCGCTGACAACGATCTCCACTTCAAGCAAGGCCTTGTTGGAAGCCATGATCGGGAGGCAGACGTACACCAATCAGAGCGAATGCGGCGTGCCACTTGGCTGCTTTATTTCTTTGCCGTAGCACGAACATGAGTTTATCCAGTTTACAGCCCCCACAGCATGCATTTATTGAGCTCAGTTTAGGGGCCTTGATGATCAAGAGTCTAAAGAAAGTTGCTTCAGTCCAAGATTAATCTATGTTTTTGTTAACCGCCTCGTGTTTTTTTTTGTGGCGAGGTATCGATGTGCAAGAAAGGTAAGAGAGGAGTGTTGTTTGCTGTGGCGCAAGATGCCTCAAACTTTCTGGTGCATTTTTGCGTTGGAAGCCCTTGTTTGGCATTTTTGCCTTGACGGGCAGATGCGGACTGGAAGGAGAAATGTCCTGATGTGTGCTCAGTCGGGCCAAAGACTTGGTCGCATTTTGTTGGACAATAGTGGATAGCTGTGTATTCGTTCATCACCTGTGCTTTACCACCTGTGCTTTTTGCGGCCAACAAGGTCCGATAAGCCAACAACTTTATATTCAAGCCCTGCAAGATCTGAAGCGTCGGTGATCTGTCAGCCTTCAGACCAGGCTTTCTGTGTGAGATGTGTTTTTGCTCTCTTTAATTTTTCTAACTGAAGTAATGCAGCGATCATGTGCCTCATCAGTGCCGCATTCATTGAGCTCATCAGTGCGTTGTCTTACCATTTTTCTTTTGTCAGCCAGCTCTAAAGTCGGTACTTCTCTTGTCGCACAGTCAGTCTTCAGGTTGTCACACAGTGGCTATCGGGTCTGACTAGCAGTGAGCCTTAGCTTGTCACACAGTGAGCTCCAGTCTGTACTTGCCGTGTCGAACAGTGAGCTTTTAGGTTGTCACACAGTGGCAATAGGGTTTGTCACACAGTGGCGGGCAGACTGGCCGGCCGCGACTGCGTGACGCATGACAAGCTAAGAGCTCACTGTGTGACAACCTAGGGGCTGACTTAATGACAAGCTAGGGGCTCACTGTGTGACAATCTAGGGGCTCACTGTGTGACAGGCTAGGGGTCTACTGCCGGGCAACTTGACAGCTCACTCTATGACAAGGGAAGGACAAAAACCTAGCACTCGCTGTGTGACAACCCCTTTTGCCACTGTGTGACAACCTAATGGCTCACTGTTCGACAAGGCAAGTACAGACTGCTGAGCTGACTGGCAGGCAGACTGGCCGGCCGCGACTGCATGGCGACGGGGTGGATTTGAAGGTCAAAGTGGACCCAGAGCCATCCGTTGGGTGGTCGCGCTGCTTGGACATCATCGGAAAGGCTGCCAAGGAAGAGGAGAAGAAGGCAACAGAGCCCCATGACGACAAAGACGTAGATTAGGGTTTTACATCGTAGAAATATCTAGATAGAAAGCTGTGTTTAGATCGCGTAGGTCTGCCGGTCATGACTTCCAACGGAGGCAAAGATCTTTGCAGGGTACAGTTGACAGCAGCAGGGAAAACTGATGTTTCACAGTCGGTGTGGCCCGCCCTCTCATGGTCCTAAGACTCTGAAAACTGCTGTGTTGCGGTGCACCTTTCCCTGAAGATACTAGGTGGTGCCACTGCAAGGTTCAGGCAAAGGAGGCCTGGTAGTCCAAATCACTTTGGCCTTGGCCTTGGCTTTTGCCTTGCATGCCGCTTTGGGCTCTGCCACAGATTCTTCTGCGCTTGGTGCTGCAGGTTCTTCTGTGCTTGCTGCTGCAGGTTCTTTTGCGCTTGCTGCCACAGGTTCTGCAGCCTTGCTTGTTGCCTTGGATTTTGCCTTTGCCTTGCAAGCTGTCTTGGGACCTGCCGCAGGTTCCTTCATGATTTTCGGTGGTGGCTCACCTGCACCAGATTTCTCAGATTTGCGTTTCTTCAGCATCAGCCAGAGCCTCCGGCATAGCCGGAGGGGCTAGCTTGGAAGATGCAGGTCCTTCTGGACAGGCCACACGAGGACTTTCTTCAGTCCCCTGTGGTGTGACCGATTTTCGGTCTTTGGGCTTCAGGAATGTCAAGCCTGGAATATGTTTCTCCTTGGCTTGTGGTGGCTGAAACAACTACTGGCAAACGTTGGCAAAGCACCTTGAGCTTGGCTTGATTGGCTGGATGACGGCCTTCCATTGTCCAGCATCTTGTTGTTGCCTCTCAAAGAAAGCTTGAAGTTAATCTGGCACAAGCCGACATGCCCAGAAGGTTCAAGAACTGGCACTGGTGGGCCACTCTCATGATAGGTGGCCATGAGCTTGGTCAGATCCTGCGGACTGTTGGGGTAATCCACAATGTAGTCATCGAGGTAGGCATCAGACTTGGTGACTTTGCTCCGCATGTTTCTCAGCACTCACTTGAACTTTTTCATGGCCTCGAAGATGGCGGCTGGGGTATTGTCTCCGGCTTGTAGCCCGGCCCCGATCTCCACCGCCACGATGTGCCAGTGGGCCACATCAGCCCTATCTGGACGCACCTCGACGCCACTTGGTCGACCTTCGTCGCCATTGGCGTGGGCGTGGACGAGAGAACGTCCATGTCCCTCTTGGTGAGGTAGGCCTGGAAGTTTTTCACCGTTTGCGGAGGCCGCTTTGCACCCTTGTTCGTGGTGCCCAGCACTGCCTGATTGATGGCAGTGCCGATCAGCTCTGCCTGCGGCTCTGTCCACGGCCCCTTCGCCAAGACCTGAAGCAGGTCCTCTGCCTCAGATGCACTGATCTTCGCGGTCCTGAGCTTGGCTTCCCACGCCGTGGCCTGCTGGTCCATGCATGCGGCCAACGAGCCCGCCCTCTTCAAGACCTTTTGCTGGCTTGTCAAAAAGGCCTGCACCTCCTTCAAGGATTGGAGGAGTTCTGCCATCGATACCGTTCTTCCAAATTAGAAGAGATGCTCCAATGCCTCTGAAACACAAACGGCTGCGAAAGCGAGCTTTGCAAAGCCCTGCTTGTGCACAAGCGAGTTTCAAAAAGCCCTGCGTTGTGCATTTGTCTGGAAGCTTCAAGACAGGACATCTTGAATATGGCACTCAAGCAGTGGAGAATGAGATGAACTCGAACATTTTTCCCGAGAGCGTCTGAGCGCAGGGTTCTTCCAATAGTGGGGGTCTGTAAAACATCTTCTCATCTTCACATCTCATCTTCACATCTCATCTTCACATCCTCTCATCTTCACATCTCATCTTCACATCCTCTCATCTTCACATCTTTTCATCTTTACATCCTCTCATCTTCACATCCTCTCATCTTCACATCTGCTCATCTTCACATCTTCTCATCTTCACATCTGCTCATCTTCACATCTGCTCATCTTCACATCTGCTCATCTTCACATCTGCTCATCTTCACACCTTCCCATCTTCACATCTTCTCATCTTCACACCTGCTCATCTTCACATCTGCTCATCTTCACATCTGCTCATCTTCACACCTTCCCATCTTCACATCTGCTCATCTTCACACCGTCCCATCTTCACATCTTCTCATCTTCACATCTGCTCATCTTCACATCTGCTCATCTTCACATCTGCTCATCTTCACACCTTCCCATCTTCACATCTGCTCATCTTCACACCTTCCCATCTTCACACCTTCTCATCTTCACATCTGCTCATCTTCACATCTGCTCATCTTCACACCTTCCCATCTTCACATCTGCTCATCTTCAAACCTTCCGATCTTCACATCTTCTCATCTTCACATCTGCTCATCTTCACATCTGCTCATCTTCACATCTGCTCATCTTCACATCTGCTCATCTTCACACCTTCCCATCTTCACATCTTCTCATCTTCAAATCTGCTCATCTTCACACCTTCCCATCTTCACATCTGCTCATCTTCACATCTGCTCATCTTCACATATGCTCATCTTCACATCTGCTCATCTTCACATCTGCTCATCTTCACATCTTCTTATCTTCACACCTGCTCACCTTCTCTCTCACGCCTTCTTTTTATCTTTCTCTCTTAAGGCCGAGGGTGGTGCCGGCGGCGAGTCACGAAACGTCAACCCTTTCGCACGAAATGAGGGTCGATCGGCAAAAACTGAGGAAAAATTGCGATTTGACTTGTGCCGGAGCAACCCTTTCGCACGAAATGAGGGTCGATCGGCAAAAACTGAGGAAAAATTGCGATTTGACTTGTGCTGGAGCAACCCTTTCGCACGAAATGAGGGTCGATCGGCAAAAACTGAAGTAAATTTGCGATTTTACTTGTGCTAAAGCAACCCTTTCGCACGAAATGGAGGGTCGATCGGCAAAAACTGAGGAAAAATTGCGATTTGACTTGTCCTGGAGCAACCCTTTCGCACGAAATGAGGGTCGATCGGCAAAAACTGAGGAAAAATTGCGATTTGACTTGCCCCGGAGCAACCCTTTCGCACGAAATGAGGGTCGATCGGCAAAAACTGAGGAAAATTTGCGATTTTACTTGTGCTAAAGCAACCCTTTCGCACGAAGTGAGGGTCGATCGGCAAAAACTGAGGTAAAATTGCGATTTTTCGTGTGCCGGAGCAACCGTTTCGCACGAAATGAGGGTCGATCGGCAAAAACTGAGGTAAAATTGCGGTTTTTCGTGTGCTGGAGCAACCCTTTCGCACGAAATGAGGGTCGATCGTCAAAAACTGAGGAAAAATTGCGATTTTACTTGTGTGTCAAAGCTTCTGTGTGTAAAAGCGTCTGTGTGTAAAAGCGTCTGTGTGTAAAAGCGCTTGTGTGTAAAAGCGTCTGTGTGTAAAAGTCTCTGTGTAAAAGCGTCTGTGTGTAAAAGCTTCTGTGTGTAAAAGCGTCTGTGTGTGTAAAAGTCTCTGTGTGTAAAAGCGTGTGTGTAAAAGCGTCTGTGTGTAAAAGTGTCTGTGTGTAAAAGTGTTTGTGTTTGTGTGTCAAAGCATCTGTGTGTAAAAAGCGTCTGTGTGTAAAAAGCGTCTGTGTGTAAAAGCGTCTGTGTGTAAATGTGTTTGTGTGTCAAAGCGTCTGTGTGTAAAAAGTGTCTGTGTGTAAAAAGCGTCTGTGTGTAAAAGTGTCTGTGTGTAAAGGCGTCTGTGTGTAAAAAGCGTCTGTGTGTAAAAGCGTCTGTGTGTAAAAGCGTCTGTGTGTCAAAGCGTTTGTGTGTAAAAAGCGTCTGTGTGTAAAAAGCGTCTGTGTGTAAAAGTGTTTGTGTGTAACAGTGTTTCTGTGTAAAAGTGCCTGTGTGTACAAGCGTCTATGTGTAAAAACTTCTGTGTGTACAAGCGTCTCTGTGTGTAAAAGCAGCTCCTGTGTGTAAAAGGGTCTGTGTGTAAAAGTGTCTGTGTGTAAACGTGTCTGTGTGTAAAAGTGTCTGTGTAGAAGCGTCTGTGTGTAAAAGCTTCTGTATGTAAAAGCTTCTGTATGTAAAAGCTTCTGTCTGTAAAAGCTTCTGTGTGTAAAAGCTTCTGTGGGTAAAAGCTTTGTGTGTAAAAGCGTCTGCTGTGTAAAAGCGTCTGTGTGTAAAAGTGTTTGCGATGCAAACTATTGTCTTGCACTTCTCACTGTTTTGTCTTGATACTCCTCTTCTCGACTGCCTATAACACAGCTTTCATATACCGTTTCTAAAATTGCATCTCCATACTAACAAGAGAAGACCCTGCTCCTCTACGCTCTCGGGCCATCCGTCGTCTAGTTTGATCACACATTGTTTGAAAGGTCCGTCACGTGAACCCCAAAAATGCGACCTGCACTGTCTTACGGTGTTGGGTGCCCGAACCATGGCATTTCCACGGTGCCTGGTACCTGGTCTGGCCTCAGAATGCAGCAGCTGCTATAGGGTTGAACAGCGGGGATTGACTTCAAAAGACTTTAGGGGTCAATTGTCGAAGATTCAAACTGATTGCATTTCCCACCAGCAAAACAAAATTATTGAATATATACTGCCCAAGACATTGCGTTGATTGCATGACCTCACACAAGGTTGATCTGAGTTTGAAATGAACCTACGTAGACAGACCTTCACAAGCCATCACAAATGATGCATGGTGCAAAATACGAACATTGCGTCTGGTGCAGGGTCAACAAAATGACTCGTCCACGCAAAATAAAAGGCAGGGCTAGATATGTATATAGCTCGCTGTCATGACATCCAGGATTCTGGAGACCCCGACTGAATCTGCTGAAGACCTGCGTGGGCCAACACGCATGACAATTCAATTCCAATGGGGTGGGTCAAAGAAAAAACTAGAGAAGTGACAAGTTCCAATGAAATTAAATGGAATGTAAAGTGTTATGGGATCAAATCACGGGTTGAAACTGTTCAGTCAAAACAAAACATTCGGTGAGTTCCAGTGGAATTGATAAATTCGGCTCCGCCGGCTCCCCACGAGTGGCTTGCCCCATGACCCAGAGCGACTAGCCCCAAGCCGCCGACCCTCCGACGCCAGGCCCCGAAAAACACCAAAAATCCTTCACTCAGCTTTTTGGACGGAATCCGGGTCGCTCAAGAGCATTCCCCCCCCCCCCGTTTTGAGGGTACCTAAAATTGGAAAAAAGCACCGTTTTGACACATTTTTCAGACGATTTTTAGCTTTTCGACATTAACAAGCAAGAAAATGCTCGTCTTGCTTGCTGTTGCTGTTTATGTTCCTGCACTGTGCCCACTGCCGCCGCGGCTCCAAAAATCGAACCACTCCCAGCGGCAAATCCCAATGGCAGTGAAGGACGGAAAAGTTCCAAAATTGCGCCTAAAAATTGCCTAATGCAACGTCTGAAATCCGTATAGAAACAAGAAAATGCTCGTCTTTCTTGCTGTTGCTGTTTATGTTCCTGCACTGTGTCCAATGCCGCTGCGGCTCCAAAAAGCGAACCGCTCCCAGTGGCAAATCCCCATGGCAGTGAAGGACGGAAAAGTTCCAACAGTGGTGCAGCCAACTCTTTTTCCCTTACGCGCTCCCCCTTTCTGTCGGCCGGGGTCGGCGGATCGGCGGACCGGCGGACACATACATACATCATTTATATATAATACAATGATACTAGATTCTAGCATGTGATAAATTCACTCTTGGGGTCTTGAATCATGCTCGAATTCAGGACAACCAACATTTGTGGTGCTTCGATTCTTTTTGAACTTGCCCAAAAATGATGGCGTGTCCAGGTGTCTTGTTCAAGCTTGAGAAGTTATGTAACATTATTGCCCAGGGAGAGCGAGAGATACAGACGGAAGTCAGCACCATTATCACTGGAACAATAGGATTCTGGTCCGTGTGATTCATGTGACTTGGAAAGTGAGGGGTGGTTCTGAGGAAGTTCTTGTGTGAAACGGCTTTGAAACGACTTGTTGAAAAAGTGCAGTGCAATGCAGCCTACCATTCCGACTGATTTCCATACCACTTGCTTCCAATGCAGTTTTCTTGCTGTTTGCACCGCTCTTTGCTCCTACAACATATACTGTACAAATGCAGTAAGTACGACATGCTTATGCATTTGGGATGCTGCACATGCGTTCGCAAGCAACCACAAAGCACAGGAAACAAAACCCTGACAGGGTGCGCTTGATGGTAATCGTGGTCCCTCCTGAATTCAGGCAATTCATAGCTTATTCTAAGTGCAACAGCAAAACTGAAGTGGTTGCAAAACACCGGAAACCCTCGTTGGTACTACCATGTAGTGTTACAACTCTGTCTTCTTTCTGCGTGCCCAGGTTGCAACTGGTCCGGAATTGCTGGGATGACTATGTGATGGACATAAATCGCGCCTGGGCTGGTAATGGAGCCAGAACCAGCATGGACCAACCTGCATTGATCTTGTGCAACGAAGTCGTGCATCAGGAAGAGCCCCAACTGCTGCTGGTGAAGCCCTTATGGTATCCCATGCTTGGACGAAAACAGAGATGGCATCTCCCCACCAACGTGTATGTGTTTTTTTTTCATGTTTTTTCTTGCGAAAGCTGAACAGCATACGCTGCACTGTGCCAAACGACACAGAATAGGCATGTGGTTTTGTAAAAATGCGCAGAACAAGATGGAAGCTGGCGGCAAGAAACAGAAATCAACCATGGTGTTTGACTTTGTGGCTGAGGAACAGACAATTCTGTCAAACACTGGAATGTCTTTTTTCTTATCCATCGGCATCGCAGTAGCTTCGGTGCTTGCTTTCAGCCGCAATCTGGTGATCGGGTTCTATGTTCTCTTGACCATAGTGCTTGCAGCTTGGCTTCCTTGGAAGCTCAATTCCTGTGATAATTTGAACTGCTTTCCAAGACCAGGGTTTTAGCATGATTTGATCTCCTCAAAATCGAGCGTTGTGCAAGGAAGTTTGTCCACTCTTTGGCTTTCTTTTCGGAGTGATGGGCTACGAGTTTGGGGCTATTGAAGCCGTTGGCGCAGTCATCTTTGTGGGCATGAGTGTGGACTACTGTCTGCACATGGCTCACGGTCAGGGTCTCAAACCAGGCCCCACTTTTGGATTCAGCAGACTTGCGACATTGTGCTGCTTAAACAGTGTGGCTTAGTGCGTAAGATGCCCAAGTACATGTAGATTTCTCTCCCAACTCTGACTCTGGTGACTCTGGTGAGTCGCTTTTGGAATGATGATGCTATGTGCTGTTGACCCATCAAGAAGATTTAAATCTGTGTTATAGCCGAAGACTAGGTTATCATGCAGCTCCTCGAGAGACTCGCAGAGTCCCTTGGTACGGCGAGATGTCGCCTATCAAATCGATTGACGCTGTTTTTATATTGCATTTTTGTGGAAACTCAGCATTCCATGCTGTTCCTTGTTGAAATTCTGTTGAAATTTGCTTCAGGACAAAATGCAAATGACGATGGTTAACCTTGGTCCGTCCATCTTGGGTGGTGCCTTCACAACAGCTGCTGCAACGGTCTTTCTTCTACCTTGTTGTATTGTCCTCTTCGTCAAACTCGGAACTATGCTTGCAACTTGGCTTCCGGGTGTGGAATGTCGCTGAGGGCCATTCAATCAGTTGTCAAATATGGATAGATGTTTGCGGAGACACAGATCCAGCTTAAAGTGACCTTCTTGATGCTCCCAAGCCGCTTTTGGACTCAGGTTGCGAACACCATTCTGTCAGATGCTTAAGATGCCACCTCTGGTTGCAGCATTTGACATCTTTGGAAATCACATGGAGTTTGGCCTAGGACTTTTTAAGAAGTTGACGCCATAGCAAGGTCCTTGCTATACACTTACTTCTTTCTGGCGCCACTGCTCATTGTAGCGGGTCCATTGGAAGATGTTGGATCCTTTTCTTGGTGGCTCAGCTGATCAGATCTAGGATTTGGTGGTCAAATTAAGTCCAATCCACTCGGATTGAGTTGAGCAAATTGAGCAGATCATGCTACACGATGCACCGCAGCTGAAGGTTCGGAAGGAAGGTGTTCTCCTGGTTGTGCTCAAGCCGACGCAGAGATGAGTACTTGAGGCCCA
>CAMXCT020003001.1:462054-582054 GCA_947184155.2 Cladocopium goreaui | reverse complement strand
CAACTTTTCCAAATACAAAAGCACTGCCGAAGAACCCGGTGATGGTCTCGGCGGGTCCTACAAATCTTTGCGCAGAATCTTCCATGGTTTTGGCGCATCTATAAACTCCTTTCATTCATTGTTTATGGTGGACCACCATGCCTATGGTGCGTTCCAAAAGGCCCGTAGAACTTAAAACTGATCCAGGCAGGAAGAGGGTGCTGCAGCACAGCTGGGCCTGGCAACTTTCCAGGACTGCGCAATAAGTTGGTGCTTGAATCAGTGAGTCAGCAGTTTAGGACTTGACCTGTTGATTCTTCAGCTCGATTGTGCTATTTTGGTGCGCTGACGCCACAGGATACCGGAAGTCTGCAACTACCTGGCAGGCATGACATGATCCTACTCAATCATGATATCAGTGCAGCTCCGACAATGAATACGAATTCTGGGAGCGCTTTCTTTCCTGTCGCTGGAGAAGCTTGAGCAGTTGCGCAGGGGGAGAGAAACCAGAAGCATTCTCCGCAAGTCAAGCATTCGTGCTAGAAGGACGCAGGCCTGCACTTTGTGGTTTACTGAATCAGCGTATTCTCCTTTCAGCTCAAAGCTTTCACATTAACAAACAAATATCAAATATCTGGGAAAAGTTTTTTCCGTGATTGAGCCTTGACTCTGTTTTGAACAGGTTCGCTTCGATCCTGCTGATGATGTGAAAAGCATTGCCGTGGCCGGCCCATCTGAAATTCCGTGCGGGCCTTGATTCCAAACGTACTAAATATATGCAATCGTGCTTTGTCACCGCGTGACAACTTCAGTTGGGTGGTCAGCAAACAGTTCAGAGTTGGCAGCCTGTCACAACACCATTCGACCATAGCTGCCATATCGTTTAGGTTTCTCAGAAGATCGAAGGCAGAAACTGTGCGGATTTCGAGTAAAAGGAGACTGTTAGTGACTCTCAGTGACTGTCAGTGTTTGGCAGCTGCGACCCCTTGTCGCTCCAAAACGGATATGGTGAAAGCAAGATTGCCCATCGACAGCCTATGCAGGAGCAGTAGGAGCAGCAGAAGTAGCAGGAGCAGCGCAGCGGCAAGAATAAGCCTGGCTTCGCGAAAAAGCCGAACAAGTTTTATCAAGCAAAAAACAGGCCGGAACCCACAACAAAGCTGACAGCTCCAAGCTGTGGATTCCTCGAAGTACTTCGGATGCCCTTACTCTCCGTAGGATCTCAGCAGAAGTCCAAGAGCAATGGTTGCGCGAAATCCCAATTGCCACATTTTTTTTGGAACAGAAGGTACTTTGGAGCAGGTGCATGAAACCTGGACTTGTGAAACACATATGCTTCAGACTGGACGGTTTCAGAAAATTGGCTCTAAGTGATATGCCAAGACAACGTTCTCGAAAACAATCAACATTTTCTGGTGACTTCATTTGTCATGGAAATGTCAATAGGCGACAAGCTGTGAGTACACAGTGAATGAAAAAACCAACGTCTTGCTACCTATTAATGAAGCAACTTCTAGGCAAAATGGTTGTTCCAAGCGGAGCTAGATTAATTGACTCCGGAATCTTGGACGTCAAAATCAATGGGAATTTCAGGATCCTAAAATGGAGGTACTGTAGCATATAAGGCCATATTTTGGGGATATATCCCCTTACATAGGCCTTACATAGGCCTTACATAGGCCTTATATATGGTAGGTACCTCCATTTTAGGATCCTGAAATTGCCATTGACAAAAGAATTTGCATGTAAATTTGCCTTGGAAAACACCCAAGGAAGAGCCTGTTAGAGCGTGTTGCTGCGTCTGGTCATTGCTGTATAGATATTGATATTTATTCTAGACCGTACAATAACATAGACCATCTGGTGTTTGCTGGCATGGTGTGGGTGTTATCGATTGCTTTCTTTGGCCGTCGCAGTGACGTGGCTCCAACCGCAACCTCAATTCCTAATGGCTTGGGGGCTTGCCTGCTGCGAAAAAGGCAGTGGTCCGGTTCCATGTTGCATTGACGGTTGCATGTGAATTTTGTGTTTTCCAATTCCTTTTGCGCAGATGCAAGCGTGCACTGTGCCGAATTTTGGAAGCGAGACTAAGTTGTCAGCTGTGAACTGAGTCACCTCCACGGGTGGTGTGACTCTGCCGAGAGGAACACTTCTTGTCTCACCATTTGGTACAGAGAGGGGGTTTTCCCAGCAGGAGCTCTGGTGAAAAGTCTGCAGTGGCTTTCTTGCGTTTGAATGGTTTCAGGTGTTTGTGCACAATCACGGGTTTTATTTAAGCGCTTACGCGCGACAGCCGGCCAGGGGCCCAACTATGTTGCCCCATTTTGTGGCTATGTTGGCCTATGTTGGCGTATGTTGGCCTATCTTGCGGGCAATGTGGGCCCATCTTGTGGCTATGTTGGCCTATGTTGGCCTCATGTTGACCCATGTTGAGCCAAAAGATCAGAAAATCAGAAAAATGGGAACAGCAAAAAAAACACTGTAAAACGCAGGATATTTTGATGGTCGGCGGCCTATCTTGGGGCTATGTTGGGGCTATGTTGGCCTATCTTGAGGGCAATGTGGGCCCATCTTGGGGCTATGTTGGCCCATCTTGGGGCTATGTTGGCCCATCTTGGGGCTATCTTGGCCTGCTATGTTGCCCCATGCTGAGGCTATGTTGGTTCATCTTGAGGCCTATGTTGGCCGGAGCCACAAGCTCCGAAAAATGGAAAAAATAGGAAGAGCACAAAACACCGTAAAACGCGGGACTTTTTGGCGGTACGCGGTGGGTCAGCGGCTGGGGCGGCGGCCCCTCTCTCCTACGGAGAGGAGAGAAACGCCTACGGGGCTGACGCCCAACAGCGGGCCAGCAGGCCCAACTGGGAGCAGCATCATCAGCAACATCATCATCATCATCATCAGCAGCATCATCATCATCATCACCACCAGCATCATCACAACCATCAGCATCAGCATCATCATCATCATCATCATCATCATCATCATCATAACCATCATCATCATCATCATCATCATGATCATCATCATCATCATCATCATCAGCATGAACATCATCATCATCATCATCATCATCATCATCATCATTATCATCATCATCATCAGCAGCATCATCATCATCATCATCATCATCATCATCATCATCATTAGAATCATCATCATCAGCATCACCATCAGCATCATCATCATCGTCATCATCATCATCATCATCATCATCACAACCATCTTCATCATCATCATCATCAGCATCATCATCATCATCATCCTCATCATCACCATCATCACAACCATCATCACGAGTACTACTAGTACTACGACTGCTGTTGTTGTTGTTGTGGTGGTGGTTGTTGTTGTTGTGGTGGTTGTTTTTGTTGTTGTTGTTGTCGATGTTGTTGTTGTTGTCGTCGTCGTCGTCGTCGCCGTCGTCGTGGTGGTTGTTGTTGTTGTTGTTGTTGTTGTGCTTGTTCTTGTTCTTCTTCTTCTTCTTCTTGTTGTTGTTGTTGTTGTCGATCATGATGTTGTTGGTGATGTTGTTGTTGATGTTGTTGATGTCGTTGATGTTGTCGATGTGGTTGATGTTGTGTCTTTTGCATCGATTTGGAGCTAAGTTGGGCCATCTCGGGGCTAGTGTGGGCTTGAAAGCTTTTGGATGGGGACCTGCTTCAGAAATATATTCTTTATGTTTTTTGAAAAAAGTTCATGGAATAGGAACTTTGTTGGAAATAGACGGCTTTTTTGGGGAGCAAGTGAGTTCCCGAAAGCTCCTGCCAAGGGTTTTTCCCGAAGAACTGCTGCCAATTTCAACTTGATGCTTCGTGTAAAGGCGCCTCTGTGCAAAGACTTCTCTGTGTAAAAGCTTTTGTGTGTAAAAGTTTCCGTGTGTAAAAACCACTTTGTGTAAAGACTTCTTTGTGTAAAAGCTTCTGTGTGTGAAAGCTTCTCTGTGTGAAACGTCTGTGTAAAGATTTCACTGTGTGTAAAAGCTTCCGTGTGTAAAAACTCTCTGTGTAAAGTGTAAAGGCTTCTCTGTGTAAAAGCTAAACGCGTCTGTGTGTGAAAGCTATATATCTGTGTAAAGACTTCTTTGTGTAACAGCTTCTGTGTGTAAAGGCTCCTAGACGTTTGTGTGCAAAAGCTCCTTAGAGTAAAGACTTCTCTGTGTAAAACCTTCTGTGTGTAAAAAGCTCCTTTGTGTAAAGACTTCTCTGTGTAAAAGCCCCTGTGTGTGCAAATGCTTTTGTGTGTAAAAGCTCCTCTGTGTAAAGGCTTCTCTGTGTAAAAGCTTCTATGTGCAAACGCGCCTGTGTGTAAAAACTCTCTCTGTCAGGCCTTCTTCGTGTAAAAAGTTCTGTGTGAAAAAGCTCCTAGACGTTTGTGTGCAGAAGCTCCTTAGAGTAAAGACTTCTCTGTGTAGAACCTTCTGTGTGTAAAAAGCTCCTTTGTGTAAGGACTTCTCTGTGTAAAAGCCCCTGTGTGTGTAAAAGCTTGCTGTGTGTAAATGCTTTTGTGTGTGAAAGCTCCTCTGTGTGAAGGCTTCTCTATGTAAAAGCTTCTGTGTGCAAACGCGTCTGTGTGTAAAAAAGCCCTCTGTGTAAAGACTTCTTTGTGTAACAGCTTCTGTGTGTAAAGGCTCCTAGACGTTTGTGTGCAGAAGCTCCTTAGAGTAAAGACTTCTCTGTGTAAAACCTTCTTTGTGTAAAAAGCTCCTTTGTGTAGAGACTTCTCTGTGTAAAAGCCCCTGTATGTGTAAAAGCTTCTGTGCGACTCCTCCATCCAGCTTTCTTTCGGGTCACGCTGACGTCCAGTTTCAATCTGCAACATTGTTTCTTGTGGAAGAATGCAAAGAACAGGTGAAAGCATCGCAGGTTAAAAAATTGAACATAAACAGCGCACAAAGTGCTGCAATTTACAGCATTTTGCGCTGTCAGATGGCAAGAACCCGCGTAAATACCACAGTTTTAGTCCCCGAAAGTGGCTAAAACACTGTTATTTACAGGGTTTCGTTCACGTCGCGATCTTCGATTTTTTGAAAAACGCGTAAATTCAACGCAAAAAATCGGTTCAAAAAGGGAAGAAAATGCTGTAATTTACAAAGGTTTGGCGCCGCCACGGGCAAAAAAACTGCGTAAATACAAGCGTTTTTGCGCCCAAAAGTGGCCAAAACACCGCTATTTACAGTGTTTCGTGCCTTCCACGTTTTCTTGAAATTGCAAAAATATTGTAAATACCAGCATTTTTTGCGATCAACCCGCCAACAAAGCTGTAATTTACAATGTTTTTTTGCTTTGCTTTCAAAAAACTCTGGTATTTGCAGTGTTTTGTGCATCTCGGGTCCAAAAAGTATTGGTATTTACAGCATTTTCTGCATTTTTGCATGGCTCCCGCCAACTCGAAAAGCGAAAAATCGTCCGAAAAATGTGTCAAAACGTCGCTTTTTCCGATTTTAGGTACCCTCAAAATTGGGGGCGGGGGCGGGATTATGCTCTTGGAGACGCTTATGAGCGACCCGGATTCCGGCCAAAAAGCTTTCCCCCACCCTCCTGAAGGACTTTTGGTGTTTTTCGGGGCCTGGCGTCACACTAAAAAAGGATATAAACGGTTTATATAATGGTTTTAGTTTACAGATTTTAGATGTATGTACAGATGCGCTGTGACATGCGATATAGCTTTCTCAATCGCACCTCTATGGCAGGCTACTTCAAGTCTGATCAAATGTCTACGTTTCACATTCCCAAAACTTCAAAAGTTTTTTGACTTTGTAGACATTTGATCTGTGCCAGTGCTCGATCTGAGCCATTTCAGTCGATTGCGTGCCGATGCACGGTTTTTCAACACTTCTTCAGAGTCATGGAGGCAATACCGTCCCTTACGGAGAGTTTCTCGTAAAAACGTTGCTTCCATTACTTTCGTTAAGGAATCTGCTAGCTGTGCACCTGGGTGTTCCCAGTGAGTGTAATCTTATTCCTTCTGCGAGAATATCTTTTATGGATCTTGCTAGGAGTTGTGTTCGAAATTCTTGACAGTTTGGAATGGCAATTCTGGTAGTTAAATCGCGCAGGCTTTTGCAATCTGTGATGGCAAAGTCGCTTTCGGTTGCTTTGTATGTTGGAATGGAAAGGGCTGGTGGTAACTTTGTTTTCTCTGGCTTTTGCCATTCTGTTTTTGGGTCTAAGATCCATGCCCAGTAGAGTCTTAACCACGTTAATTGATCAAGAGTTGTTGACAACGCTGATGTTTCCACTGAGAGGGTACTTGTTGCAATCCTCTGAATCTTTTTGGTCCCCCAGGAAATTCGGCTTATGGGACAAGACTGATTCTGGGAAATCCCACGGTGTGTTGCAAGGATGATCATGCCTGCGTGTGACTCTGGTTTGCTTTTGGATGCGAATGATGCATCGGAAAAGGCAATGAATCTGAGGTCCTCGGTCTTAATGGGTTGAATTTTGATGTGCACGTCACTGTGTTTCTTGGCATTATGGAGTACTTTATTGGCAGTTATCAATGTGGATACTGTGGTGGAATTAATCTGTGATTGTAAATGACTCAAGGCACTTTCTCTTTTTTCTCCTGCTGCTGACGAGGCACCTACTGCTGCGGCTGCTGCTGCTGCTGGTGGCTAGCTGCGACGCCTAACATGGAACCACTCCCGGCAGCAAATCCCCATGGCAGGGAAGGACGGAAAAGCTCCGAAATTGCACCTCGAAAGTGCCTAACGTAACTTCTGAAAGCCATAGGAGATGATGATTCAATTTTATGCCGATTCAAGCTACAGCTACTTTGATACTTTGATTCATACTTTGATTGATTTTAGCTACTTTTTTCTCCTGCTGCTGCAGAGGCTCCTACTGCGGCTGCTGCTGCTGGTGGCTGGCTGTGACGCCTAAAATGGAACCACTCCCAGCAGCAAATCCCCATGGCAGTGAAGGACAGAAAAGCTCCGAAATTGCACTTGAAAAGTGCCTAACGTAACTTCTGAACCCCATAGAAAATTCATTCATGATTTTAGTTCCTTTTTTCTCGTGCTGCTGACGAGGCTCCTTCTGCTGCGGCTGCAGCTGCTGCTGCTGACGAGGCTCCTTCTGCTGCGGCTGCGGCTGCTGCTGATGGCTAGCTGCGACGCCTAAAATGGAACCACTCCCAGCAGCAAATCCCCATGGCAGTGAAGGACGGAAAAGCTCCGAAATTGCACCTCAAAAGTGCCTAACGTAACTTCTGAAACCCATAGAAAATCATGATTTGAGCTACTTTTTTCTCCTGCTGCTGGTAGTAGGAGTAGGAGTAGGAGTAGGAGGAGGAGGAGTAGTAGTAGTAGTAGTAGCAGCAGTGCAGTACCTCTTCTTCCCTTACGCGCTCCCCCTTGCGTCGGCCGGGGTTGGCGGATTATTACATTGTATATTTTTCCTCTGAACTGGTAATTTGTTTGAAGTTGTTTTCATCGGTGTAGATTTAAGTTATACCTTTATTTGTTGTAATATGGAACATGCGGATGGGTCGATTTTTGGAGGGATGAACATCCATTCGCGAACCAGTTTGGTGCTCAGGAAGTATGTTACCACACTGAGTAGCTGGTTCTGGTTAGGTATCTGATGGTGAGTTTCGGAACATTTTGGGAGAATCCCAAGGCAAGATGCCATCGTTTTCCGCCAGTCAAAGTGCTTAAATACATTATACTAATCAGGATGCAGCATTACTACACTAGTACAACGCAGACCTTTGCTTGCAAGCATGAATGTACGTACATCCATGCTTGCAAGCAAAGGTCTGCATTGTATGATTCGAACGACCGCACATCGATTCACACAAAATGCTGAGCTGCCGAACTGTTGATTTGTACGGATGTTCTCCGGTAGAACATGACACCGTCGTTTGTGGTCCAAGTTGAGGGTTTGCTGCAGTCATGGAAGTTGAAACAGGAAACCAGTGCAATCAAAAGGTATTTTTAGTGCAAAAACTTTGCTTTCCGCATTCTTATCGGCTCAAAGACCACATCATTGCTGTGTTGTGCGGATTACAGCGGGTTATCCATCATCTTCATGTACATTTTTCACTTGATCCAACGCGCGTGGTTTCACGGTGAATCTTGCTGACCAAACTTGGCTCAATCAGAGTGACTAAACTTTTCAGATTCAAAATGCGCTGAAATTGCAAGTCTAACTTTATCCGGCTGGACCATTCTATGGTCATTGTAAACCACCTTGAAAGATGGAACTCAGGCTTTTCGCAAAATCTTGCAAAAAAACATGGGACAAACTACGAGACACTGTCAAACAATATTGCACTTCCCAACGCGATGGTCTTTGCTGATTTGCCACAGGTCCCCCACGTTGTCTGATCCAAAAGATGCTATTCGAACCAACAGCTTTCAAGTGTTGTTGGTATAATTACAAGCTTCGCTTACCTATTTTGCTTTTGATTGGAGGCTGTGGTAGTGTCTGGAGCCGGGTGCGAGGACTGTCACCCAAGTGTGCAAGTTTGGGACTGCAGCTTGGTGCCCACACCCGTTTGACATTTACCATGCTGCTTGCAGGAGGCGAATGGAGTATACAGGGCCACAGAGAAGGAGTACTGCGAAGCTCCAGTCAGCACGACCGGATTTTTAAAACAACGCGCGGTTGATTTTGTCGGTTGATTGGCATTGTATATATATAATATTATATATATAATAAAAATAATATATATAATATATATAATATATACAATATATATAATATATATAATATATATATAATATATATAATATATATAATATATATAATATATATAATATATACAATATACATATATAATATATATAATATATATAAGATATATAATATATATAATATATATAATATAATATATATAATATATATAATATAAATATAATATATATAATATAAATAATATTTATAATATATATAATATAAATAATATTTATAATATATATAATATATATAATATATATAATATATAAAATATATAATATATCATATAAAATATATATTATATATTATATATAAGATATATTTATATAATATATAATATATATAGTATATACAATATATAGAATATATAATATATATAATATATATAGTATATACAATATATATAATATATATATAATATATATAATATATATAATATATATAATATATCTAATATATAATATATATAATATATATAATATATATAATATATATAATATATAATATATATAATATATATACTATATATAATATAATATATACAATAAATATATAATATAATATATATACTATATATAATATATTTAATATATATAATATATATAATATATTGAATATATATAATATATATAATATATATAATATAATATATATAATATATTTAATATAATATATATAATATATTCAATTTAATATATATATAATACATATAATATATATAATATAATTATATATAATACAGTTATATATATATATATGATATAATTATATATTATATATTATATATAATATAATTTTATATACAATATAATTGTATATATATAATTTAATTATATATATAATTATAATGATATATATAATATAATTATATATATAATATAATTATATATACAATATAATTTCATATAAAACTTAATTATATATATATATAATTTAATTGCAAATCTAACCCAGGTTGTCATACCGACAGCCATCTGGCAAAAGGTGCAGCTGATCGTGCTGCAGGGTGTCATGGGGGTTCGGTGACATACCCCACCTTTGCATGGTAGCGTGCCTGCGTCGAGGCGCAGCGGCACGGGGCTGTGCGGCTCTCCGGGCTTGGGAGGCTGAGAGAGCCCCGAAGCCGCGCTGGTGGTGGAACTTTCTCCTGGTGGCCATTGCGGTGATCCTAGGTTGCCAAGGGGGACTACCATACGTCCTGATCGGCCTGGTCTCTGAGGACAACGATGGCACAGCAGGGAGAGATAGCTCAACTTGCAGCTGCGATCCAGCAGCTCCAGACGCAAGTGCAGGTGACCCAGCAGGAGAACCAGGTGCTAAGGGATCGGCTGACGACCTTTGAGGCACAGCAGCAGGTTGGAGGGTCGCCGACAGCTGGAGGAGCTCTACCTGTGCAGGAGGTGCTTCAAGCTCTTCAACAACTTCCAGATGCGTTGGCGAAGATGGGAAAGCTAAAGGGATTGATAGATCCTAGGGGGCTTGGCAAACCTCAGGTGTTGGGTGACGACGCTGACACCCGCTTCAGACTTTGGGCCATCAAGTTGGAGGACTACGTGAGTGGAGTCTTTGGTGGCAAGAGTCGGGAGGCTCTTGAATGGGCCGCAACTATGGAGACCGAGGTGACCGAGCTGGAGGTTGATGCAGCATTTGGGATGACTGCAGATGCCGCCGACCAATGGGAAGAGATTGAGGAGTTCGACAAGCAACTGTATGTGGTGCTGCGAGCAACGACAGAGGGGATTCCGTTCGACCTCATCGACAACGTGGCTTCTGGTCGTGGACTTGAAGGTTGGAGGGCGCTGCACAAGCGCTACGACCCATCTACGGGGAGCCGGAAGCGTGTGATGCTTCAGGCATTGACCAACCCTGAGAGGAGCAGCTACGAGAACCTTCAAGGAGCTCTTGAACGTTGGAAGGCCTTGAGATCGAGGTACGACCGCAAGAAAGACCAACTTGGAGTTCGAGAAGCACTACCAGATAGCCTTGCAATGAATGCCTTGGAACGCCTGGTGCCGAAGGAGTTAGAGACCCACCTGATGCTCAACTACTCGAGGCTGAGGACTTTCGATGAGATGGAGCGTGAGATTGTCACGTTCATGGAAGCTCGCACGGGGTCGAAGATGAACATCAGCTCCAACTTCAGCAAGCCAGCGGCTGGATCTTCGAACAATGGTGCAGCTCCTATGGACATCGATGCGTTGGTCAAGACCGTGTCGGGCAACATCGCATCGCTTGTGGGATCAGGTGCAGTTGGAAAAGGAAAGAACACTAAGGGGTCGAACAAGATCACTTGCAACAATTGTGGCAAGCCTGGCCACAAACAACGTGATTGCTGGCAAAAGCCTGGTGATGGAGGAAAAGGCAAAGGACAACCAAGTTCTGGGAGTGCCAGCCCGAAGAAGGATGCAAAGTTTCAAGGAAAATGCCATCACTGCGGGAAGGTTGGACACCGCAAATCTGAGTGCTGGAATCTCCCCAGCAATGGAAAAGGAAAAGGAGGAAAGCCCAATACGCAGAACAAAGGCAAGGGGAATGCAGCCTCAGTGGAACAAGCAGAACCTGAACCTCCTGCAGAAGCTGGTGGACTTGACCTTTGCACCATTTCGGTCAAATCTTCCTCAAGGAGCCCTTCGAGGAGAACAAGATCTTCAAGGGTGAAGAGTGAGCCAGCATCAACATACCGAGACGACATGGAGGAAGTCGAGGTCGAGGTTGAGACAGAGGACAGATCGAGGAGCCGAGCAGATCGCAGAAGTCCTTCAGTTAACTCTGTGGAGGACGGATGGATCAAGTGCAACTTGGACTCGGGAGCTTCGATCACGGTCCTGCCGAAGGAGTACTTTGGAGAAGGAGAACCTGAAGACATCAAGCTGAAGACAGCGTCAGGAGAAGTGATCGGAACCTATGGAGATGGATGCATCAGGGGGACGGACAGACATGGCATCGTGCGGAAGGTCAACGGCAAGATCAGCGACGTGCACAAGATCCTGGTGAGCGCCAGCAGGATGCACAAGAAAGGCTTCTGCACGTGGATGGGGCCTGGTGGAGGAGACATCATTCCACTTAGCCATCCTGTCTGCCAAGCTCTTGGTGCAGCGTACGACAAGGCGATCAAGCAGTATGGAGACAATGGGATCATCCCGCTCTACGAGGAGAACGGCGTCTACAACTTCTACCTCAAGGAGCACGAGTTGCAGCCGGGTGAGGAGAGCCCGAAAACACCAAAGGCATCACCACCGCCTTGGAAGAGGTACCGAGACCATCGGAGACCAGCAGAAGCAGGACGAGAAGGACATCACCACCGACCAGTTTGCGCCGTGGATGAGGACGAGGGAGATAGAGGAGATCAGGGGGATGAGCCAGCTTTGGTGATAGCCGAAGGCGTTGAAGCCAGAGCAGCAAACCCTGGTTGGACTCCAGTTTCACCAACCGATGCAGAACGCCGCGAACATGAGGCGTCTGGACATGCTGTCTACAGGAGCTGGTGCCAAGAATGCATACAGGCAACTGGGGCAGCAAAACAACATCGACGAGTTCCACATGATGAGGATCTGGTGGACACCATTGTGATGGACTTTTTCTACCTTGGAGAGGAAGAAGGTTCGAAGCCGCATTTGGTGGCCCAAGATCGAAGGACAGGGATGATGGTTGCAACAGCCCTGGACAAGAAGAATGCAGTGGAAGGAGTTGGACAGAAAGTGCTGACCCGATTCCTGGAGTTGCTCGGGTACAAGCAGATCGTTTTGAAAAGCGATGGAGAGAGATCGCTTGTTGCTCTCAAAGCCGTGGCAGCCAGAAAAGCCCGGTGCGTGGTGCGATCCATCATGGAAGAGTCACCTGTGGGCGATTCAAAGGCCAATGGAGAAGCTGAAGCTGCGGTCAAGGAGATCAAGTGGCGTATCCGTGCAGTGACGCTCATGCTGGAGAAGAAGTTGGGAGTCAAACTTGAAGAAGGGCATCCACTTTTGACATGGATCCCACGGTACGCTGCTGAACAATCCAACAGGTACAAAGTTGGAAGTGACGGCCGCACACCTGAAGAACGCCGAACAGGAAAACGTTGGATCAAGCCGATGCCGGTCTTTGGTGAGAACATCATGGTGAAGCCCATCGGCAAAGGACGAAGAGGAGACATGGCGAAAATGAAACCAGCCAGGTTTCTTGGGGCACACAACCGTTTTGGGAGTGTGCTGGCAATGACAACAGATGGAGTTCTGATCGGGAGCTCTTACCACAGCCTCACCGAGGAGGAGAAATGGGAAGCTCTACCAGATGGACTACGAGGAGCACCTTGGGACGTGAGGACCTATGTTCGTCGACAAGTTCCTGAACTTGATCAGCCAGTGGAGCAGCAGGCAGCACAGCCTGCGATTGTGGTTCCGCCTGTGGTCGCACTACGTGCTGCAGAAGGTGAACATGCTGAAGTACCTGGAGAACAAGCTGGTGGAGGAGATCAAGGTGAGGAGATGATCGACAAGAGCCCGATGGTTGGAGCTCCGAGCGCTTCTACAACCAGGACATCTTCAACGAAGAGAGCATGGGCAGTTAGAAGGGAGCACCTCAACAAGTTTGGAAGGACAACTGGATGTGCAGGATGTGACTCTATCCTGCGTGGCATGGGCTTCCAACAGATTGCCCATACAGACTCATGCAGAACGAGGATCAAAAGGTGCCTGGAGGAGCAAGAGGAAAAGAAGGAGGCAGTGACAAAGAAACAGAAGGAAGAGGATGAGAGGATTGAAGTGGCATTGCAACAACGGCTTTCGGAGACACCGCCCCCGGCTGGAGGAGAGCCGGTGCGGGCGACCGCGGCTGGAGGAGAGCCTGCGGGGAGCTCCGGGAGTCAGCCAGTTGCAGAAATGCCTGAGGATCCACCAACGAGCCCAAAGAGGAAAGGTGGAGAACAAGGAGCACAGGACATAGAGGACTTGGCTCAGGAGACCCAGGCCGAGTTAGAAGGGACCCAGAGGTCTGAGGCAGTTGAGGCACTTGGGGACGCAATGGGCAGCATCGAGGCCGCGGAGATTGTCGCAGACCTTGGAGCTTTGGATGTGCTGGAGGTGTTTTCGCCTCAGCGTTTGACAAAGGCGCTTGGACGCTTTGGGATGAGGCATGGAGTTGCAGTGGATCTTGAAGAAGGTTGGAATCTTGACCTGAAGGAGGACTACAAGGAGTGTCTTCAACTCATCGTCAAGGAGATGCCGCTGCTGGTGACGAGTTCCCCTCCGTGCACTACGTTTAGCAAGCTTCGCAACTTGTCCAATGCCAAGAGAGATCCCCAGGTGGTTGCAGAAGAGGAGAAGGTTGGAAGAGAAAGGGTGAGGCGATCAATCGCCTGTTGCAAGTTGCAAGCCAATCTTGGTGGTTTGTTTTTGCATGAGCACCCAAAAGACTCCGACAGTTGGAAGATGCCTGAGGTCGAAGAGATGAGCAACAGAGAGGACACCTACCTGGTGCAGAGCCCGATGTGCCGGTTTGGCATGAAACTGAAAGACCCTCATGGAGAACTGCTACATGTTCGAAAGGAGACATGGTGGTTGACAAACAGCAAGGAGATTGCTGCGGAACTTCAAGGAGTTTGTGAAAACCAGCTGGCGGGAAAAGAGATTCACCGACATGTCCAGCTGATTGGAGAGCAGAGGGCGAGAGCAGCACAAGTCTATCCACCTGCCTTGGTGGAAGCGATCCTAAGAGGATTGAAAAGAGAGATGAGGGCAAAGAAAATGATCAATTCGATTGAGGAGAAGCTCACTGGTCCAAGCCCAGATGACTACAACGAATGGGAGGCTGAGGTTGAGAAGTCCCAGCAGGAGTTCCTGGACGACTCATCTGGAGCAGCGTTGGATGCAGAGCTTGTGAAGAGAGCCAGAGCGGAGGAGTTGCAATGGCTGAAGGGTGAGAAGGTCTATACCCGGGTGCCAGCATCAGAGGCACAAGGTCCACTTCTCAAAATCAAGTGGATTGACATCAACAAGGGCGACAACGACGCCCCGAAAGTCCGATCGAGGCTGGTTGCAAAAGAAATCCGAAAAGCAAAAGCTCCAGATCAACAACTTCTACCCAATGAGACTTTCAGCTCTACGCCGCCTACGGAGACGGTGTTTGCCTTGCTGTCGCTGTTTATGACGAGGAAGCGAGGTGAAGAGAACAAGAAAAAGATTGCCAGTTGGGACATCTCGAGAGCCCACTTCATGGGAAAAGCTGCAAGAGACATTTGGATGGAGTTGCCAGAGGAGGACAAGGTTCACAACGATGACATCGTCCCCATGGTTGGCAAGTTGGAGAGGAGCATGTATGGGACGATGGATGCTTCGAAAATTTTTCAAGAGGATTGGCAGAACCATTTGTCAAAGCATGGAGGAGAGGTCAGTGCACTTTGCACATCACTCTTCAAGTTCAAGGATCGTGGACTACTTGGACTCGTTCATGGCGACGACTTCTTGGTGGTTGGAGATGAAGCAGGTTTGAAGTGGATGGATGAGATGTTGAACAGTCGCTACACTGCGCGCTGGGAGGCAACACTTGGAGATGGAGAACGAGATGACCGAGAAATGTTCTTTTTGAACAGACTGGTGCGCTATGTGCCGGATGGAGCGGACAATGAAGGTTGCAGATTGGAGATTGAGGCTGACGCGAGACACACCGACATCCTCGTGAAGGCCTTTGGATTCAAGGAGGGCACCAAAGGAGTAGACATTCCGGAGGACAAGCTGACGGAGAAGGATGTGATCGAGGCCGATCGACAAGCTGAGCTGGATGCAGAGCAGGCAAGCCAGTTCAGGTCAATGACTATGAGGTTGGCCTACTTGACTACGGATCGACCTGATCTTTGCCACGCTGTGAGAGGATTGGCGTCGGCAATGAAAACGCCAAAGCTGTCTGACTGGATGAGGCTGAAGAAGTGCGCCCGCTACTTGCTGAAGGTTCCCTACCTGAAGCGAATCTACAAGGTACAGTATGAGGACGAGCTGAGGGTCGTTGCCTACACGGACAGCGATTGGGCAGGAGACTTGAGGAGCAGAAGATCTACGTCAGGAGCAGTGGTGAAGCTTGGGGGACACGTGGTCCAGGTGAAAGCCGCTTGCCAGAAAGTGGTGGCTTTGAGTTCAATGGAGTCAGAGTTTTATGCAATGTGCAGAGCTGGAACTTTGGCGGTCTACATCGAGAACGTCGTGAAGTTCTGGGAGCACGAGCTTTTGATGACAGTGCTTCGTGCTGACAGTTCGTCGGCCAAAGCGCTAGCCGAACGTCGAGGAGTTGGCAAAACAAGGCATGTCCAAGCCCGCGTGCTATGGGTTCAGGACAAGGTCTTCGCAAAGGAGTTGGCCGTTGAGAAAGTGGCCGGAGCCTTGAACGACGCCGACTTGGTGACGAAGGTGCAGCCCAAGGTGAAGATCTGGGAACATCTGCACCGGATGTGTTTTGGAGCTTCGAATCGTGAAGGTCATAAGAAGCTGACCTGATCGACCGGCTCCGCTACCCTTTGAATGTCCTACGTGCAAAACAGGCACTGCGGACACAGGGGGTGCAAATCTAACCCAGGTTGTCATACCGACAGCCATCTGGCAAAAGGTGCAGCTGATCGTGCTGCAGGGTGTCATGGGGGTTCGGTGACATACCCCACCTTTGCATTAATTATATATATAATATAATTATATATATAATATAATTATATATATAATATAATTATATATATAATATAATATATATAATATAATATATATAATATAATATATATAATATAATATATATATATATATATTATTTATGTATATAGGGAGGACATGGACTCATGGGGGCTGTTTGAAACCACTCAGGGAATCAATATCCAGCTAACCAATAGAAGGGAACTGAACAAGGCTCCTTTAATTTGTAGGTAAATGATGATACATAGATATAAATGGTATACCGTACCAAGCTGTCAAGCTGGTCCCTCTCTTTAACTTTTCTCCGAAGACGGACATGATTGGACCGAAGAGTCTTTGAATTGGTTTGGCTAGGTCTACGAACATGCTGATCGAGGACAGGAACTCAAGATCACCAGGGAACCGCACAAGAACGCGCTGCTTGGTCCAAAAAATATGGTGTTCAGATGTGTTCAGAAGCTACCGGATGCTGTCCCCTGGACCTGCTGACGCATGGAAATCTTGCAACACTTGTTTGCGATGTCGACAGCTGTGCAAGAGAAGTCTGGTTGATCCATGCCATTGATTAAGGAAAACAGGTGCAGTAAAGGCAGGGCACATAGATACGCTTTAGCTCTAGTGGATTTTACTAGGGTCAAGTGGCAAGTTTTGATCTGTGAGTTTGAGTTTGTCAAGTCCGTTGCTGCCGATTTGCTTGATGCAGTACGGGTGGCTGCTTGGCAAAAGTGGTCAGCCTTTGTACGGTGTCTGGATCTCAATCGCACTGGCAATGTCTCAAGACATGAAACTTTTCCTTCAAGCCAGTTGGCAGGTGTACAAACATCGTATATTGGCATAGTCTTAGTGGATGAAGAAACCCAGGCAAGAACAGAGTCCTTGACAGTTCCGGCCTCTGGCTGGAAAAAGTGGAAACCTCAGCCTATGGTCGCCAGACACGAAAACAGGTGAGGTGGTGAGGAGCATTTTCTTTGTTCGATTTGTTCGAGGGTTTTGCTTTGATTTTGTGGCCCAAAGGGTAAGGGCTGGAACCTTCAAGGGGGACAGGGGGAATGGCTCTGTTGTGATGGTGTGGCATTTCTTCATGCCATGGCTGCTTGGCTGAGCCATGATGCAGTTCAAAGCATCCAGGTGGTCAGTTTTACTTCGTTTGTTTTTTGCCCTTGATAGTAGGACCCATCATAATAGGGGGTACGGTATGACCCACAGTGAGTTTCATGATCATGCTGAAAGCCTCACAGATGGATACAGTGAGAAATAGATCATCCACCCAGTTTGCAGAGGACAAGCGACCGATTCACGATATTCACGGGCTTCGAAAGCTTCATGCTTGGAATAGACAAATGACCTCAGCTGCTCGTGGTTCTTGGTGGCAGCATGCGCTGGTGTTTGCCTTGCAAATGAGGTACGGAGGGAACCTGAGAGTTCTGGACGCAAAGGTAGGACAAGAACTAGGCAGAATTAGCCATCATGCATCATTATACTGGAGAAACACAACCTCTCCAATTTTTTTTCCTCTGTTTGTGTGAAGGAACATGTGCAGAAATGAGGCTTTACTTTTGCATCAAGGTGCATCCAATCGGTCATCATGTGAAATATCCAACTTGCTTTTTCTGTCCATTTTTCTTGCAGGTTTTTGGCGCTGCAACCCAGCATCGTTTCGCAAACCGCGTGCATTGATGCATGGTATCAAGGCAGTGCCTGGGAACGCTGTCAGCAGATCTTCAGCTCCGTGACCTCCGTGAGCTCAGGTGAGGCCCAATGTTGGGTATGGTTGATATACATTAGTATATACATGGTATATGAACTCTATACCTATAATATATCTACATATATATCTATATATCTATATATCTATATATCTATATATCTATATATCTATATATCTATATATCTATATATCTATATATCTATATATCTATATATCTATATATCTATATATCTATATATCTATATATCTATATATCTATATATCTATCTATCTATCTATATCTATCTATCTATCTATCTATCTATCTATCTATCTATCTATCTATCTATCTATCTATCTATCTATCTATCTATCTATCTATATATACATACACACACATACATACATACATACATATATATATATATATATATATACGCGCGCAACGCCTGGCTTTGCCCAGGCGTTTCAGCGTAGAGGTTTCCCATTCCCAAACAAATGTTGATGCAACTTCACAAAATTCCTATTGGAAAAACAACAAAGGTACTAGGGAATATTAAACTCCCACCCCAGTTAAACTTCCACATCCATTGAAGATCTTCAATAAGAGTTTAATTCTCCCACCCCCGTTAAACTTCTACATTCATTGAAGATCTTCAATCAGGGTTTAATTCTCCCACCCCCGTTAAACTTCTACATTCATTGAAGATCTTCAATAAGGGTTTAATTCTCCCACCCCCGTTAAACTTCTACATTCACTGAAGATCTTCAATAAGGGTTTAATTCTGATGATGATGATGATTGATGATGATGATGATGATGATGATGATGATGATGATGATGATGATGATGCGTCGCCTGTCGTCATTGCGGGTCCGGGCAAAGCCCAGGCATTTGCCGTATATATATATATACACATATATATATATATGTATACGCAGAAGAGAAACGCATCCAAATTTGGGTAGGTTGGGGTACTCCTGAGCCAAAACCCAGTTTTTTTTTGAGCTGAGACATTTTGACTAAGCAGTTTTGTCGTCTCAGACTTTCTTCAATCATGAGTCATGACAAAAGCAGTTCCAAACGGATCTGTTTCTGCTAGATCAGAGCGGACACCTGCGTCCTTTGGCATTGTTTTCCAAAAAGAATCTGGGAAAAGACAAAAAGACAACCACGAGTATACAGTGCAACATAGTGCAACCAAATTGCGTTGACGATCGCCAAATTGTTCAATCGCTGATCAAATTCGGCAGGCCGTCATCAAGGCCTCGAGGTTGACCTAGTGGCTTCTACCGGTCTCATATATGCTCTTGAGAAGGGCTTTCAATGGTTGTTGGCGATGCATTTGGTGAGCCATGTTCGGTCATGTTCTTAGTTTGAGTTTCCATGTTTTGTTCACATTTTTCTCGGCAACTCTTCCATTATTTTTGGATCGTTTTAGCTATTGTCTCACGAAGGTCTGCTGGACTTCTTCCTGACATCATTCTTCGAAATTCAGCCACAAGCTGAGGGCATTTGGGCTGTAGATGAAAGAGTGAACCGTGATGATAGTTGCTGATTGATTTGTTGATGACATGTCGCATGCCCCTCGATACCCCCCAAAATCTGGTTTAGTATGGTTTTTTTCGTTTTGGGCCTGGGGAGTAGAATATAAATGGGGCTTAGGGTGATGGGATCCATTTCTTGAACCTCCAAGGCCATCAGCGCATGTGAGAAGTGTGGCATGTGGTCAATTGGTTTGATTGCTTTGAGTACGTGCACAGCTTGCTCAACACTGGCTGATGTGATCTCTCTCACGGCCACTTGGCACCGTCACACTTTCGTTTCGAACGGCTGTTGGACAAGCGTCAAGGGAGGAAGTGAAAGGGTTTCCAACAAGGCATGCATCAGTGCCTGTGAAAAAAGCCGACATTGGAGAATGGGCATAGGTGAGACCGCTGCCAAGTTGCAAATTTGAAGCTGTGCAACATGTCCACCATTTTGACTTTGCTTTCGCAACAGCGCATGTTCCTGGTTTTCCGCAACTGACTGCCAAAGACTAGCAAAGCTCTTTAGTCCAACAACTTCACTTAGTTGCTGGACAGGTCTGCTACTGACAATGCGCTCGAGCAGTTTGCAGCCGAACATTATCAGCACCACGGCGTTCTAGTTTAAGCTTCTTTTGAGAGGCTTTGTATCCTCCAAACTTGCTACTTGTGGAGAGTGACACCTCCATGTTTGAAATCATTTGCGAGCACGTATATATCAGTTGCATACCCCAAAGAATGCTGTACCCAACACCTTCGTTGCCTTTTGCGCCAAAATTTCCACGCATGCATTGTATCAGTTTGGATTTTGGCTCGCTTCCAGATTCTGCCAGATTCGAGGTTGCAACTCCGTTCTAAGTGCCTGTGAGAAAGCTGGAGCCTGGCAGCAGAGTTTCAGCATAGCCGAAAGGTGGGCTGACAATGACCCTAGTCGGCAGAGGACCATGACATATTTTGGAAGATGAGTTGTGTATACACAACCTGGATTTGTGAGATGGGAGAAGCCGCTTTATATCCTCAAGTGACCAAAGTGACCGGGCTGATGCTCCAAACTTCATGACAAGCCTTGGGATGCTAATCAGTAGTAGTCAGTGCTAGTTGTTCTGTTTATGTGTGTTTTTTTCTTTTTCTAAAACTCATTTCTTATGTTCCTCTTTCGCGGGACCTAGTTATCCAAGGCTGTGACTTCTGTGTCTTTGGACATCATCTCCTTCACAGCTTTGCTGAGTGCTGCACGGACACGTTGGGCTAGGGCTCCTTGGTTGGAGGACATGTGTGAGGGGATTTCTGGCTGGAAATGCTGGCAGGATAGGCAGATTTGTTTGCTTCTGCCCAGGCAGCTGTGGTCCTATCCAAAGTCCGGTCTGAGAGCCTGAGGCCACTCGTTGTCTTTGACACGTTTGACACGTCTTTGTTCCTTCAAGAGTCTGTTTGATGCTTGCATTCCTTGAACATGAGACAGCCATAGTCATCTTCTCTTTATTATTTCTGCACATGACAGATTTTGCCCAGGCCGGACATGGGATGCTGCCACGCGTTTGCTTTGGGTTTGGACACAGGAACGTGTTGGTTGCAAGCCGTCCTTTTATTGGAATGGATGTGGTATCTTGGCGTATTGGGCAATTGCTTTTAAGTACTTTCTTCGACTGTCACTGTATTTTTCTTGTGTACACAGCAAGCAGAGCACTGCAAGATGAGAAACTGGAATCCTGCTAACACCATCTTACACCAAGACCAAAAGAGAAAAACACATGGACACACTGAATTGTCATGGAAAGCGGCACTGATCCTTTTTGACCTTGAATCGTAATCATTCCATCGGTCCATGAGCTGGAATCACTGCTTGCTTACGGGGAACCTCAACAGTATATATATATATATTGTGGTGCTTGTGTACTGTATATGCCAAGCTAGTCTTCACTACTAAGGTCTTCAGCAGTATTGGCCAACCAGGTCATTTTCACTTCTCTGTTGAGCGCAAGCTCGAGACTCAGCCTTTGGTGTAAGATTAAAGGGGCCACAGGTCATGTCTATTCAATCTAAGTCGAATAGATTGTAGAATCCACCTGGACAAGAAACCAAGTTTCTCAAAGTTGTTCCGCAAACAAAACACTGGAGTCCATGCTGGAATGTTGGGACTACGACAGTTGATGACACCCAATTTCCAAGGCAACAAGTGCCAGCAATGGCAGACTTCGTTGAACCTTTATGCTGCAATGTCGTCAGCTGCTCAACTCTTGATGCTTGGAGTGAGTTACAGTAGTTCCAGTCAACTAAGCTCACTTCTTGGAGCAAACAAGCTTTTGCTCATTTTCGTTCCGACCTAGGTCCATTATGGTTCGTAGCGACGCAGTGATCTATGAAGCAGCTGTCGCCTCAGCTTCCCATCTCAGGAAATTTGGATTGGAACAGTGGGGATAGCTATCAAAGTTGGAACCACTACCAAATGAAAGTGGTTTAATCAATTTTGATCAGGTTGGAAGAGCTTGCAGCCACTGGCAGATTGCCCAGCTATCCCTACGCGCAGCTCGCGATGCAGGACCGAGAATTGCAAAGACAGCCACGATTTGTCCATGGCTGTCCCATGACCATGCGAAACTGTCCATGGCTGTCCTCAGGGTTGGAGCCCGCAACGGAAAGTTTTGCAGCTGGGCAGATTGCGAGACTCAACGAGGGCTGCAAGTGAGACGCACTCGCAGAGTCCACTTCAATATCAGACAAAAGGTGACAAAAGCATATATATATAATATACAAGCAGGAAGACACGACACGATAAAGAGTCTCAAGTCCTTTCATTCATTTGAAGGCCACCTTATGTGTACTCCAGGAGGTACCCAGAAAGGGATCAACTGAGGCAGGAGCTTGGCCCCTGGCACTGGGCTGGAAGCGGGTGGATGCTGCTCAGCTGGCACAGAGTCCAGGTTGCCTCGGAAGCTATGCTTTCTTAGGCTTGAGAAAGGCAGCCAATTGATGTCTGTCAAATGTCAAAGAACCCTGGTGAAGTATGGCGAAGTTCTTTTTGACATTGAGACCTACAAAGTCACTATTTGCTAACCACCATCTCCGCTTTTCCACAAGGCTTTGAAATTGATGCTACTCAATTACCATGCACAGATCTAAGCGAATTTCTCTACGATGCCTTCTCAGGGCATGATACACTCCACGGTGGTACAACCATCGGCTTGCCATCAGTGCCCTATTACTGTTGGGGGGTTTGGGGCGTTGAGGAAATATGGCATTTTGCGAATGGAGCACAAGTAGTTTGCTGTTTTTGTCATGTCTTTTTCAAGGCTTCGGCTGGCAATGCAGCTTTGCCTTTCCTCAGATGGCAAAGCGTGCTGGAGTTCCTCCATCACATACAGCAACCAGATACTTGACCGAATTTCTGTGGATCCCAGGACTAAGTTCACTTGAGAAACGACCAAGATATTGAGAAACGTCCTGGAAGTTTGCTTGGCAAATGTTTATGTTCGGCAAATGTTGACGGTAGCACTACAGATGCCAGCCATTCACTAACAACGGGTCTATTTCCCTCCCCATCGGACGTTTCTCCGCAGTGATAAGATATTATATACTTTCTCCTCTGTTTTTGCTTGGGCAAGGATGCTACCAGCTACAGCATCGCTACAACTTGTTGTAAACATCAAAGATGCGAGACAGAGCTTCTACATCTTGCATGTTTGAAAGCGATGGAATCTCTTCAGCAGTCAGCGGCTTCAACCAATGCAGACTGATCTATTTGTCGCAGACGAAGTCTGAACAGAAGATGTCTCCCTGCTGATTTTGTACAGTGCAATGCTATGCAATGCGATGCAATGCTATGCAATGCTAGCGTCGCACATGTCTGAATAGACTTTGGGTAATTTGCATTGCGAATTCGTTTTGAATTGCACCTGTGTGCCTTCTTCGAGATATTTCGAGATCAGAGTGGTAGAGACAAGTTACTGACGTTACTGGACAATGACCTGTACTCCTGAGGTCAACATGTTCCATCCTTAACCCCTCTGCCCTTTGCTCAACTGAAATTTTACGACCGGTTCCAGTCCTGTAGAATTGCTGGTGCAGTCCAGCTGTCTCACCGTCTGGGCATTCGAGCTTCAACAGAAAAAGAGATGTCTCAAATGCTCAGATTTCTGGGTTGTGCACGTCCGGAGAATACGTTGACAAAAAAACGGGAGGGACGGGAGGGACGGGAGGGACGGGAGGGACGGGAGGGAGAAGTGACGAGTTGTCCCAAGGTTTGGTGGTGACGAGCCCATCCCAGCCATCAAGCGAAGAGCTCAAAAGATGACAGCAATGATTCATATCGACAAAAGATGACGTGCGGGCAGGAAGGGACAATTAGGAGGCCCTTCAGATACCAAGGCAACTTGTTGGATATTCACGTCGCTTCGCGACGGCAACCGCCCGCACCGCATCGTTGGGCAGCCGCTCGTAACTGCCAATGATGTCGGCCATTGAGACCAAAATCATCCGAAAGTACCGATTGTCGGAAAAAAAAACGCGAAGAATTTGATAGCCATGTATAGCGGACCAACACAGTTCAAAAAATAACGAAAAACATGAAAAAACGGCGAAATTGCTGTTATTTACAGTGTTTTTGCGCGGTGAGAAGCAGAAACCACTGCAAATACCATGGTTTTCGAGGGTCAGGTGGCCAAAAACACTGTAATTTACAGTGTTTTTTTAACCAACGTCAAAAAACACTGGTATTTACGATGTTTTCATTCACACCGTAACATAAAACAGCGTAATTTACGAGGTTTTTGGAAGTTTTGAAGCTAGCCGTCAAGCATGCAGAAAACAGAAAAACACTGTAAAAACAAGTGTTTCTGCTATCACAAAACGACGAAAATCAGTCCGAAAACGGGTCCAAAAACTCAAAAATCCGCCTCCGGGCCCGGCCACCTGCGGAACCGCAAAAAAAGATGTTGCAAACCAAAAAATTGAGGTCAAAAAGTTGAAAAACACGGGGTTTTTTCACTTTTCGCTTGCCGATTTTGGACGGGCGCGTTCACGAACAGGTGTCTTCCGTACTGTTTTTTACAGTGTTTTTTGAAGGCGAGCGTCACGACCTATCAAAAACAGGAGGTTTTGGACGAAAAATGCCCCCCCCCCAGGTAAACCTGTAACCTTTTTACGAGTGCCATCCGGAAGATCACGCCCCAGCACCTTCGGTGCACTTGTTGGATATTTGTGTGAACCTGCAAGTTTGAAATCTGCTCCAGATTCTTCGCAGGGTGTTGCTGCACATGGACGAAGTCTTTTTCTTCTCGGCTGATGATTCCAAGCTTGCAGGGGATGATGCTATGGAGCAAAAGGACAGTTTTCCCACAAGCTTATATTTGTTTTCATGACATTTGTCTTAAATGTATCATAATGTATCCTTTGTCAAGGGAACCCAATTGATACTGTAGTAATACTCATAGCTTTCCTCAAATAGGACTGGCAAAGTGCAATCCAACACTACACGGCACGGAACTGAGACGCGAGATGACGCGGGCCAAGAAGTCCAACAGTGGCAATACGGCAATACTTAGATTCAGCGCTGGCTTTCAAGCATTTTGCTACTTGCGCAAGGCTGGGATAGACATGCTCAAGCAAACTACTGACCGCTTAAATGAAGGTTTCCGAAGCCGTCTGAACCTCGGTTGGGCCGGAGTGTGAAATTAGCAGGATCACTGTCGGGAGATCTTCGGTATTGATCGATATCAACATATATAACGGTAACATAATATGAGTCACGGTCAAAATGGTTGAAGACCACTGTTGTATACTTTAGTATTGCAGGAGTTTTTGTCATAGATGTGCACGAAACATAGTAAAGCAATATGCCCCCCCAAAAGCGACAATGACACAAAACACCGGAAAGCGATATGGCTCCCCAAAAGCGATAAATCGACAATAGCAACTACTGAGATGTAAAGGATTTTGACGGGAGCTCGTATGCATACAATGTATGTTATGTTACGCTACCTTACGTTACCTTACAATGCCTTACGCTGCCTTATGTCATGTTCTGCCATGTTATGCAATCTAATGCAATACCATGCCATGCCATTCCATGCCATGCCATGCAATTCAATGCCATTCAATGCAATGGAATGCAATGTATGTAAAGCGTATACCACACTCTAGTCATTTTTGTCGTATATACTGTATACGATGATATACACTATATATATATAGATACAAATTATAAAGCACATTAGGTATACAGGGTATGTAAGGTATGTACAGTATATAATGTGTACTGTACAATGTATATCGTGTATATAGTGTAGATAGTGTATATAGTGAATAGAATGTAGATAATGTGTACAATCAATGTAATGTTCGTAATGTATATGTATAATGCATATAATGCATAGAATGTATCTAATGCATACAATACAATGCATGTTGCATATAGGGCATATATAATGCATATATTGCTTACAATGACGGTACAGTACAACACATTATAGCATGGTGCAATACAATACAGCAGAGTAAATACATAATTCATCATAAGACATAATGTTTGCACATATGTCAACTTGATTCCAATCTGATTATGCCTTTTTTATGACTGGGACGCGCCAGAAGAGACTGAGCCATTCACTGTGTGCGCAGAGGTGCTTGCCTGCTGCTGACTCAGAGGGGAACTGCCCATTTACAGCTGAAGGACCCGCTTGCTGCACGGGGTGACAAGATTGTTGTTTGCAAGAACTACGGTCTAAATTTTGCTAACTGCTAACCGGCCACTTCACAAATCAGTGCTCAGTGCCAATCACAAGTTTAGCAGAGATTCTCTTGTTCGGCCAGATCAGAAATCATGTTGCTGCAAACACGTATTGCATGCTGGCTTAATTAAAGAGTTTGCCATGGAGACGGACCATTACGACTATCTACAAATCCATAGAAATCCATAGAAATCCCTTGCTGGCTCAGTTGGCTCCACCAGTTCAGGAGCCCAAAGCGGCACTGCGAGATGCTGTGGCTGCCATGGATTTGGAGCACTCGGCTGCAGAGGCGCAGATTTCCTGGCAGGCACTGCTCCATTTGTGACAGGTGATGTGGGACACAAGGAGTGCGCAGCGTTACCATGTTGCCTGAAGATGTGGAAGGTGTTTGAGACACCATTGATTTTGGACTCACGGGGTGCAGTAGTGGAGACTACTGTGGCCGATTTGGCGATTGTGCTCTTGTCATGCTTGCCAGAGCCAGAAAACTGCCCCAAGCTTTGAACATTTATATACATGAACATTGAATGGGAATGCAAGCAAACAAAATGTTCTCATTTATTTTTATTTTTCCAGCGTTATTTTATCAACTTTACACAACTTTGACTAGATCTCGAAATTCTACTGTGAAAGATTATGGGTCTGTTGCTAGCAAGCTGTTCCCCAAACATACAACATCACCAGACATGATCTAGACCTATAACGCCATGCGCCGCCCTTATCGATGTCAGCAACTACTTTTTTGTGTGCTCGCAGGAGGCTTTGTCCCGAGATTCTTTAATTTTTGTTCAAAAATAGCGGTCGTGGCCGCTTGCGCTTGGAGACGATACTTTTGCCTTTTCCCACCCAGATGTTGAGCATCCATTTTATCCATTTTAGGTCTTGCCTTGGTGGAAAGAGACTTGCTTGCAGCGAGGAGACGAGATTTGACCAAATCCAACCTGTGAGCAAAATGTGAGTTTTTTGTTTGTTTCTGCAGTTCTTCTTCTGACCTTTGAAAACAAATAGAGTTTGAACGCCTGTTTCACTGAGGTTTCACAGCTGACCGAAGCTTCAGGGAACGGATCCGACTCCGCGTTGGTCCGGATATTGACAAAGCTGACAGGTGCTCCTTTGGGGTGGTCTCTGGCAAAGTTTGTTGAAGTGATCAAAAGATGTCAAAAGCATTGCGTTAGACAACTCACAACTCAGATTCTGCAGGCAGCTGGAAGAGCTGGGCATGGTCCTGAAAGACCTGGACGAGAGCTTCACCAGATCCTCTGGACCTGGAGGTCAAAACGTCAACAAGGCGGAGAACTTTTCAAAAGCATTGAATAATCATGAATATGATTATGAATTTAACATGTCATGAACTATATGAACTGAATTGTTGAATTATATAATATAGTCATCATGAAGGGAGTCCAGAAACAATCTTCCGACTTATGGATAGATTTCATTATTATTCACATTGCAATCCATCAAAGCGACAGTAACAACAGCCGCAAGAATGCCAGGAATACCGGAATGCCTTAAATTGCATCACAGAGTACATACCAATAACACCAAATAAGACACAACAACGATACATTGCAGCAGCAACAACAACAACAACAGCAACAACATGAGTAAGACCCCAACAGTCACCGCCACCATCGTCACCATCGTCACCGCCGCCGCCACCACCACCACCAGCAGCAGCAGCAGCATCATCACAATCATCATCATCATCATCATCATCATCATCATCATCACCATCACCATCACCATCGCCAATCGCATGAAACTTCACAGTTAGCTATCCCCCCTTCCCCCTTTTTCACAAACAGTTTTGCCGCGGGTCAATCCCCCCTGGGGACATCCTCGCCATATCCTCACTGTCAGCATCATCAGCATCAGCAGCATCATCGGCATTGTCGCCGTCCGCATCATTACATACCCAGTATCATCATCAGCATCATCAACAATACTCTCCACGTCCTATCTCCCAATTCCTCACCTGATGCACCGCTGTTTGACCGCGCCTTCCTCCTTCTCCCTTTACCATCCCAGCTAGCTTTCATCCCTTATCCCTTGGCCTCAAGTTTTTCATTTTGTAGACATGGTCAACATAGAAAATGCTCCGATGTTTCCAGACTCGTGTGAACCTTGAACCTTCGGTTTCGCCTCAGAATGTGTTGTTCGACAGAAAGGGCTGGGGCGATGCTCGTGCGGCTTGGTGATTGCATGCGGCGCAGCCCCTAACCATGCCCATGTAAGTGTTCCTGATGGTACTTCCGCCCCGCCTCGTGCATGTACTTGTGCTGCTGCAATCTGAACTCAACCCAATTTATTATATTTATTGACAGTTCTACACACTGTAGCCATTTTTGACAGCATGCAGGTTGAGACTGCGGTACGCCTGCGGCACATCCCCTCTGGGCTGGAGGCTCGAAGAAGATGACCAGCCACAGAAAGTGATTGCCATGATCACCTTTAGGATGCTTCCATACAAGGAGGGAGGTGTTTATGAGGAGCGTTGCGATGTATCATCTGTATCGCGGTGGTTCAGTTGAATCGTTTCGAAAAAACAACATTTGCACAACGACGGATTTTTACATCAAATGTTCGGATATGCCCCAGGTAAAGGCACAAACTCATCGCACTCAGCTGGAGAACCGCGTGTCAGCCCGCCGGCGACTTGCAGAACTGCTTGAAGCCCAGTTACCCTTAGTCGGTTACAAAACTTGGACGATTCAGCCTGTCGCAAGACTGCAATCTGGGCGTGCGTTGGGTGAGAGCATTGTAAAATCATTCGACATATTCGACTTGACCCAGGTACAAGAAACAAATCTTGGGTATGGAAACAAAGGCCCGGGTGGAATGTTCTTTGCCCACAGCTGGAACAGTTGACTGGTGTTCAGGCAGATCGGAAGGCAAAGCGAATCCGCAACAACAAAGCGCGCCGTGCGCGGCGGCGACGGAAGAAAGAAGAGGTGCCATGAAGACACTGAGTAGGCAACAGCTTCTTTTGCCATTTTCAGACACACCTGGCTATGCAGATTTGCAGTGACTAATCCAGTTGTGGGTACTGTAGTTCAAAAGAGTCGCCCAGGAGGCAGCTGCTGAGAAGGGGGCAGCAGAGGAAGCTGGGTGCAACTTGGTCTAATTACTTTAAGCTTACTTTAATTTCATGTCAACTGTTTGATTCCAGTTCGCAACAAAGAAATAATTACACTACATTTAGTTTTGGATGTTTTACATAGCTTCACTTGGCACAGGAAATTGATGAAGATGATTCGATGATCAAAGTTGGTCGGCGAGGAGGGGGCCAACTGCCCAGCTCTGTTTCTTTGTTGGACTTCGAAGCGATGTTGATTTGCTGCCCAGCAGCCAGAAGGGTACGGCGCAGAGTTGACGTTGATCACACGCTGATTTTCAGTATGATTCCAAATGTCGTTTCTGATGAGGTTCAATCTACGGACGGCACCGGTCAAGAAGGAACTCATCAAGCGAGTTGGGCAACCTGGAGAATGCTTTGGAAAGTTAGTTTACCGTTTGCTGAAAACCTTCCCTTCAGAGAATGCAGCTTTCTGAGAAGCTGAAGCTTTGCAAGATAGATGTGCTTTTGAGGCCACTCCACTCAAGAGATTGACAAGCTAAATCAGCAGAGACAGCGCTTCAGCCGTAAGGAGCTAAGAGAAATGGTTAGACACTTGCAGGAGTCATTAGCTATCATCATGGTGTTTGCAGCATACAGACGTAGCCTGACTTAACCTCCGAAGCCATGCCAACCCTTATTTGGTCCTTGCTCCCAACAGTCATGAACTCAACCGGTGTTTACACTTCAGAAAACAAATGCTTGAGACAAAACAGTCTTGCTTCGGCAATGGCGATAAAATGACAGCATAGTTTTTTTTTTGTGCTGAATCTTGGCAAATGAATGAATGTCTTGTTAACCATTCCCTATATGAATCATGAATCGTCAGTGGCACGGAAAGTGTTTCCACGTGGTGCGGCAATGAAGGAACTGAACAACTTACAAAAAGCAAAGCATTTGCAACTTGAGAGTTGGACCAAAGACGGGGTCCAACCAACAGCTGCTAGCAATTTAACTCAATAAGTATGCTGGGCCACGTCAAGATGTCACTTCCGATGATCTCAGGAAGATGCGATCTCAGGAAGATGCTTCCACCTCCTGGCTACATGGTCCGAAGATCTTAGTTTGGGTGATTGGGGTGTTCAGAACTCACCCCAAAATGCAAGTGTACAGCCGGTGCCTTCTCGACTGTCAATTGATCTTGCTGCCACAAGGCGAACCCCACTGGTGAGGAACTCCTGGAACCACCACACTGAGCCTGTCCGGAATCCTGGTGTCCTGTGCTGCCTCCAATTCGATGTTGGAAATCTGATTGCACAATTTGCACATGAAATTCACAATGGAATTCATTCTGAAACAGTGTTTCCGCATTTTCCCCGCATTTTTCATGGAGATGTTCCCCCAGAAAGCGTTGGCTCAGGGTCCCTTGTCATTGTTGTTTCCGAAAAACTACTTACTATCAACGACAGCAGGCAATTGAATCCTATTCAACCTTGCTGGTGCACAGAAATCGGGACGGGGGAACTAGAAAATCCTTGCCGTTTCTACAAGATCATTCTGATGTTTTCTTTCCAGGCTGCAACTGCTATGCAGGGCCCAGTGTATAAGTAGATCGGTTGACAGTGATCCTGACCTCCAGGACATTGGTTTCACGTTGTTCTGAGAGCTTGGATTTGCGTTAGCGCGCGGACGATGTTCACATAGACCGCTGCCGATCTACTGATGTTTGATTGGGCATGCCAGCAGAAGAGAGTGCGAAACACCAGAAATTATTCTAAGCTGATTCTAAACACATGCAAATGCATTGCAAAAAATGATGGTTTGGCGGATGATTTGTTTTACATGTCCTTTACTTGTTGGGGGGTAGTACTTCATTGCTGCAGCAGGCCCTGGCCCTGGATGCTCTCACAGAGCTTGGATTCAAGGACGGATGGTTGTCCAGAGCTGCTTCATTCTTGATTCTTGGTCAAACACATAGATTTGAGATGCTTCAAACAGAAGGACATGACCACTGCAAAGCAACTACCTTAGTGAAACACACAGTTGTGCAACATTCGCAACATCAAAGTTGGTCTCATTGCGAGGATCTCTCCCACAAGATTCTGGACCGGACTTTGCTCAAGAAACGTGGTGACGCGCTTGTTTGTTTGTTTGTTTGTTTTTGACCTTTGCGATCCTTTTGACCACCAATCTTTTCCACTTCGGAAGGAACCTGTGGGCTCCGGTCATATTTTGGATCCTGCAGTCAAGAACTGAGACACATTGAGACACTGTGCTTGGGGAGCCAATTGCTTATACGTACAGCGGTACAGCGTATTTGCAGCCGTATGTTTTTTTTTTTTCTCGAAGCACAGGCTCCCCTGGTGCTCAGATGTGTTTCCAACTCAGCGCTCCTTGCATCTTCCATGCTTACAGTTGAGCCCAGAGCAGATTTCAAAATAACGAGCATCACCAGCTTTGCTCGAGGTTGACAGATGGGTTTCCGAGATTGTGAATCATTTCTCAGAGGTGGGAGAGCTGAGCTAGTAGTAGTTTGTGCAAACATGTAAAGATATGTAAAGATTATGATTTTGCTGCTCATGATATGCTGAAGTAAATGGATGAAAAGGTAGAAGAAGTTGTTCTGCTTCTTGTTCCAATGGGAAAAGAACTCCAGGCTGATGCAGATACTGAGCTTCCTATGCCGATCCATATGCCGTCAGACAGGCAGCTGTGCTACCAAAACTGCTCACTGATGCAGCAATCAGCACCTTTTCAATCTGGCTTTCTTTCAACAAAGTGCAGGTACTTGGATGGATTAGATGAGGAAACTCGAGCAGCAGTCATCAAGAAATACATTCCTGATGAGCCATTTGGAGGTGATGCCCTCAAGTGTCCAATTGATGCAGTCAAGGACATTGAAATGATTGAAATGGTGAATGGTGGTGGCAGCAAAGTTTTCAATTTGCTTGTTTTGGCAACTGGATCTCGAGGCACTGCTGTGATTTCAAATCCAACGGAGTGCCTTGAGCTCATGAAAAAATGGGAAGAGGCCACATTGCCAGCACTGGGCACTGCTGGACTCTTATTCCTTCACACTTCTAATCTCGGAGTTCCCGTTCCATGTTCGTGCTTGCCTACTTGTGGAACGTTTGAGTGCGAATACTGCTTTGAAGACAAACAAGTCACAGCACGTCACTTGTTGCAGGTGTTCTCTGGTATGGAGTTTCAGACCGAACCTCAGCTCGGTGAAGGAAATCTTAAAAGTTCTCCGCCGCTGCAAAGCCATCGCGGCTCTGAAGGTCCCGGAGAAAGGCGTTGTGGGATCGACGAGACCTCTCCTTTCCTCAGCGAATGATGGAGACCAGGTGGGGTCCATGTTGCAGAAGAAATGGCAGAAGATGCCAGAGCTCGAGAGCTCAAGCTTTGACACAGAACAGCTGCGACAGCATCTTGGCAACTTCTCAGGAATGTGGGAATTGTGGGATGGGAGACATGCGTTACAACATGTTACAGCCGTTGAGGACCATGGTCGCAGAGAGCCTTGCGAAAGTGCTGGAGCCAATGGGATTTGCTCCTGGCAGGACCTCGCAATCTATTTCCCAAAAACATTTCAGGATGATGAAGGATGATGTGTTTCTTGAATTGTTTTGGCAAAGTCTCTGGAATCCTTGCCAACCCGAACATGTTTCATCATGGTTTCCAGGCCTGGCCTGGCGCGATGCGTCAAGCAGATGCAGGCAGGGCCAGACCGACTCCTCTCAGAATTCAATTCTTGACACTGCTTTGGCTATGCTTGGCCGTTTGTTCCAATCCAATGGTGGAAATTTTGCATCGATGAACAAGAACAGGAAGGAAAGGAACCTTCGGACCTTCGGACAACTTCATCGCATTTCAAACGCCCCTTGTGTGCATGTTCAGATCCACTGGTCCACGGACAAGAACTGCGCCAACAAGGTCCTGCCTGTGCCGGTCGTTTGCGCTTCACTGGGTGGTCCGGACCCCGCAAGTATGCTTTGATACAATTTCTGAAAACGGGGATAGGAACAGACTTGGAGGGCAAGTCGGTGGCATGTTGGGGACTTTGGGGGAATCTGATGACAAGGCCTGTGTCCATGGCGCCCCTGCCCTGGCTCAAAAAGCTCTTCAGGTGCTGCGCCAAAACAAAATTCTCTCAGATGGTTTGAAATTGACCCTTCGCGATGCCAAGCCATGACGGCCGAAGAGCAGACTCGCTTTGCACGACTTTGGTCCGCATCTTAGCCGTTGAATTCAACAGAGTACATAAAATATCGCAAAGCATAGAAAAGCCCAAGATTAAATCTGAACGGATGTGTATTATGAGCCCTTCGCTTGATGGGAGCGATCTCAGTGGGCGTGCCAAGGACCCTAGATGGTCAGGATGATGAGAGGGACAACGAGTTTGTTTTCGCCTGAGCTTTACATAGCTTTACGAGCGTTTGAAGTCTGACGCAATCGAAAAGCAGTTTTCTAGCCAGCATTCCAACCTGCCATCTGTTTACACGTATGCATTAGCAGTCCGGTTGGCCTGTTTATCATTGTTTATCCACTAACTTCTGTTGTGGACCTGGACCCTTTTAGCCCTGGAACTGTTTGTAATAGGGCCGGAACTATTTGTAGCGTATTAGTATTTATATATGGAAATTATTGAAAAATGGGGATCAGTCCCAGCTGCAAACGCAAAGACCAAATGGCACACTCGTGGAGCCACAGCAGATATTCATCAGCGCAATGTTATCAGCCCATAGACCCATAGAGACCCATAAATCCATAGACGCAACAGTAATGCATTCACACATCCAATCTGGCAGAAGAAGAGGATGCATCATGGGAAAGTCGTCATTCACTTGTTTGATTTGGAAGTGAAAACCTGCTGTGCCAGGTTTAAGGTTTGGATCTGTTCACGCGCTGGGTTTATCCTCAAATATTTACCGAAGCAGTACAAGCCACTGGCTTTAACGTTTTGTAAATGAGATTATATAAATGAGTGCATTCAAAAAGGTTCGCAAACACAGTGCTCCTTACGAAACATGTTTGGGTCTCAGGTGGGTTTGAACAAGGTCTCCGAATATTAGGTGAGCTCAGGGCTGCACTCTGCACTCCGCAGTGGGTTGTCAGTTTTTCACAACCATAAGAATCACAATACTCATCCTATCAATATAAGATTCAAAAATAAGCAAAGCATCGGCAATGCAAATTTGAATCATGTTTCTGAAACTATTCTGGAACTGTTTGAAACCGTGCTGAAGCATAAAGTATATGTATTACAGAACTACATTTATATATATATAAATATAATAATATGTAGAATATATATAATATTATATATATATACAATTTAATATAATATAATATAATATAATATATAATATTTAATATAATATATAATATTTAATATAATATAATATATAATATAATATAATATAATATATATATACACATACATAATATATATATACACAAAAAATATATTCATATATATATATATACATGTGTACATAATCATATATATATATATATTGTCATTTATTCGTAATTGTGCCCTAAGCTGTCGTTTTTTAAAGTTTTTTTGTTTTTAAAATCTGCTGGGCCCAGCTTACTATATGCATAAGTATGATGCATGCAACATGTCAAGACAAACGGGTTGAATCTAGGTGGTAATGATCGGGAAATATAACATGCGAAAAATGCAAAACCCCTTCCGGAAATTGACTGGTATTCATGAAAATCGATTCAATTTTTAATGACTAGTTGAATAGACTTTGTAAATAGTTCCAAGGCGTTGAGCCCCCACAACAGACAAAGAGGCCTACCAGACTGCTAACGTATGCATTTTTCTAAGGTCTGGAACCCTGAGATCTCTGATTTGGAGCTGCAGCCTTTTCACATCCAGTCCCTTTTTGGCGGGCTTGATTCCAGGACGGTGATGTCACTGACCACCGCTGCAAGCCGTTGCCAAAACTTCAGCTGAAGGACCTCTGAGATCACCATGGCGGCACGAGACTTTCGACAAGCAAAGGCTTTGCTCCTGGCCGCCTGTGCTGCATCTGGCACCTCGCCTTCGCCCAAATCACCATTTAAGAGAGAATATGGGAGAAGGATGATTGATGAAACATGGGATTTGGGGGTACCCTAGACTTGCAGAAACCCATTTCATTTCTTGATAACTCTTGGTATTTGGCTAAGCTCCCTGGCTCAGCTAACTAGCAGCTAATGTTTACTTTGTATTTGTTTCCATGAGTGGGAAACTTGCTTTCCAACAGATTTGAAGACCGTTGGGTCACAGCCCTCAGCGCCCATCAAAGCTTATCAAAGGGTGATGTTCACTTTTCACTTTCAATAAGGATCGCCTCCATTTGTCCGTGACGAGATTGAAGCGAGTGCAACACAACTGCAAGCAGGAAAATTGTGGCACATCTCCAAGCAGAAGAGGACTTTGATTCAAGATGATTTAGGCATACTTAAGCATGTTTGACAAGGGTGTTGTATTGAGGCAATGCGATTGGTGACAAACATCTTTGCGAAATATATGGGCAAAGAAATTTGTGGATACGACGCGTCGTTCACGGAAGAGCTGGGCAGCATCTCGGAGACACTGTCAGAACGAGGGTATAACGAGGACATATAACGAGAGTATACCCAGGGTATTGGCGATAGCGTTAGTCTTTGCATCTTGCTTGCCGGCTGTCGAGAAGTGTTCTACTGTAGGCTTTGGTACAAGAAGATAAAACAACATTTCTGAATTTAGGGGATGATGACTGCTCTACATTGTGTTCTGTTTTGTGAATGATCCTTCCTGTCCAGCTTAGCCGCATTCCAATTCAGACTCTCAGTGCCTATGAGATAGAAGCACGGAGGAAGTATAAAGAATTGACCCCGAAATGAAAACCTGAAATCGTATGTAATGTGCAGTATTGGATTTATTCAGGGCTGCTTGATGACATCCAGCAATGGACAGGGAACTTCTTGATGTTCCCATTCTAGGCCTCGTGCTCACCCTTCACAACTTTGACCGGTCTATGGACGACCAGTTTCTGTCTGAGCTTGCAGAGTTTATCGGAAAATCTCTGGAGAGTCTAAGCTGAATTTTGGCCATGTGGTAAGCCCATGTGATAGTTTTTTTCATGTTTTTTCAACCCATTTCTGGTAAAATTAGGAATTATTTATTATATAAATTATATGAATTATATGTGTTTGCAATCGGGTTGAGTTGACGATTTACTTGGCCTTTGATCTGTAATCTTCTCATCTTTGATCTATTTCTCCCAGTCAATCCATTTCACAAGCAAGCTATGGGGCAGCTGTGACCCGTGCCGGTCATAGATGCACAGGGCACTTAAGTTCAACTGACTTGCTTTCGCAGGCCAAAGAATAGCAGTGGAATCGAGACAAAATGCACTGGGGGCAATATAGCAGCTGTGCTCATGCTTGTTTAAATCTAAGCCCACCCGAAAGGTTTGACCTTCTATGTTTCTCTTGAAATCCGATCATTCTGCTTTGATGCTGTTCAGATAGCTTGCATCAAGCTCACAAGCGAAGAATTCTTATGCCTTGCCCTGATGTTAGAGTGTGATTGTGTAACCAATTCTTGCTGCGAAATATGACTGCGAAGCGTGAATGGGCTGCAGAGTCAGTTGCTTAGCTCATTCTGGAAATGCTTGGCTCATGTTGAGGAGAGAATCATTCTTGCCAACACTCGGTGTTGCTGCAACCAAGCCAGCCTCAGTAGCTGCTGCGCAGCGGAAAGGATTTGCAAGTGCAGGCAGGGCGTGCTTAGGGTGTGCTTGTCCAACCCACATTTATTGGCACCAGACGTTTTGCTTTGTTCATACTTGCCGTGAACAAGGACTACTGAGATGTACTAAGTAAGACCTTGGAGAGCTTTGGGCAATTGCAACATATTGCAACTCCTCTCTGAAGTGAAGTTGTGGCGATGTCCCGGTCATACTGTTGATTCTCAGACTAGTTTTGTGTCGTTTCTATGTCGCCCCAGTCATCTTGTGATCGTCCTGGGAATCTCTGGATCAGTTAAGTTCTTGGTGTTGTCCTATTGCAGTTATGGTCATGCCCCACTGGGCCTGTGTTGGATTGTTGAAATAATTCTTGGATGCTTGCCTTGCTGTCATCAACTGGCCAGTGAGTAATGCAGTCGTTGGGATATTTGCCAGCTGCTGTAGCTGCAGGAATGTTTTGTTGGTCTTATTCTGTTCCGACAGGACTTGCTCTTGGGGCAGCTGGCACAGTGGCCACTGGCGGGAGCTCATTGCTGGCTGTCGGCTTTGCTGCCGCTGCAGCGGGAGTTGGCGCACATGCTGCCATGGTTGAAGATCCCACGACGCCTTCGGTAGGCCATCCCTTTGGCACGTCCGACCTCGAGATTACCAACGCCGTTGCTACATTGAAAGATATGCTTAAAACGGGAGTGGACCTAAAGCTCTTTGATGAAATGTCTGCAGAAGAGAATGCCTTTGCAGCAGAAATGGCTGTCCAGTACTCAAAACAGGCGCATTTGGTTTCAGATGATGAAACTCCCTATGCCATGATTCCGTTGGGCAGTTTTGCAGAGGATCATTGCAGTCCACTGATTGCTTCTATGACAATTTGTGCTATGGCCGTAATCACGGATTCCATAGCTGGCGGTGGTGATATCAATGGCTTCGCTCTTCACTCTGTCACAGTGCGCGGATCAAGGGGTTGCGCTCTCACATATCGTCGAGTGCACAGCTGCAGCATACTCTAGATTGCCTCTGGAGCCTCACAAAGCATAACAAGGTACAGAGCATTACAGAGCATTACAGAGCATTCTATTCAACTGCTTTGCCAGCGGTCGGCGGGGCGATGGTGGCGGCTGCTCGATGAACAACTTTAAAGGTGTTCAGTAGGCGGCAACGCAGTGCTTCCAGGGCAAGGCCGACAAGAACCAGCAGAAGAACAGCACTCCGTGCCTTTAGAATTTTAAGCTCTGTCATGGCATCATGAAGCTGCGTTTTGGAAGCAAAAGCTGTTTTGGAAGGCAGTGCTGATGGAAAAAAGACGACTCATGCTTTGCTTGCTTAGATGTTTGAATCTTCCTGTGTTGTATATTATATAATTGCTGCATTTTCAGAAGCATCCATCCTTTGCGAAGCTTTGCCTCCTACTGCCAGTGTTTTGGATTTACTGTAACTCCGGTGACACCCAGCGCAGCTGCACTGGACCGTTCTTTTGTCATACTTTTTACCTGGCTAGGCTCTGGATCTGGAAGAGATGGCAGATGTGAGCCTTGCTGACCTCGAGTAAAATCAAAAGATTCTAAAGAGCAAAAAGGATCTCGTGAGCCAGATCTTGATTCATCTTGATTCATCTTGATTCCCTCTTCGAATTTGTATGAATTTGTCTCGGATTTTGCTCGTTGGGCTCAGTGTCCATCGAAAGGTTTAGGTTGAGGAATGCTTGCGGCAATATAAGGATCCTGCAGCCAACAGATTTATGCTTTTGGGCTTCAGCCATTCTCCGTCAAAACCTTGACTAGATTCACTAGATCAATAAGTAGATCAATCGGTGGGAGTGAATTTGCTTTGTTGACTCTTGCAGAAACTCAATTTGCAGCTGCCAAAGCATTTGACCTATCTGCCTGATCTTAGAAACCTGATTAGCTGTGGCCCACAAGATGTGCCACGGCCGTTTGTTGTTTAGACCCCAGGCAGACCAGTCTGTAACTCCTGGATTGATTGTCTGCGCAAAGGGCCGTATTTTGATGGCGTCAACAATCCACACACAGACACAGCCAAACTAAAAGGAAAATGCCAGGCTCCTCTTTTGCAGCGCTTCATGGGATTGGTTTAGCAGGCATCAGCAATGCACCTTGGATCTATAGACAATGCCATCCACAAAAATCAGAGCCTGTGCTTGATTTCAATGCATAAAAAACATAAAATGTCAGTCCAATCGAAGCCATCTTGAGGCCATTGCTGCGTGCTTTACCAATCCAGTCGATGTGATCAAGGTGGTGAGCTGCGTTTGAGTCTGGTGCGATTCGTTTTGACCCTTTGAAAAGAAGCGATGACCGAACCTACTTTCCTTTGAAATCTCCAAAGTTGACCCATCTTCAGGGATGGTCCGAAAAATAGGAATATCATGGAATATCCAGACCAAACCCAGTGGTTTATCAATATCATACTTTTCCCATCTTTTCCCTATCAAAATAAATCAAAATGGCATAACATGGCATAGCATGGCCATCAATTTAGGGTAAATTTAATTTGTTGTAAATACATTTCATACATGTAAATACCACATTTCTGGACCCTTCGGTTGCAGACGGCCAGGTGCGGATGCAGCTGGCAGGTGTTGCACAGCTCACCAGTTGTGATGCTCAGACGGTCCTGGCCGCTGGGCAAAAATTGTGGCGCCATGAAGGGCTCCGAGGTCTTTACCGAGGCCTGGAATATCTGGCATGTCCCCTCCTTGAATCCATAATCTCTATAAATATATGTATCTAATCTAATCTAATATATATATATATATAGATAGAGAGAGAGAGAGAGAGTGTGACGCCACCAGGTCCTCAAAAATACGTGGGTTTGAGCGTTTTTTGAATATGAATATTTTATGTTTTTTGTTTTTTCATCTTTGATCATATGAAAGATCAAAGTTCTTGAGAGATGTATTGTTTTTGGTGTGTGAATCCTTAGCTCTATTCTTGGCTGCTTGCTTTTTGTAGCTCTATTGGTTTTTGATAGGTGGTCTTAGTATATGAATGGCAAAATTCTTCGCCCAATAACATCTTCAAACATATAGATTCATTGTGTCAATTGGTACTTCATGTACTGTATATATTAAAATATAGGTACTACCTAGGTATACAACTATTGCAAAGACTGTATATATATATATATATATATATGTATTTACATATACATAGCAATTGGTATTTGCATTGGTGGTTTTTGCTATTGGACTTCCAGGTCGCCTTTTGGTTGACACGACAGTTCCAGTGGAACTCTTTTAGTAAATGAAAGTGCAAATTCCAGTCTATTGTCCCTGCTCAAGTAGTTGCAATATTTTTTGCATACTTCATGGTAACTTGCTGCATCAATGCACAAACAAGGCAGCCATTCTATAGAAACAATTGTTTGGTAAGGTTGCATAAGTGTTCCTTTAATAGGTCTTGTGCCCTTTTGGTTACCGTGATAAACTTATACTGACATAATTTAAGTTTTACCCACAGTCATTAGTACATCTATGATACTACAATGTATGCCGTTATATTTGCAGTGACACAGCAAATTACCATGGAATATGCAGGAAAAAAACACATTTTTCTGAAGCAAGGGGGAAAAGGAAGTGCCCTTGGAATCTGCCAGCTCTTCCACATAAAGCATGATGTGTGTTGCTATTTCCCATTGTGTTATTTCCTTGCAAGTTAAATCAATGTTCTTACCATTTTTGTTTTTTTTGGGCAGCTGCTTATACTACGTCACGCAGTTTCTCAGGCTACGTCATGCCGTTGCGCTACTTGCCACTGGCTTAATATATAAATTTTGCGAAGTTATGTCGATATGCCGTCCTTTTCCCTAGCTTAAAAAAACTGTACGTTTTTCTTTTCTTTCATAATCTGTTTCTTCCTTTCGTACTCCGTCCTTGTCGATGCAGTAGCCCATTCCTTCATTCCACGCTCCGTCAATAGACTTTCATAGTCCGATTGTTCACGTTAGCTTTCCGTAGCCAGACGTTAAGGAGGGGCTACATATAGGAGGGCTAGGAGAGGGGGGGAGCAAAAAAAACGAAAAACAATAACCCCCCAAAAATACGTTATTTGTTTTTTTCGTTTTTTTTTCCTTTGGATCCCCTCTACCCTGAGGGAAGCAATATATATATGTAAAGTATACACACTATATTTTTTTTTCTCCTTCCTTCCTTTTCCCTGGGGCCCTGGGGATCTATGGCTCTCTGGACATCTCTGGCAACCTCTGGGGAGGTCTAACAATCTTTGGGAATCTCTAGCAATACCTTTAATGTGGTTTCCAATGTGTTCAATGATCCTTTCATGACATAAAGTAACAGAATCTAATTAAAGATATATGAACATAAATGATCAAGCATGATGTAGCAGAAACACTGCATTCCTAAAAACGTGGAAAAATGGGGACCTGACAGCGTCCCTTTCTGTATATATATATATATATTATATTGATATATACATATATAATCATTATATAACCTACGAAAATAGGCTGCCAGAGAACTTTTCCTTCTTTGGTGCTGATGGGGTACTTCAAAATCTTCAAAGGTGACTTTTGCCCTTTCCTTTGCCATGTGAAACAGCGGACAAGAGCCTTTGTGCATGATTTGGTGGACATTTCATCAGTTTCTTAGTTTCTTGACACTTAGTGCAGGCTTGCAGCCATCTGTTTTGCGAGAGCTGTCTTACAGTGGTGTCCGCATGGGCCTCTACGAGCCTATTCGAGAGATGCTTGTAAGTTGTAAAGGCCAGGGCTGGATGCGAGGAACCCATTGCAGATAGTGCTTGCATTCCTCGCCACAACGATTAAACGGGTATCCATTGATATCAATTGAGGGTGTTAAAGTGTAAAGTTGGCCCTTAATTATCAATTGTTCCGGCAAAATCGCCTCTCTCCCCCCAAGCCTTCTCTTGAGATGCCGCTCCTTGCTGTGTATTGTTCTGTATTGCTATGTCTGCAACGGACTCATCAGTACCAACAAATGCCAGCCAGGCGCAAATTTGTTCAGTTGTACAGTTTCCACTCTTCAATTTGTTTGACCTTCAGCCTTTGGAGTCCAGATGTCCTGTAAGCGCTCACCTTAGCTTGTTGTTTTTCTACGTTTTCCGGGCAACAACTGCTTAGGCATAATGTTTACATATGTTTACCCTGGAAAGTCTTTGTTTGTATTTACGAAGTCTCGTTTCAGATTTATTGTTTTGCTCGCTTCATTTTGTTTCTTTGCCAAAACATGGTGGCCAGATCAGTTTCTGCAGCAAAACATGTCGAAAGCCTTCACGGTAGGGTTCATAATATCTCTTCTCCAAGTGCAGCATGCATTCTAACTTCACATTCTAACTTAACCTTTTCACCGCACTCTCAACCGACACCATGTGCCCTCCCAAAGGTGGTAGCAAGGAAAAGACTTCACCCTTGCTCATTAAGATTGCTGCCGGGGCTTTCACAGGCAAGGTTTGCAGCAGGTTTGCAGTAGGTTTAGTTTTATGATGTTTTATGCGGTTGTACTATGTTGTACCATACCTGGTTCCACAGCTTTCCACAGCTTTTTGCTTTTTATGTTGGACTGTTTCATTCTTTGGAAAGCGATCGCTTTTCAACTCTCCAGGTGCCATCGGCTCCTTGCTGGCCAACCCATTTGACCTGCTGAAGGTTCGCATGCAAGGAGGAGATATCAACCAAGCTCGAATGTCAGAAACTTTGCTGAATAATCTGAACATATCTGAACAGATTAAACAGCGATGTCTTATTTTGTCAGCTTTGAACATCTTTGAACTCACAAGGTGGTCGCAGCTACCAAAGTTGTATACCGGGAAGCTGGTACTTCTGGACTGTGGCGTGGGGCTGGCCCGACAGTGCAGCGCGCAACTTTGCTGACAGCATCCCAGGCCCAACCTTTGGGCTGTGTCCAACATTTCATGGTTTTGCGTTGTTTTGCTTAATTCCAATTCGGAGTAGTTGGAGGCTGCAGTCATAACTTGAAACTAAAGCCATAAAGAGTCCATACGTATTCTGCATGTCATTTGCCTTGCTCCCTGGTTTGACAGGGCGCGGTGCTAATTATACACGCGATGTTCGCCAGACAAATATAATACAATACAATACATACATAGTTATAAAAAAAAAACAACACCAAGGAGTCTTTTCACACGAATCTTTGTTGCCTCAAACTTTTTACACCGGTGCTTCTAATTATCTAATTCTCTTTCAAAGAAACAGACGCAGCAATGGCAATTCCCGCGTGACATCGCGTGACCTCCCTGAGGTCATCTCGCGAAACATGCGAAACATGATGACATGATGTTTGTTTGGACCCTTTCCAGGCCTCAGTAAGAAATATTGCAACCTAAATTGCAACATGTGGAAAATCAACAACGGGAACCTAATAATGCCGGCAGAACAAATTCGAATGCCTGGTGATAGCTAGTTGGCCAACAGTTTTTTTTGAAATCTCGGCATTTTGGTTTGTGTTAGATATCTATGAAATAGGGCTGCAGAAGTATCATTTCTTAGATACTTACAATTCACATTCGATCGAGTTCGAGTTTGCAAAGGCAAAAAGGACACAACAATCCTGCTGCCTGTCGGATTGTGGCCCAACTGGTTTGAAACAAATGTATAGACACACACACACACATCATTTTCCTTGCATTTCCTTGCACTTCATTGCGTTGAGAATGAATTGAAGAATACGGTCACCTCTGCTCCAATGACCAGATGACTCTCACAGACTGCTAGCTTCAGCACCAGCGCACCAGCGCATCCGAACGAAGGTGCCGAGCTACGACCATGCAAAGCACACGCTTCTTGATCTAGGCTGGAAGTGCAACGCCAATAGCCGACGTCGCATCAGAATAGAAGACCAGCAACAAGTCGGTTGAGATTCCCTTGAAATTCAAGATGTATCTGATGTATCTTCAAGTCGGTAGTGGCTTCGCGATGGTTTCTCCCGTGTATGTGATGTACGACCCATCATGACCGCGTGTTTCAGACAGCATGTACCCTGGCGCCCTGCAGGCCTTTTGAAGGAGGGTTACTTTTGCCATTTCACTTGTAGCATGCTGGCCGGAGTTGTTGCGGCGGGGGTTACCAGCCCTGTTGACCTTGCCAAGAGCCGCATCATGACGCAGCCCATCAATCCGGAGAAACTTGGTAAATCTTAGATTGATTGCGTCTTTCAAGTTGATGGTTATTTGGGCATGTTCTATGTACACACATCCATTTGGTCATATTCAATCAAGTTGCTTATGCTGGAGCATTGGACATGGACGCAAAAGGGGAACTTTCCAGCAGTGCCAGCCTTTTGAGAATTTTGAGACACCCTGCTGTCATTACTTTGTAATACAAACTCCCTCCAGATGTCATTTGTACTGAGCGAAGAGAGCGAAGCCGAGTACCGCGTGAGTACCGTTAGGACTGGACGAGGCGTCCTTTACGAAAGCACACTGGACTGCCTTCTAAAAACGGCCAAATCAGAGGGACCTTTGACGGTTTTTCGCGGCTTCAGCATGCAGTGGTTGAGACTGGGACCACACACCACGATCTCACTAATGTGCTTTGAGCAGCTTCGCCACTTAGAAACTTGGACGCAATTTTGTTTCACTTTCTGTGATACTTTTGTGCTTTCGCAGTTTGTACCCTTCATGTTCTTTCCCGTGGTCTTTCTTTTTGTTTGCCCCAAAGGATGTTTGACTTTTTTTACTTGCTGTCTGTTATTGTTTCTCATATATATATATATATTATATAATATATTATATTATATTATATATATATACGGATACGTTTTTCTCAAAAGGTAGCAAGAAAAGCTTCTCTGTGTATTCAACACTGTCTGATCAAGCACAACTGCTTTCAGCTGCTTCTGCCACATTTGGCTGCAGGCTGGCATGAGTTTTCTTTGAAGCTGGAGCACGGTGTGGGTTCTGGAATTGTTTGAAGACCAGTTAAAATCAGTTAAACAGTCAGAGGGTGCCATGGTAGAAACACCTGGCCCGCAGCTGCCACTGTTTTAGTGGTGAACCTTCGTTCCGACAACGTCAAGACCGTGTGTCCATGAAGATGTCACTGCTGTCACAAGAAGAGTGGGGTGAGATGTGGGATGGTGGTCTCGGGACAGACCTTTGGTGTCCGCTCTATCAATGGGGTGGGTATCTGTCACAATGTCTTCTCTGGATTCACCTCCCAACGTACGCCATTCCATGCATTTTTGGGAGCCCAAAAGGACACAGCGGTTTTGGCCCCCTACCTGCATACATCAAGGAACAACAGTTCAGAGAATGTTTTGCGAACTAGACAACTAATTGCTTAAACGTTCTGTCTGAATGGCACAGGGTGATCTAGCGGATTCTGGTCGTTGCTCTGGGTGCAAACCCATGGAATGATGCAACGCTAAGGAATTTCAACACAACCTGAGTCACCTGAGACATGTAATGTGCACTTTCAGCCGGTTCAAGATGGTTCAAGGTCGTGCTGAGTGAAAGCTGCTGGGAGTGTCTGCAAATGTTGACAGTTTTATTGGCAGTCATATGCAGTCATGAATCGGCGAAAAAAAGGTACGATGATCAACACAAGGATCCGCTGGCGAACAAAATCCACAACAAATCAGCGCAGACAACATGAGAACAAACATTGTCTCTCAACACGACACCAGTGAGTTCCTTCCACATGATTCTTGGATATTTTGCTAACCATGCATATAGCGGGTTCTCGGTATCTCCACTCTTGTTCAGCTGAACAAGTCTACACAATTCAGCCTAGACCATGCCCGCAAGATGTTGAGCGGTTTTTTGGTTTTCAACGCTGACACAGGCAGGATCAGGACAGTTGAGAGTAGAGCTGTTTGTGATGGGTGCCATACGATCTTGAATTTTACCAACTTTCTGGATTTGGTACAGTAGGTTCCCTGTAACTGGAAGTTTAGCAAACCGATGTTACATCATGTATCTGGTTGTTGGAGATCATCTAGACTTGCAGCATCTTTGCTGTGAGGTGCTTTAGTCTACCACCGGCGGTACGAAGCAGACTTTGGCCTTCCAAATGCGAAGCAGCAACTTTGGCTTGCTGACCCTGTGGGTTGCTTGGAGTGTTCTATGCGGTATTTTGCTGCAAGGCAAAATGAATTCTTGACGGATCGCATGGCATGCAAACTAGCTGGTTCTAATCTATTGGCCTTTTTTGGTCTAATTTTGGATTAGTGTGACCACAATCACTGTGTCTCTTTTAAATACCTCACCTCGCTCCTGCTCAGAGGTTTAGCCCTGCAGCTTTATGCATTCAGTCGCTTTTCAACAAGTTTACCAAACTCACCGCAGCTGCAAAGTATGCGCTTCGGAGAATTGAGTCACTTGGGCAATGTCTTTTTAGCCAGCGAGCAAATACCTGACGATGAAGGACAACCAGCTGTACATCTGACTTTGGCTGCCTTTGGTGAGACTTGGATTTATGATGATTTATGAATATAGGCTTATAGGCGTGAAGGAGAGGCTGGACAGGTTGCATCGTGGAATCGCCGCATCCACGATGCTGTCCATGAAAGCACCACCGAGGACCTTCCCCAAGACTTGGGTTCACAACTTGCCAAAATTCTTCTTCACGACTTCATTGAGGAGACTGGGAAGAAGCGGTTAACATGTTTCAATATGTTGCAAGACGTTTCAAGATGTCTCAAGATTCACACTCTGCCCTTGAACTCTCTACAGTCTCATGCCCTAGGAGAATACCAACGCAGTTCGTGTACTACACCCTGCTGGTGATGCAGCTTCAGAGCCAGCCCCACAAAAGACCTGGCATTTTCATTCGCTGGTGCAGCTCTCAGTTCAACGGCACTTGAGCTCAGAATGTTGCTGAAGCAGTCCAGGCAGTGCAACCGCTCCGAGGATATCACCCTTGAGAGCATGGTTGATTGGTTGGTTGGGTATTTGGCAAAGTCTCTACCCCAATTTCCAAAATGGGCGTGCTTGCTTTGCTTTGAAGAGGAGCGAACCAGCGGGCCAGGATGTTTCACGTTGGTCAGTTTCTACTGCGACCCCCTTTTAGTCTTTGGAAATGAGACCCCTCATGAGCCTACTGCGACTGAGTTTGAGAACAGCTAGTAGATATGAATGATGCACGAAATGGCTCCGGGATGAAACGCCCAATTCAATCATTCTAAGCTAAGCTTTGGATCAGAGGCCCACAGTCAGTCGCGGCACAACATGTGCAAAAGCAAAGTTGGACATACTTGCATGATCTTGCATGATTTTCCTGGCAGGAAACATCTCTTCGCAAATGGGAGAAGATAGCAGTAGCACATGCATCGCCGCCACCACCGTGTCCACCAAAAGAACGCAGCGATCGTCGTCCGCAGTCATTTGCCAAACGAATTATTCAAGGACTTGTGCAGTTTTCCTGCGGCATGATGCGTTCTTGTAGAGTCGTTTCCGACCGAGACTGCCAACCTAGCCATTAATTTAGAGTTACCGCGTCAACGATTTGTTCTTGTTCTTTAGGAGGATTTGCGGCGATGTCATCACTTTCACCACGGCGTGAACGACCTGCTTCCTCCTCGGGGGCTCCAGTGGCAAGAGGACAGATGTCTTGGTGGCGACGAGGATCAATTGCCGCAGATGGTGCTCTTACGAAAGCACAGAGTTTGCAGTTGACGTGTTTCTGGTTTGAAGCCTCTGAAGACACAGTTCTGCCATCCAAGACCTCGACTCCAGTCTTGGAACTCGCAACCGCCTTGCTTGAATCAAGCTCTATCAACGTTGGTTCCACTTTGGTGCAATTGCAACCGCACTTCTGGTTTTATCAAGCCACAGGCAGCATGCACTGCGTAGCTTTTCACTTGCAACCAACTCGAATATACTTCGTGGTCCCACTACATTGCCTCTTTGGGCAAGGCATGCCTGAAAAATGGGATCACTCTATGTTGCAGAGTGTTTGCAGTGGAGTACGGCAAAGGATATCTTCAGCACCTTGATTTGCAATCACCAAAGGGAGGGGTGGGAACAGCAGGGTGGCAGATCCCTGCACTCAGACATGAACCCTGCTGTGATTTGACTTAGGAGCTGGCATGTCTTGTGCGTTGGCTGGAAAGCAAAGCAGGAGGGTGCGGCTTTATTTCCGCTCCGAAGAAAAAGAGGATGCTCTGCCGCAGTCATGGATCATGAATCATGACAATTAAAAAAATATATATATAATATATATATTATTTCAATCTTTGGTCTACTTATCTCGAGATATTTCAGAGCAAATCAAACTCAATTGCCCACTGTTTGTTTGCTGTGTTCGCAAGTGGCTCCTCCATGCAGGTATGCAGGCATAGCACAGACAGATTTCGTTTTTGCACTCGAGGTTTATAAATTTACAAAAACAGTTTGAAAATTGAGGCACACAGATCCGGAGTGATTCTGGAGGATAGAGTGTGTATGACAGTGTTTCATAGCGTTTCACCCTCTTTTTTGAATTGCTACAGTGCCACACTGAAATTTTCTGGGACGCAGATGCAAACTTTGAGTTTGCTTTGCCTTCCCGCCTGCAAGCATTCTTTTGCTGCTAGCTCATTGACGTGAAGTCGACGCAAAGAGAATCCTGATGCTACACCACGTCTCTGTCAGATACTCTACAGAGAAATTCGGATTGGACAACCAAGTCCAACAATCTTCTCGGAAAGGCTCTCAAAGGCATGAGCAAAAAAGTGTGCGGTGGCTGCCTCAAATCCCTCTACCAACAGAAGTGGAACGAACGAGTTGTGAAAAGGACGGCAAGCGCCTGTAACATGTTTTAAACAACACAGTATATGCGGTGGGTGCGAGAAGAGTCGTGCATGAGATACCTGGCGCTTTGACTGCACAAATGGTAGTGGAAACAGCACAAGGGCGTGGGTCATTTCCTTGGCGGAACTCAGCACTGAACGACGTTTCCTGGCACACTCCAGTGACATCTCTAGACATGACATTGTTTCTGTGGTAAAGGCTTTATCACTGCACTGGAGTAAACAAGTATGTAAAAGCAACAACCTCTCCCCAGCAGTGGCAGAAGATGCAACAAGACATAACAAGACGCATTCGTTGTTTGAACGTAAGCTTCCCCTGTCCTTTCACGATTCTCATTCTGGCATTCTCTCACTCTCTCGCTCTCTCTCCCTCCCTCCCTCCCTCCCTCCCTCTCGTTTGGTCCAGAGGAACTCGATTCCAGCGGCTTCATTCAGTCTGAGCAAAGCAACCCCAAGCAACATGGCTCTGCTGACAAGCCTTCCCTGCTGGCCCTAGCTACAGTGCCACTCATGGCCGCTTCCCCACTGCATTGCTGCAGAACATCTTTTCTTTGCCACTTGATGCGGCGAACAATTGGTGAATCCATGCAGTGTGAAACAAAATCTGATCGTCGTGATAAACAAATCCGCCGATGGTTTGCAGGCGAGCGAATCTACCCGCGACGTGTCAGCACGAGGTTCATGCTTTTGAGATCTTTTGAGATCTTTTGAGATCTTTTGAGCATCTCCCAGATTTTGTAAAGCCTCGCACAAACATGCACAAACAGTGCCAGCACATTGCCACCACTCCGTTTGTAATTGCCTCAAATCTCTCAAGCACGACACCACCTCAGAACCACAGGAACCATGCTCCCATCAACTGGGATAACACCTATCCTGCGCAGCGGCACCACAGCATTGCATCCAAATCACCAAATTGTTGAAGACAGCGCCACAACCGGAACTTTGTGCCGACTCAACAATTCATATTTCCAGGTGGTTGCGTCTATTGGTCAGCGAATGTCCGAGGTGGGAAGGAATTTCAAAAAATCGTCGGAACGGAACCCGTCAGCGACTACAAGGGGAAAGAGGAACTAGATAACGTAAAGAATCATCACGTTGCTTGGAGCCTGGGATATTTGGTGGCTTTTGCGCTCAAGTAAAGTCAAGTAGGCATTGGTATAGGCATCGGTGCAGAAAACCAGAACCACACAGCGGGCCGAGAGACCATGCAATTGTGTTGAAGATGCATGTGACAGTGCCCAAAGAGTGCTGACACCAAGAGCTTGCTTAAGACGGACGTCTCCGCACATCTCCGCACCAAAACCTGTATAACGATGGCAAGATGCTTTGACACCAACATGCTTGCGCCTTGCAAAATTTAGAGCAGAGTGTTGTCGTGCAAAGGCCCCACCATTCCAAGATGCTTTGCATCAACATGATTTCATGACGACAAGGTTGCACGCGAGCAAATTCTGGAATCCCTACTGTACAGTGCCCTATAGTACAGCCCTATGCCAAGTCATGCGTGGATGGCGTGCTGAGCAAGGTGCTAGCTTCTGTGTTCTATGCGTAGTTGCAACGACAAGATATTTCGGAGAAAACTAGTTCCTGCATATGGACAACCTGTTGCCCCCAACATCCTCCAACCATTTTACACCAACCGCTGTAACAAACTGTAACCCTTTTGTTCTTTTGCCGCAAAAAAACTTGTCCCACAAAATGCGACATGACAAAACCTTGACACGACGAGCCCTGGCTACACCGCTGCAGGCATCGAAGGTGACTGCATTTTAGGCAAATAGCCGAATAGCCAATGAGGCCTAGATAAGGCCCCTAATGCTTGGACGTCAAGATTCATTCTTGTTGAGAACTGCTTCTCACACCCTAAGCAGCTTCAAAAACACACATTTCTGACCATGACCATATCTATACACAATCAATTCTTGCACGGCACGAGTCAAAGTCTCGCAGCCCCACAAAGCACTGAGAATCACACGCAGCCCTGGCACCAAAGCTTTGCGAGCTTGGGCCCGCAGTGCCCTTGGCACAAATCCATGTTTTGTCCTCAACGCTTTTGCCCATGAAAAACTCCTGGAACATGGTAAACACCAATAAGAACATATGACATTTGCTGTCACATCTGGTGGGTCAAATGGCGTGATATGAAAGAACAACGAATCATGTTTCAACATACCGTGAGCCCAGCGGCTATCAGCTGGCAGTACCAGGTGATATTCGGACCAGGAAAGTTGTTTGCAGCTTTGCTTTCAAACATCCACAAGCGAATGATACTTGTTTTCAACTGTCAACATCACTGCAGTATATACTGCATGCCTTCCCTCAGAGCCCTCATGTTACATGTGTTTCGTGGTATGCTTTTGTGTTTGTGATTGACCAGACCCCGAGATGTTCATCACACACAGTTCTTTTTTTCCTGTTTTTTTCCTGTTGCTGTTGTTGCTTTTGCTGCTACGGTCGGAGTGGTTCTTGTTCTAGCCGTTGCTGCTCTTTTCAAACAAGCGGGTATCGTAGTCACCTTCCAACTTGTGATACGATGCCGTTACTATCCGTTACTCTTTTCAAAGGCGGCAGGATTGCCGCCTTCCGAATCAAAATTACGCGAACAGATCGAATCATTTCAAGGACAACTACCGAGGATTTCCTGCTGGATCTGTAAGCCAACGACTGTTTCTATACGTTTTATCCCCCAGGACGTTTTTACTTTCATTCCCAGTCTTCATTACAGCTGAAATCCCGCGGGTTCATTCCCCGTCTTCAAAACAGGTGAAACCCGTCAAGTCCTGCTAAAGTTGTACAGTGCATGGTTTTGTTTTCTTTGCTTTCTCTTGCCCGACAGTGGCAGCCCTGACAGCTAGCAGCTACCCAAATGGATATGAAAGTGAACATCGCCGATCGTCATTGTGTTGGTGATGTGACCACCATGGCATGCCCCAACAGACATGCGTTCCAGTAAGCACGAAGATTGCCCACACGCAGAATGCACACCATGTGCTAATGGCAGGCCTTGTTTCAGGTTTTGCTGTGATGCAAGCGTTTTCGGGTTTCAAAATCAAGTACCACCAACGCAGATTTGTTCAAACAAACAAGTTGCATCACTCGCTTCACAATGCCGTGTTGCAGACACGGATTGATGATTATATAATGATTTCGACAGAGTGAGGAAGTGACACCTACATGCCCGTTGTCTACATGGCCCATTTAGGGCACAGGCAAATTCGGCACACGGTATAACAGGCATACATTTTCCACAATTTCCAACATTATTGTAACGGTTCTTGTTGTGTTATTCTGCATCCTGCCAGCTCCTCCGCCCTCCTCTGCCTCCGCCTCCTCCAACAACACTGTCACAACATTAACATTGTCCCACACGCACACAAACAACTTCCAGACACCGCATCGTCAGATACAACATTGTCACATACACACACACAAGCCCCTTTGCCACCACGAGCGTGGCTGTCAAGTGCCGTGACGGTGTAGAGTTTTGCCTGTTTTGTTTCGGTCGACCCTTTCCGTGCCTGTGATTTCTGTGCCTCAGCCATTTTGCATCCTCGTTGCAGCTGCGTGATTGCACTTTTTCTTTTCCAATCATTAGCCTTGGAACCAATTTTACCTGAATCAAACCTGGCTGACCGGGCTGCAAATTTTCTGCTGCCTTCCTGTTGAAACGACGACGACTACATTTGCTGGCGCGCGAAAACACCTTTTTTGTTGGGTTGCAACATTCATTTTCCTTGGTCTGCACATTCGAGAGATCCCACCATCTGATCATTCTGTGTTGGACAACAATTTGCAGGCGACTGGAAAAGGGGTGGGCTCCCTGACTGAAAGACCCAATCAGACCTTTGGACTGGATTTTGGGGTTCATTGGCAACAGACTGAGTTTGTCCGACACTGCGGGGTAGGCTCCCGAGTTTTGCAACTTCCTGGCCTCGGACATCTCAGTGACATTTCGGAGCAATACATTGTAGCAAATTCCAGCTTGCGTGTCGGCTTGAACTTAATTCATTTTGGATTTACACAACCGCACTGTGGCAACACCTCCCAACACTGCGGGGTTGGCTCCCGAATCTCAGACATTGGCCTTGGGAGTGTTGCCACTGACAGGATATCACCATTGCTTCCGTTTTGGAGGATACAAGCTGACAAGATTGGGGTGGGTTCCCTTTTGATCATTTTCACTGGCCCTGCGCAGAACATTTTTGCTACCTCAGGTTTCACGTTTGCTGCAATAAATTATTTTCTACACGGGGTTGGCTCCCAAGAATTTTTCACTGGCCTTATTTTTGACCGCAGAGAATTTTTTCCGTATTGGACAACAATTAAACGAGATTTGCTTGCTCAAAACGCACTCTGGAATTGGTGGTGGAGACAGATTGCAACATCCTCCTACGGGGTTGGCTCCCACGGAGATCTCACTGGCCTGTTTTGTGGAGTCTGGAACCCATACCAGTTGGCAGCTGTCACAAACTGCGGGGTTGGCTCCCGAACAACTTTTTCTGGCCTAAGTGACAGCTGCTTCATCAAAGCATTGGACTTTTTTGACATTCAGCTGCAATTGACAGGTCTACCAAGTTATTCCGATCACCTGAGATACCTTGATCAGCAATTGCAGCACACTGCTGCAGACAGCGTTGATTATCTTGCTACTGGGTGTTTTGCTCTCACTGGCATTTGCGTTTTGCTTGTGAGTCTCTGGCTCTTGCTCCGGAGACTGAACTGGTGGAGAATAGCACTCACTGAAGCTTATTTAGCTGAGATTCTTGCGTTTTTCAATTTTCAATTTTTTGGACTACTCCTGCTGGCTTTGACTGCCCTTGAGTACGTCGATTTCCATTTTACAAATTTTGTTGGCTGCGCACAGAACATCATTCATTTTATTTTTGACACTGATTCTACAATTTTGGATCGACAATACAGGACAAAACAACACACTGCGGCACATCTGCAGCCAATTGCATCGGCCAAAATATTCCCGCACAGTGGCAATCCTGGTCCCAAGTCCAGGGGTAAGCACCGCACCAATTGGCTCAGTAAGAGACTTTTTCACTGGATTCTGAGTGTATTCCTGCTGAGCACATATTTCCTTTTTGCGCTTACCAGGGGTGAGGGTTGCGTCTTTGTCATGGAAGACGCTGAAGCATCTGAACCATGGATTCAAGGACTCCAAGAGAATGCAGATGCGAAGCAACATGACACTCGACCAGAAATCAGCTCATATGCTATCCCTTGGCATCCTGCTCAAAGACAAGTGACCAAACGAAGCATCAAGAGGGCATATGCCCGTGCGTGTACACAAGGTATTGCGTGGTACAGAGGCAGATGTTTTGAACCACGCGATTCTCCAAGATGTTTGCAGAAAATGCCAGTGCCTGTTGAAAAGAGTCCCAAAACATCACAACCGCAGTCACTGATCCGATGCAATCGATCCAATCAAGATCACAGAAAGTTTCGTATCCTTAACTGGAATGCGGGAGGACTCACTTCCTCTAAACTTGATGAGATCGAAATTTGGCTTGAGGCCAATCAGATTGAGCTTGCGGTAATTTGTGAAACAAGAATGACCTTTGAAAATGATTGGATGGACAGCCAGTGGCTACATGTCCATACTGGACTTGCCTCCCAACGTGGTGCTGGAGTTTTATGCTTAGTCTCTCGCAGACTATGCGCTGCACATCAACTCAGATGGAGGGTTGTCACACCAGGTCGCCTCATACACGTCCAACTGCAACTGCCGCAGAGAAGTATTGATGTGATAGCCTGCTATCAATACACGCAAGCCACTGGGCACCAGAGAAAACTTGACCGACACACTTGGTGGAATGCCTTGGACGGTCTTCTGCACGGGCTTGCATCCCGACACATCCTGTGTCTTGCCGGAGACTTCAATACAAATTTACCGCAATGCCATTCACATGCAGGACCAGCCTCTTTCAGATGGGATCAACAGTTAGTTCAGGGTGCCCAACATGAGGACAACGGAAGGTTCATGTCTCTTCTCCGAGCCCATGGACTTGTGGCCTTGAACACGTGGGACCCTAGCCTCGGCCCAACATTTTTTCATGATGGAAAGTGTTCCAGAATTGACTACATAATTACCAGGAAGAATGTGGCTGACGGCTTAGCCAAACAGGTCAAATATGCCTGGGATGCACCATTCTGTGGCTCCACTGGTCATGCCCCGATGATTGGGCAACTGCGTAAACTGTGGATCCCACCAAGTGGCGAGCCAAGCACCACCACCATAGGTCAGACACAAAGACGACAGGGCCATTTGGCCTATCGAACCCAGTCTGAAGTTTGGCAGCAATTCCTGCATGAGACGACCCAGCACCTGATGCATCGTTTTGAACAAGCACAGCCCTCAGATCCAGATTTAATTTCAGATTGGCATCACATTGCATGTCAGACATTCACGAGATTTTTTCCTTGCCATGAACCATCCAGCAACAAGCATGACCCTGACACATTGCAACATGTTTGGAATAAGTGGCAAAACCGGAAACTCATGCTTGCACTCACGAAACCTACACTGAGAAATGTTGTGCAGGCTTGGTTTCATCTTGCCAGGTTTCAACGTTTGAAACGTGCTGCGAGGACACGCGCTGTGCAGGTCCGACAGCTTAGATTTCAAGAGGTGATCGAAAGTGCCCAGGCAGCTGCCCAAAAGCATGATTCCCATTCACTTTTCCAGATCATCAATCGATACTCACCGAAACAACCACGCCGTAGAATGCAATTGAGGAATATCCATGGACAGATTGCCAGCCCTATGGAAGAAACGGCAATGCCCAAGCAATTCATTGCAGAAACCTGGCATGGACCCAGCCATTTTCCTGCGCCTGAGGAACCATTGACCTGCATGCCCTTCACCTTGACCGAGCTGACACGGGCTCTGACAGAGATACCTGCCACCAAGGCGGTTGCACGACCCTGCGCGCCTGGCATTGTGTGGAAATCCTTGGCAACACAGATTGCACCTGCCTTGTATTCCACCTTGTGTCAATGGTGGGAAGGTAATACCCCATACTTACCCCGGTGGTTTAAAGATAGCTGGATTTTACTTATCCCAAAACCAAATAATCCTCCAGTGCACCCGAAAGCATTGCGCCCTTTGGCGCTCCAAGAACCGTTAGGTAAGACCCTGGTAGGTATACTTGCTTCCAAAGCCCAACATGCCATGTTGCCTGGACTGACTTGTCTACCACTTTGGTCTTATCTCCCATGGCGATCCACACAAGATGCCCTACTTAGGGTTTCACAACATTGCCGTGCGGTGCGCACCATGCTGGCCATGCAACGGTCAACACTTTTCTCAAGGGAACAAAAGACCATTAGGTACCGGGTTGCAGGGGGTATTGGGGTTTTCTTGGACATTGAACGGGCATTTGACATGGTCAACAGGGCCAGACTTTTTTCCAAGCTAGCCACCTTAGGAGTACCACAGCCTATTGCCCAACTTCTCATTCAATGGCATCAAGATACGCGATATCACCTTGCTGCCAATGGAGTAGAAGAACCCATAGCTGTCGGCCGTGGCCTCCGATAGGGGTGTAAAGCTGCGCCCCTGTTGTGGAACCTGAACATCCTGATTTTCTTGACTGAGTTGAGTCACCGCACCGGTCCAGACTGGACCCAACGTTGCCTCAACATTTACGCAGACGATGGACAAATGGGGGATGTTTTTTGTTCTGGTAATGATTTGCAAGCCCTATTGGCCAAGATCCGCATCACCCTGGATTTACTGCAAGAACATGGAATGACCATCAACTCAGCCAAATGCACTGTGCTCCTTGCCATGACTGGCACTGCTCACCGGAAGTTGAGGGCCAACCTCACCACCTACAGAGATGGAAAAGAATGGCTCCTGCTGCCAGCCACTGATAAGCCCACCATTTGGCTACCTGTGCATGACAAAGTGACTTACCTTGGCGCTGTGATGTCGTACAAACACATGGAGGATCAAACCATGATGCACCGCATTCAACTGTCTAGAATTGCCTTTGGACGACTGAGTCGATGGCTCAAGGGCAAACGCGGCTTACCGAGACAGCAGCGACTCCAACTGTGGGCCACATGTGTATATCCAGTACTTAGTTATGGATTGTGTGCCATAGGCATCACCCCCCTAGGCATAAGCAAGCTGCAACAGCACATGTATAGCATGCTTAGACAAATCCTGGGCAACCATGCCTATCACACTGGAGACAGTCACCAACAGGCACTTCACAGACAAGGGATTGCTTTGCCGCTTGAGTGGGTCATTCGAACTGTGGACACCCTTCTGCAGTCGGCCTCTCGAAGACTCTTGTATGCCACCGACAGTGACATTGTGCACCACCTTGATTGGAGTCATTTGCATCAACTCAAAGCTTGCCTGGAAATGCATTTGCATACAGGCTCAGCCGTGCCCGTCACAGACCTCCCTGAGGGAGACTTGCCCCCTGAGCCTATTTATCAATGTAACATTTGTCCATTTAGAGCTACAGATGTTGCAAGTTTCCGCAGACACTGCACCATTGTGCATGGTACACGCATGAATCGACAGATCAATGCTGACCACACCAAGTACATGCTGAATGGATTGCCTCAATGTCGTTTTTGTTTTAAGACTTTCACCACATGGCGGTCATTCAACATTCATATTCAACGTGGGTGCCAGGTACTGCTTGCTGGTCCTGCAGAGTGTTGGCATCAACCATTTGCTGACCTCAGAGCTGACCCAGTTCCAGGACACACCATGTTTGCACCCAAGCAAGATGGCCCTGTTCGAGGGCAAACCGTGCTATCAGATGGTGATTTGACCAATTTGCGCAGCCAAGAATGGGGATCTCGTATCCTGACCATCGTTGGAACCAAGAACTGGCACCACATGACAGGTGAACCAGCTGCATGCACCTACCTGGCCAGTAGATGCTGTTTGTGCGATCAATACCTGGGCCGCACACAGGACCTGAACCACCACCTGAAGGTGTACCATCCGGAGTTCTGGCCAAACACTGCGGCAAAGGGAAAGCAGCTGACGCTATTGCATGGTGAGGAAGTGCCTTGTCCATTTTGCCACGCCTTGTTTTCCAACATGCATCAATGCACAGTGTGGACTCAGATGGCACTCTTGTTAATTTATGGAGGAGGACAGAACACCATGGAGACACCAGCCACACAGCCTGGTTTGCAATGCGAGCTGTGCAACATGACACTGGACACACAAGATGCCTTGCACAGCCACCTGTCACGGGAACATCGATTGGTAAGTGCCAGCTTCAATCCTGCAAGGGACTGTTTGGGAGGAGAGCCGGCTTGCAACCACTGCGAAGCTTTGTTTGACAATATTGAATCATTGAGAAGTCATATAAACAAAGGCGAATGTCAGAGGTTTGACCCCAACTTACCAACGGAAGTGCTTGGCATCCAACCTGAATGGACTGCAGCCACCTGTGAGGGGAAGCTGGCCGACATTCTGAGGGACCCACATGCCCGCCTACGCCTGACTCTACAGTCTCAGAACTGTAGCAGTAGGTACACGAGAGCCTCAGATGTAGCATGCCACCTCCAATCTTCTCATACCTCCTTATGGAATGCCTCACAGGGATTAACTGCAATCTTGGTATCCATGCTGTACAATGCAGTTGGTTGCTTATGCAACCCGAGCGTGAGCCAGGCTCGTGCCAATCACGTGTGTTTGCCCATCCGTCAGCTTGCAATGCAACACCTTCGACTGAATGATGTTGTCCTGTTTCCAAGGAGCCCAACGGAAGAAGAATTGACCCACTTGTTCTCACCTGGATTGGCCAGAGCTGATCGATTCATGTTGGAACGCCTGATGACAACACTGAACATCCAAGCGTTTTGGCAAGATGCAGCAGTCCTGACCCTCACGAGGTCGACATGCCTCCTTTGCTCAGCCACCATGCAGGGGCCAGACCTTGTTGTGCACATGTACGAGGCGCACCAGTGTGGGGAAGATGTTGTGAAATTCCTCATCCAACAGCTTGTGCCCAAATTTCAACAAGAGAATGCCAATGACTGTCAGTGTGATGCATGCTTGCAAGTGTTCAACACGCCCCGTGCTGACTCTCTGGACCCATGTGATGATGCACGAACTGCTGTGGTCCAAGCGCATTACAGAGCACAGTGCCCCTGCTTGCTGCAAGTGGCGGTGATCCTCGGCCGTGCGGCTCATGGGAGATATGGAAATGCCAGAGGTGGACGAGGCCACAGCGCAAATCTGGCAAGCGTTCCAGGGCATGGCTCCAATGTTGGATGCCACACTGAAGTTGAGCCAACAGGCACCACCCAAGCGACAAAGAAAAGGAGAACCCAAACAGGGCGCACATCAAAAGCCAAAGGGCCAACCAGACCAGCACCAGCTGACACAGGCAATGATGCTCCTGGCCAAACTGGCGATCAAGATGGATCGAGAACTGCAGCTGATGAAGAAAGAGGACACCTTCATTTTCTTTTTCGTCAACAAAGGCAAAGAAGGATGCCTCCAGGAGTTGGTGCAGGCAACGGACCAATGGGTGACCAAACTCCAGGAACATCGGCAATCACAACCATCGACGCCGATGATGCCGCTGAGACAGCATTTGATGCAAGTTCTTTTCAACACCCTGCTGACCCGAGTCCAGAAGTTGGGGGAAGCACCGGATGGATCAGATGTGGTGAAGGCGGCACAGCACAATCTGGTTTTGCTGGCCGACAGGAGCTGCCCCTTCCTGGATTGGGACCGCAACAAGAAGGAGCTGGTGATCAGCAAGAAGCAACCATTGAGCCTCCAGAGAATCCACCAGATCTGCACCGACCTGCTGGAAGCCCTGACGGACCACCAATTGGTAGTGAAGTTCCATGCCCTACCCGAGGGCCAGAACCAGACGGTCTCCCCATGGAGGCTTCAGATCAGCATGCGCCAAGATGGCCCATGGCAGCTGCTGAACAGCCTATGTCACTCGGCAATTTGGCTGCTGGTGGGCACATCGCTCAAAAGTCACAGCCTCCAACAGAGTCCCTTGGCGAATCAACTGCAGCAGACTTTGAACCTCCCTCTGCACCAATCAAAGGGGAAGGGCAAAGGGAAACACAAAATGCAGATGGAGACGAAGCAGGAATGAGGGACAGCATGACTCCGCTGCATCGTGAACCATGGCAGCTGATGCAGATCCTTGCACATATGACACTGGAAAATCCAGGCAATTTATGTTTTGCAAATGCCACGGTCCACTCCCTTCTATGGACCACACTGTCAGTTGAGACGTGGAACCACACGTCATGGGGCACGCAATGTCAGATGCTGCACGACTTTCTAACCAAATGTTCAACGGCTTGTATTGATTTGTGTACGGAAGCATGGTTTCAGCAGCTCTTGCATTGTTGGGGACAGAGGGATCCTCTCTTTGACCCTCTGCACATCACACAACAGGACTCAGCCGAGTTTGTTGTAACATGGCTGGAACACTTGCAATCACCAGCTTTTGACATGAAATGGGAACGCCGCTTTGTGGAAAATGCAGATGTCAAAGTGTTTGATTGCAGCCATAGCCATGCGCCCCTTTGCTTGAAATTTAGCCCATTCCTTGCAGACCTTACAAGCTGTGACATGACCCAATTGTTTCGCGTGTGGCGCCAGGTGGATGGCATGTGCACCGCCCTTTGCCAAGCACCGCCATGTTTGTGTGTCCATGTTGACAGATGTGTCCAAACCCAACAGCAGCAAATTTACAAGAGTGAATGTATGCTTCAGATCGATGAACCGTGCTTGGTGCCAGTCTACAGAGGGGGAACCCTAGACTTTGACCATGTTGAATACCAAGCTGTGGCCCTCACAGCGCACATTGGGGTGGATGCAGCAGGCCATTTTCGTGCTGCCCTGAAACTGGCCCCATCTGTTGTGCCGCCTGCACGACCAGCATCCTGGCTTCTCACAGATGATTGGACAGTCCCGACCCCTTTTTGGGACTTGCCACCATGGATGAAACGGAACGCCACAATGTACTGGTTAGTGCGCACTGACTGCATCAAGCTGTGGAGCTACAGACTGCCACAGACAGATGCGCAGACCGCAGAGATCGAAGCTGCCATTCTTGCCATGCTGCCTATGCCAAAATGACCACATGCACCCATGGCTGTGAATCCAGCCAACATTTTGAGATTTTTTCCGTGAAGCCTGAAGCAATGCAGAATGCCAAAGGCGAAACCAGTCAAGCCATTTATTTTTCCTGAAATCTGAGCGGCGGCTGTACAAACAGCAGGATGGCCAGGAAGATTCCAAAGTGGAACCACTGCACCATGCAGTGCTGGTCGGCATAGACCCTGAATTGCAGAAAGGGCGTGCAGCCAAAAAACACACACACACAAGACAAGAATGGATCATTATATGATCCGGCAGGAACTGAATCCTGAAACATGCAAACCAGCCTAGGTTATTTGATGAATAAAAGAGCCACATGAGGTACTTCTCGAAAACGATGTAGGGCATCCGAAATTGTCAAACGTAGTCATAACCAGATTCCATAGAGTTTTGACCAGCATGTTGAAATCCAAAATAATGTTTCGGCGCTTGTTTCCCAAAATAACCCATAGTTCGTCGGCGACAGGATCTCGGCGAAAATAAGTCAAAAAAACATAATACTGTCGGCGACATGGTTTCGGCGAAAAACTGAGGAAGGTTCTGATGCATGTAAATTTCAAAACTGATTCCAGATTGCGACAACAGTACAGCAAATTGTATAACATTGTTGTTGGGGTTCTAAGCTTGGCCCCTTGCTATTTCGGAAAATTCGAGCTGCAGGTACGCATGGCTGATCAGGCCATGTATCACCAGGGAAGCCAGAGTGTCTTCGTTGGTGGTAGACTCTGGGCCCTGCTACCACCCCCTGCAAATTAGTGAAAACCAATCAGAAGTTTTACATCTGTTCAGATGGTACACACACACACACCTCGCATATAGCGAGGTTGGATTTTTTGGAAGAGCTTCGCTGGCGGAATCGGCAATACACCAGTGGGAGTGAACCTGTAATAACCTAATGTACAAACGAGCGATCACTTCAGTCAGAAGAAGAAGAATTCGGAGCTTGTAGAAGGACTTCGAAAGCATCGTGGAAGCTCATGCGTTCAACCATCGCCCACGTCTCATTGAATTCCCCAGATGCCGTAGCAGCCTTCAAGGCGTCAGAAAGATCCTTGGCTAATTCATGGATCCGGGTGGTAAGGTTCGGTTCATCTGCTGGAGATGTCGTCTCAATGGGCACATTGTGAAAAGGATGGTGTCCGTGTACAAGAGGAATCTCGAAATGATGTCGCCAATAGTCCGCTGTATGCAGGGACCACTCCCAGTTGCCCGAAAGACCATAAAAGTAGTGTTCAGGGTCACGACATCGGGAATGCCCTAGCAAGGGGATTTCTTCAATGAATAGCTCCCTGGTGTTGTTGGAGTGGGTAATGACCTTGAATTGGATCTGGTGAACCACGCGAGAAGAGAATTGAGCACGATGGAGGTAGTTGTGTGCAGAACTTGACTCCATTGGAAACGGGACGCAAGGAGGTGCTGGTCCTGAATATGTATCAGAATGGGCCATAGTACCCGTGGCAGGTGCCGTACTGTCGGCTACCAAAGGTGCCGACGTAGGGTTGGTCGTAGTGTCAGGAGCTTCTGAGTGACATAGTGCAGAAGTCTGGGCGTCTGGTACTTGAACTGGGTTGGTAGGAGCGAGTCCACGGGTAGGATTCGAAGGCCAAGACAAGCCCGCCACGGTCGCGTCTCGTTTGTGTTCCTTGGTGAAACTGTCACAAATGCGAGAAATAGTGCACAACGGCTGAGGCATCAAGAATTGCAAAAATAAACCAATCCCGAAAATGATAATATTCACAAGAATGATAAAAGTGAAGTCCAGTCCTCAATCAAGTGGTTCAATTGCGACGGAGAAGCCACAGCTCAAAGTCAAATAAAGTAGAAATCAAAGAATCCTTTGTGTTGGTGGGGTGTCAAGGGAGAATTGAAAACCCTGTAGCATGGTCTTTTTTGGCCGGCTAGCGTATCAGGGCAGGATCACACCGGAGCTAACTTTGTAACATTGCAGACGTAGTACGAAAGGCTGTCTGGTACCCGGAATGAGGAAAGCGGATTCGCGGGAGTTGTACTGCCGAAGTCGCCATTCAGGTCGGTATTGCTCCAAAAGCTGCAAGACCGTCATATCATTGGAAACTTGGAATGTATCACCGTCCAGGTCGCAAAAGCGAAACTCCAGATTCGAGGGATCAATTTGGATGTCCCATTGGGACCTCAATCTTTTGGAGATACAGAAGCGAAGTTCGGCAATTGGGATGAGGCCGGCTTCAACTGGTTCCATCTGACGTGACCAGGTAAACAGAGCTTCAAGTTCGTAGCCACTGACATGTCTAAAATTGGAGCTCGCCAGAGCCATGTAGTGTTCACGGTCAGGTTCGCTTCGGTGAGTCAATGCCCGTAGGGGAGAGAAGTCAACCAAGATAAGGACAGGTCTGTTTGGAGGGGGGTTCACATCACCAGGAAGGCCTCGATGTCCAGCAAACCATCCAACGGTTCGTGTACCAAGCGGTGTCTCGATCGTGGATGTAGCGCGATATGGATTAGGTCGAGAAGAACGAGCCATTGCGTCGAATATGAAGTATCGAGGATAAAGCGAAAAGCCCAAGCTGCAAAATGGGTTGGAATGACCACAGAAACAAGCTCAAAGTGTTGGAAATGGAAGAGAAACGGTGTACCTAGTAAATGGTCACACAAAGAGACGATGAATCACAGGTCTTTTCCCGCCGACAAATAATGTGGTATATTACACACTTGAGTCCGACATATCCATCGGGTCAATATCGTTCGCATCCAGTGGACCATGCACTTGTTGAGAAGGGACAGCGGGGCGAGTGAGATGTACAGTACGTTGTAGTGGTGCCGGTGGGGAAGAAGGTGGTGTAGACCGCCAAGGTGGCCAATATAAAGAGGTAGTAGTTCCTTGAGAATGGTGTTGGGCAGAGCGTCCCCAGCATGACTGCAAAATATGGAGGTGGTCCGGTATCGCTTCGTACGGCTGTGAGACGTAGACGTTGGAGTGTTCAGGGTGTGGTAAAACGGGAACAGTAGTTGCCGTAGGGGAGGAGGATGATGATGGAATTGGTACGTCATAGTATCTGCGCCAATGGTTAGCTGTGGTACGCAGGGTCGCCTGGTCGTTGGTGAGGTGCATGTTCTCCAGAAATGTTTCCACTGGTTTCCACGTTTCAAGACCATCAAGTGTCCTTTCCACGATCCAAAGTTCATCTGAACGGTTAGACAAAGGATAGCTCAGCTTCTTGATGAAGACGGAGTGGACAGTGGTAGAGGTCGGAATCATTCGCGCTGCACGAGGAATATAGGATGCCGAGGTAGGATCATCAGGTGGCAAGTGTGAGGCAAGGCCATGTATGGATGTAGGTGGTGAACGGTGTGAGACCAATCGAGCAGGATCATCCGTATTGGAGGTCATCATGTACGATCACAAGAGTATGATAACGAGAAGTACTGAACTGAAGCCAAAAAGCCGTGGGGAAGGTCAATGATGAAGGAATAAATAACGAACATCACCCAATGGAAAACGAGAAAAGGATGACACAAGGGAAAAACAGAACCGGGGTGGTGGACATCATAACGAATGTTGTCCTTTTTCCTCATAGACGTGAGCCTTGCCGAGGTCCATCAAGACAGCTAATCACTCAGCGGCTTTAGTGTATCGGGTGGCCGTGACGAATGGATGCCCACGGGGAATCACTTGAACATGTACAGCAAAGCCTGTGTCTTGTGCATCTGGATGGGGTGTCAGCAGCAACGGTGAACATTCACGAGTCGTGAAGGCATCGAGATGTTGATGAGTTTTCCATCTCGGGTAGAACCAATTCAAAACATCCAGAAGAGAATGAGGAAGGTCGTCAAGCATCTGAGCTCCTTGATCGGTGTCAATCATCATGTAGAACTCTGACGCTGGTAGGTGTATCGACCAGTGTTGTAGCAACGTGTCGGTGACTACGGTTTTGAGGTCTGAAACGAAATGACTGCGAGCATAGTCCGGGTAGATCACCTTGAACGTCTGGAACAGGCTGTCATAGGTGGCCGTAGGAAGGTTGCCCGCGACCTTGGGGGCCAAGATGTTGTAATACGGGTTGCGTACGGCCAGTTGTTGCATCGGCTTCAGGTCCAACTGGAAAATAACCGGTCGGTGAGGTGTCGTAGGCGAAGACCGGTTGGGTGGGTGCTGAAATGACGTAGAGCCCATAGCGGAAGACGACGTCCTGGTTGGAGAGCGTGAGCGTCGTGTAGGTGAGATCCTCTCGTGGGACATAGCTCTCAGTTGGCAATAGCGGTCCAGGTGAATGCGGAGAGACATAATAAATGGCTGGCGGGTTGTGTGATACGACGTGTCAGAATTCAATGGGGCAACAGCGCCCATGGTTCTGAAGATTAACAAGAAGAAAAATTCCCAAAAAGGAAAGCCAACTGGTTGGTGAATCAGTAATACCGTGCCGCAAACTACCTTTTTCTTTTGGTTCGCATATGTCATTGGTCAGCCAAGTTGGTCTTTGATCTTATTCCACATAGAGCGAACATCTTCTTCAGACTTGCCCATCTTGGTCGAGATCACCTTCCATGAAAATCGAGATTTCTCGTCAGCCTTCAGAGTGCGTAGTTTCTGTTTGTCTTCAGAGGTCCAGAGTGACAGTGGGCTCGAGGAGCGGGATCGGGATTGATCACGTCGGCGACGACGCTTGGCAGGAGCCTTTGGAGCGGATTTGGCTTTCTGTTTGCGACTTGGCGGTGATGGTGTTCTAGTAGAAAGCTTCGAAGGTGCAGGTAAAACATCAGGAGGCGGAGCAGCAACATGTTGGTGTGGCTCAGGGAGATGGGTTTCCACCAGTTCATCCATAAGTGTCTCTTCCTCCTCCAGATCCGGCGATGGGATGGGGGCATTGTCAATGAAGGCATTGGTCTGGTCCGAATAATGTGGTCGTAGCCCATCAGGTTGATTCCATACGTCTGTACTGGGAAGAGGAGTAGGTTCAATGTTGGGAATGAGTGTGGGTGGTAGTAGCGCCATTGCTCGATGTAGTAGAAGGTAAGCATGGTGAACATCATGAAGAAATTGAAGAAACACTGGTTCTTGGATCGGAATTGACGTCGTAGGAGACGAGGAAGCCATGACAATGCGTCGAGTATGGGCCAACAAGTAAATGAAGCCGAGTTTGAGGGTAAGCCAGCTGGAAAAGCACTATTCCGTGATCCAATAAATTCTAATAAGGTCCAAATAGGTGAAACGTTCAGCAAGGTGTGAGTAATGAAACGTAAGCGCTAGCGGCAAGACGGTTCAGGATTTTACCACAATGAGGAAACGTGCAAATATTGACGAATCGGCTTGGCGGCAGTGAAAAGATCGGACTCGGTAAAACCTGCAGATCTGTACAAACGATGCAATGCGGCAAAACCTCGTGTTCGTTCATGTGCAGGGTGCGCGCATTTGGCGACCAGAAATAATCGTGAAACAAAGCCTGAAAGTTGGACGGCCAAAGGTGATGCGGAGAATGGCGCCATGACCTGGTTGAAGTCGCGTGGAGGGCTGTAGCGAAGGGCAAAAGGCTCGAACTCGATACAAAAGCCCAAGAACTCCTGGTCCGGTTCCGTTTCCAAAATGATAGGATGGCCGTAGAACTCCGGGTGGAGGAAATTGGCGAAGCAAATTTCGTAGTCCCAGCTGGGGTCCGACAAGCACAGTCTGTTGTCCACATAGCGAAGGAGGCGAGCCGTGAGATCCATGTTGCTAAGGGTGGTGCGGTAGGTTCGGTACCAGATTTCTTCAGACAGTGCAACAACCATCATGCACAAAGCTGGACTCAGTGGGGAGCCCATAGGGGATCCTCGGATTTGTTCAAAAGCCGTAGTGCCAATGGAGAATTGAGTCATCTTCAAAGACATGAGGATGATGCGTTCAATGTCCCGAATGAAGATCTTCCTGGTCACATTGAGTGTACGGCATGTGCGGCCTTTGACTACGTCCCCTGTGTTGTTGCCCGGAGTTGCCTTCACGGAGATGATCTCGTCGGGGTCGGTATTCATGAGGGTCGAGAGGAACTGCAAGGTCAGTCGCCAGCTAGCGATGAAGCGGTCAGTGTCAATGCTTGTGAAAAAGCCCGCAAGATCTTGGTTGTGTATTCGTGGAGTGGGGAGCGAATCAAAGTCAGTGTCCTTGAGGAGCTTGATGAGATCAAATACATCACCCCTTGCCAGATTGTGGGGAAACGCTTGGGGTAGAAGGTTGTAGAGCAGCTTGGCAGTGCAGTTCAACATAGGTCGGAAAGGTGCCGTGAAGAAGCTGACAATGGGTCGTCCGGCCTTGAACTGTTTCTTCCGTTTGGGTAGGACATAGGCATTCGGCAGGTCTCGTCCAGCACCAAGTGCCCAAGGGTATGCTTTGCCAAAATGGCGGTTGATCTCGGCGATGGTCCGCTCGATGATGTCACTCGGGCTTTGCTCCAATTTACGAAATACCAACGGGTCGGCGAAGGTTGTGGTGATGCACTGGAAGTAGAGTACGGGGCAGTAGATTCGTAGGGATGTAGCTCGCTTGTCCTCGTTGTGGAAGACGGCTTCTGGAAAAAGACGTTTGAAGCGGCCGATGTCTTTGTGAGTGATGTGGTTGTTGAGTGTGTGGTAGTGGGATTGAATAGAACGATGCCAAAGCTCATCAATATGGGACTTTTGTAAGGAAGGGAGTGAGTTTCGGGTAGTCCATGTCCGCAAGGCCAGGCGAAGTGATGTCTGGATTTCTTTGGAAGGTGGGAAGATTTTGTTTTGAAGCGAACCAGTCGCAATGGATGTGTGTGGGCCATCATCGAAATGTAGGTTGTCGCCGTCGAGGACCAGGTGGTGATCGGGTGGGAGACCACGAAGAGCATGAGGTCGCAAGGCATCACAGGCACACTTTGGGGTGTCGCCGTCAGCCCATTTGGTAGCGGCTTCTTTGTGATTGCACAAGCTATCCATCACCGAGGGGAACTTTGTGAAGACAATAGCCGTGGAAGGAGTCTGCAATGTGGTGTTGTAGTGTCGGGTTTGATGAACGTGGGAGGTGAGCAGGCGTCGAAGATCCCGAGTCCAATTGGGGCATAGTAGCCAAGGCGCACGAAGAGGAACCGGTTTTCTGACTCGTTTGGCTTTCCAGAAGGTCAAAGCTCGGTCAACGGCATTGACGGCGTACGACCTTTGAGGTTCTCCAAGGTTGTTGGCAAGACGTCGGATAAAGTAGCAGCCTTGAACTCCAATTTCGTTGGATCGTAGTTTCTTCTCCATGTGGAAGCGTCGAACGGAGTTACTGCCCAAATCCTGGATAATCTCCCAAAGTTGTACTCGTCGATGGAAGAGAGGACTATGAAGAGCGTGTCGAACATGATGAGGTGTAGATCGCCAGCGAAGTTTCCGCCACAAGGAAAATGCTCCAAATTGTCGAGAGGTGGAAAATTTGGTACGTGCAATGAGTCCCTTTCGGCAATTGAAAAACTGGTAAATAAACGGGGTGTTCAATCGAGGTTGCCACAATTGAATTAAGGCCTGTTCCAAGGCCCAAAAGTTGGATTTATTGGTGTAGATCGGGAAAACAGACCACATCCAGAAATTGTCAAATCTGCACCAAAACCGTAAGGCAACTTCGGCCAGCACGAATTTATGTTGTTGCACTTGCAGAAATTTCCGATAGCGAGAGTGTTCGCGGTCCAAAACAAACGAAGATGTGGAACCAACATAAAACTTAGGTTGAAAATTAGCAATGTGGCTGAAACGAATATACACCGCCTGAGGGTGCTTGAAACATTGAAGGGCGACTGACAAGTCATCCCAGGATCTGCAAAAGAAAATACTCTGCATCGGGGTGCCTTTGAGCAAGGCTTGGAGTTTCGGATTGGACCGTGGATGTAATAACACATATTGGCCCATCAATACCGTTTGGAGCATCCGAAAAGCAAAAAAGACATCAACAGAAGGGGACAACGTGAAAGGAGTCAATAATGCAAGAACCAGAATACAAGAATGAGCCACGGCCAAAGTTCGCATGATGTTGGCTGCTTTTGAGCCAGGTGCTTTCAAATAGGTTGCTAGTCAGGATTGCATCAATAACGCCACCGTCATGACCTTGAGGACAACTTCATCCGTGGAGGCCCCCTTGTGCTTGCAGGGGTCGATACCCATCGCCACGCTTGCGCGTTGGATAGTTTTCGAAGCCTCATCGGGTTGGTTTTGCCACCATTCATTGACCTTTTCCAAGTTCTTCTCCAGGATGTCCTGTTTGGGCTGTGGTAGCTTCAAGGCTTTCAACCACTTGGTGTATTGAGTGTCCGACAATGATGTGGGTTGGTTGTCAACGAGCCAAGTGTTCACGGAGCCCGGAGAGATAAGCAGAGTTGAGGGGTCAAAGGTCGTAGAAGCGGCAGGTTGTCCTTGGAGTGCACGTCCAATCGGTGTCGTGGCCGGAGTGGAGCCCGGAGGTGCCGTAGCTGGTGAGGTAGTAGCGGCCGATTTTACCTTGGCCAGTTCTGCCTCCAGTTCAAGAATGCGTTGTTGGCTGGCCACGTCAGCCGAAGGTTGAGTCGGGAGCCAAGATTGGAGAAGTTGAGCAACATCTTTGGCCATGTTTTGGGTGGCTTCCTTCTGGTTGAGACATTGGCCTGCTGAACGAGCTCGAAATGTAGCAAGTTTGTCCAAGTCTACATTGCGGGTGCGTAGTTGTGATACCAATTCGGCCACAAATACTGTAGTGCCTATGTTGTCAAAAGGAAGGACGAAGGTTTCTCTTCCGTATGCAACTCGGCGAAGCCAAGTATTGTGTAAGCCCTGGTACAAGAACTTCCAGAGTGGGACTTGTAAAGGATCCATCCCTTCAATGTCCTTGTAGCTTGAAAATCTGCTCTGTCGGATTCTGGAAGGGAAGTCCAAACCATTGATCTTGTTGGAGTCGTGGAAGTCGACATCAGGTTTCCAGTTCTCAACTGGTGGGATTTCAATTGGTCTGCATGTATATCCTTCGTTGACAGAGGAACTTGCTCCTGGGGATGACATAGGTCTCGGTGATCTCGGTGTAAAAGGGTGACGTTGAGGTGCAAAGTTGGCGTTGTTGGGAGGTGTCTGTGAGCTCGGAGGCGGCGTGGGCGGAAAAGGTGCCGTAGGTGAAGTCCATGGTGGGCGTGTTAGGAACGATGGAGACGTAGGCGGCGGAGGCGGTATTCCGGATGGGTTCCAAAAGGGTCGATGGGTCGCCATGGCATAGTGCATCGGGCCACGGAACGCCGGTACTGCTTGGTGCCAACCATGTTGATGACGAGGTGGTGTGCGCGAGCGATCCGGCTGGGAAGGAGGAATTCCATTCATATCCGCGCTGTATTGGGAGATCAGGTCCTGGGACGCCATGATGTAGAGAAGATCACGAGATAATAGGTCAAAATTCGCTCGAACTGCCGAATGAAAGCTGCGGGAAATGTCGAGGTGAGACAAGGATAGTGTGCGAATGAAAGAGTGTGAAACATAATACGAGGTCCCAGTGTGTGAAACGTAAGGTGAAAACGAATCTTGCGAAAGGATCAACAATATGAGCATGCAGCGATTCACGAACCTTTTGAGGAAGAAGTGGCGGCAATACCGAATGTCGGGAGAAGCATTGTTACTCCAAAATGATCGGGCGGGGCCGCTAGGCTCACTGTATCGTTGACGTAGAATAGTCGATACTTGTTCCGGTGCTTCTCAAGGGTAAATAGTTCACCAACGAGATCTAGAGTGGTGGGTCGAATGTCGAGAACGAGGTCGGCCTTCATGGTGCTGGTCACGAGAGTGGTCTTCATGGTAGGAGGATCGGCGATCTCGGTGGCTGTAGGTTGAATTGTCCCAAGAAGCATTGTCGTGCCAAGATCGGCGAGCATAGTTCCGAGAGCCAGAGGCAGCGGTTTCGCGATGGCTTGGTGTGTCGCGAGAGTCGTCTGGGGGTAGCTCCGAAGGTTCTGGGGCGTCGGCAGAAGGGTCAGGTCGTACTGGACGTGCAGAATCATCAGGAGGTTCCGAAGGTGCATTGGTCTCTGCAGTCTGGTGTGTGATCAAGCCCGGGAAAACCGTGTGAGTGGAGGCAACGTAGCATATAGATGCGGCGCTTGAGTTCATAGCCGTTGCATTGTCTTTGCCCTTGGCGATGCCCGCAAGGTTGCACAAGCGTTGGATTTGGTCATTTCCTCCAGCTAGGGCACGGATGCATTTGGGTGAGCGGCATATGGCCATTAGGCCTGATGGGTTTTGTCCTTTTCCTATTTTGTAGAGCTGAGAGGTACAGATCTTGACAGCATAGCCGGGTAGGTTGTCGATGTCTGCGATCTCAGAGGACATTCCGAAAAACCCGTAACATGGGTATTGAGTCGGTATGCCGGCTTCGTTTTTTGTCCAAGTTGCCGGGCGGATGCAGTCTTCCGCAAGAATTTTGGCAACTGATTCCCAACTCGTTTTGTGGTAGATCAGGTAGGTGCCCATGTGTTCGCCACGGTAGATTGGTTTCTTCTTCAATCCTGTGGGAACCGTGATGGTCAGCAAGTTCTCTGGCTCGATGTAGAAGGCTTGTGTTTGCCTTGCGAGTTCAATGTCCAGTAAGTCGGATTGTGCAAAGGCCCTGGCAATATTCCTGACGGTGGCTTGGCTTGCTTTGATGTAAATACGATGGTTGTTGACGGTGCGGTATGGTTGGGCCAACTTTTCGAACATCGCGTCCACAAATTGGTTGAAGAGCTGCGAGATAGCCGGGGTCAATGATCGGCGTAGGGGAACAACATGATCGGGGCCAAGCTCAGTCAGGCAACGGACCCTATGGGGGTCATTGGCCGCCGCCACCATTTCATCGAGGTCGATGTCATTCGTGTCAAACTTGGTGAGCGAAATTGTATCTGTAACCTCAGAATTTTCACTGTCGCCGTCCGGAACTCGGAAGGACACCGCGCCGAGTGGTGCTGAAGTGTGGGTTGGTGGGTTGGTTGGTGGTTCCGTTGGTGGTGGATCGGCAGGAGAATTGGGTCGAGTATTGTGGTGATGGTAGTTGTCGGTGTCGTGACTGTCGTTCCATGTACCCCAGGTGTCATCAGCATCGGGAGTGGGGATGTAGTTCGGATTCGATGGGTTCGCAGCTGGTCGAAGTATGACTTCACGGCCTCTGGAGCGGCGACGTGGTGTCGCGGAACGTGGACGTGGGCGAGATCGATGACGTCGAGGAACCACGGGAGAGCGGCGTCGTGGTGGGGAGCGTCGTCTGTATGGAGATGGGGTTCTGCGGCCCTTGTCGGGTTTCGTGGATGATCGATGACGAGGGAGAGGAGAACGAGGTCGCTCTGCACGTGGAGGAGAATAGCGATGGCGATGAGAATGTACAGAAGGTCGATGGGAACGTGGTCGTGGAGTCCTAGATCTTGGTCGGCGTGTTGGGGATGATGGAACTGGTAGTTGGTGAGGAGGAGCAATGGCTGGGGCTTGAACAATGCGAAGGTCCGGAACGTCAGGTTCGGTAGGTCTGGCTTTCGGTGCAGGTGGAGGCGTGGCGATCAATGGTGTTGTAGTTGTAGGTGGCGGTGCCGGTGGTGTAGGATTCGGTGGAGGTTCATCTTGTTGAAGAAGGAGTTGACGTTGTTCTTGTGCTCGTTGAGAATCCATGATCAATAGTTGCTGAGCTTGAATAAGTCGAACAGATTCAGCCAGTTGTTGTGCAGTGGAACCCAGGGATGCAAGTTCAGGTGACACGGATGAAGTCGGTGCCGTCGTAGGTGCCGGTGGTGTAGCGTGAGGAGGGGTTTTCGGAGCTGGCCTGCGCGGTCGATCCGGTCTTTTGTCAGAGCGATGCCTGGGAGCTGCCTTGACTGCTGGGGGCCGTGGTGAAGGCTCATTTGGAGGAACCGTCGATGCGTCCATCTGTAATGGAGGTTGAATGTGGTGAGGTGGGTATGGAGAACTGGGCAAAGGTGTCGGTGTCAAAGTCGATGTAGGTGGTGTAGTCGATGTAAGGGATGGAGCCGGAGGGGAAGGCCACGTGGGTGGAGCGGTGGGTGCCATAGGAGATGGAAACGTCGACGGAGCGGTGTGCACCATAGTTGGTTCAGGAGCCAAAGGCGAAGGCATGGTGGGTACTAGCTGTGGGCCTGGTACTGCATGAGGAGTCGAAGTCAATGAGGTGAACGGCAACGATGTTGGTGTTGATGTAGACGGCATGAGCGAAGCTGAGGATGACCATGTAGGATGCAAAGCCGAGGGATGTCCAAATAGATGTGCATTCGGCGTTGATTGCTGCCACGTCGAAGGTGGGTTCGAAGGCTGCGGTGGAGCAGGCCATGACGTTGGCGAAGTGTTCCACGGATGCATCGCTTCAGTAGATCAAAACAAAAGTGAACAATCACATACAGGATTCAGTCCCTAACTGCCTAAAATGTCGTGCGATTATTCCCTGCACCGGGACCGTGGTCAAGTCGTGCCGCAATGGCATAAAACAGCTTTCAAGTTCCAACGAATTAGATGCACAAAATGTTTCACCTCACCAGAGAACCAAAAGGAAGGAATACCACACCTGAAAGTCGTGTGCCTGCCTGTAGCTCATCACATGGTCATGTTTCACTTCCAAAGCTTGAGCTGTAGTGATCGAAAAAAGAGCGTTTCTGGTTGTTCCGCATGACGTCTCTCTGTGAAGAATGCATCACTCAAGGTTCTCATGGGACCGCAGGAGCAGCGGGACACTTGAAAAGGCTGATGAACCGCAAGGCTGATTGCTGCCCTTTACTTAAACGAATTACTAAGTTAAAATGTGTGAATTCAGAATTCAAGACTGTCGACACTCACCCTGAAAAGGGTTGCCTCAAATGGCTCCATGGCACCATGTCGGAGCCACCATGGAAATCACACTAGACAAGAATGGATCATTATATGATCCGGCAGGAACTGAATCCTGAAACATGCAAACCAGCCTAGGTTATTTGATGAATAAAAGAGCCACATGAGGTACTTCTCGAAAACGATGTAGGGCATCCGAAATTGTCAAACGTAGTCATAACCAGATTCCATAGAGTTTTGACCAGCATGTTGAAATCCAAAATAATGTTTCGGCGATTGTTTCCCAAAATAACCCATAGTTCGTCGGCGACAGGATCTCGGCGAAAATAAGTCAAAAAAACATAATACTGTCGGCGACATGGTTTCGGCGAAAAACTGAGGAAGGTTCTGATGCATGTAAATTTCAAAACTGATTCCAGATTGCGACAACAGTACAGCAAATTGTATAACATTGTTGTTGGGGTTCTAAGCTTGGCCCCTTGCTATTTCGGAAAATTCGAGCTGCAGGTACGCATGGCTGATCAGGCCATGTATCACCAGGGAAGCCAGAGTGTCTTCGTTGGTGGTAGACTCTGGGCCCTGCTACCACCCCCTGCAAATTAGTGAAAACCAATCAGAAGTTTTACATCTGTTCAGATGGTACACACACACACAAACACACACAAACACACACAAACACACACAAACACACACAAACACACACAAACACACAAACACACACAAACACACACAAACACACACAAACACACATTGTCACGTAGAACGCCGTCAACCATGTAAGCCCCCGGGATGCGGCTTGCCCGGGGAGAACAACCCATAAGAAATGGAGATGTAAAACCTTTACGGCCAGCTCAGCTATGGTTTGTTGGTGAAAGGGGCAGCAGGCCAAACAAATTCACCTGGGCTGGATTTTTCGCCGCATTTGGTGCGCAGGGCATAGCTCGCATGGATGCACTTGTCGTACGTATGTGCAAGGGCATTCGTCATCTTTGGACGGCAGTACTCCCGTGATGAGACAATTTTTGGATTTCATTAAGAATTGTCCCGGCAAGAGACCCCCAAACACTGTGTAATTTGTATTAATTTGTTAAGATGTGGAACCGAACCAAAATCATCAGTGGCTGCAAACTAGCAGGACAAGAGCGACCTTAGTAGTGAAAACATGGGGTTCATTCACATTCAAGGTGGTCTCTAGAAAACGAGATGCCGGGTTAGATTCAGCTCTTTGACAGGTTCCCTGAAGAAACTGCACTGGAAGATCCCTGTGTAAGGCTTTCTGGACAAGGTGTCTACAGGAGATCTCCATAGAAAATGTTTGGAAGGGACCTCAAAGTAAGATTTTTTTCAAGATCTCTACAAAAAAACGCTGGGCAAACACATTGCTCTTTTCAGCAAATTTTTGTTCAAGATCTCTATGAAAGGTCTCCTGGCAAGATCTTTTTACAATACAAGATCTCGATAAGACCTCTGTTGGCAAGATCTGTGCCGATCTCTGACTGACGTTTTCTTGGCAAATTTCCATGCAAACTCCGAAAGCAAGTCTTTTAGGAAGATTTTCTGGGGGGACCTCAGTACAAATTTTCTATAAGAACCCTTTAGCAAGATTAACGTAGGAGACCCTTGGCAAGAATTTTGCAACAAATATTTTACATTGTTTTGTGCAATGTATTTTACAAGATCTCCATAAGAGGTGTCCGGGCCAGATCTCTGTACAAGATATCTTCAAAAGGTTTCCTGGCAACACTTTTTTTTTAAATAAAAATCCTGTGCAATTATTTATTTGTAAGAACTTTGTTGGCAAGATTTCTGTAAAAGACTCCCGGCAAATTCTTGTAGGATCTCACGACGAGCCTTCCCTACAAGATCAACAAAACCTCCGTTGTGAAGATCTCGGTGCAAGATCTGCTTGACCTGCGATCATTAAAATGAGCACCGCGCAACAACGAGAGCAACCTGACACGCGCAAAGTGCCGAGCGGGTGGCGCGAGCCATCTCAAAATGAGTGCCGCACTGCAGCGAGAGCGATCTGACAGGCCCAAAGCGCGAGAACGTTGCGTGAGAGTCTTATGGCTAAGTTTTCGTTTCATAGAGGATTCAATTATTGATGGCGAATGGTGTAGACATAAGGGTTTGCCATACATGGTGTCTTTTCATAGAAGGATGCAGCAGACAAGGCCTTCACGAAGAGCGAGGGTTATGGTTGGCATCGCATTAACAATTCTGATCACCAAAAACAGAACGCCAAATCCGGGGACAACATTTTAAAAACAACCTGATAATGTACTCCCATTTTTTCCTGTTATTACGCGTGTCTTTTTGATGTTCTGAAAAAATCTACAAAATCTGATGCGTGAACATTTGGCGCAAAACATTTTCTGTAGGAAATGGAGATTTGAGTCTACATGTTTTCACACGGTTCCAATTAGTGTCATGGATAGAATTACATTAACATGTATTTTCATACATTGTTTATTATTTTCTATGAGGAAATTTTGGATTTGAATGGTGTTGATGTTGTTCGCGAAATATTCCATTCTTGTCTATTTGTCTATTTTTTTGCCACTGCTTCGCGGACGCCTCAAGGCATGGCAGAGGCTTAACGAGAAAATGACAATGAAATGGAATCATCACAAAATGTCATGAAACCAATGAAAGAGGAACATCAAGAACGATGAACAAATAAATGCATCTATGATACCTGTTTTTCAGGCGCGATTTTTTTTCCCGTATCACGTTCGAAACCCATTTTTTATTTTGTCGTTGTAGTTTTTTCGTTGTGTTTCCCCCATGTGGAACTCCAAGGTCGTGAGCCCCAAGGTGTGTTTTCCTGTTGTTGTTCCCTCCTACTTTGTCTCGTTTGTGCAGCGTTTCTTACACATAGTGTCCCTAGCCCCGTTGATACGAAAATGGGAAACGATACAGACGATAAAATTTTTAGTGTTTGTACGTGATCCATGACATTATGTATACATCGGGGCAACCCGCCGTGGATTCCCAGGTTTCACCAGCCAACCGGTGGGTCAAAAAACGCTGGGATGCTGACCACCTACTTGCACTCAACCGGGCTCGGCGGGCATCCCTGACCAAGCGGCTCAACACTTTTTGGGCCCAACAGCCGGGTTTCGACATCACATTCGGGCCACGTTTGCCCTTAGTCACTTGGAGTCGCCGTGGCCGGCTCTTCACCCGGCGCCCATGCTGGCGTGGACGGCCCCTCACGGTGCAGCCCACACAGCTTCGTGGGTTGAAACTGCAAAACGACTGCTTGATGCAATAGCGGACCTTGAAGACCGACAGGTTGGACTTCGCCTCCTACGACGTGCTGCTGGACACGCACGAATGACCCATCGCATCCGATGTGCCGCCCGTATGGCGCACGGGATTGCTTTGCAGAACTTCGATGCGCGCGTTCGAAATTGTTTCGGGTCGTTGACAGGACTCCACCCGGATGCTGTCCAGTGGGAGTAAGCCTCCAGATCGTCCAGGGAGCTAGTAAGCGTCCAGGGAGCTAGGACACGGTGGCTTCGGGATCTGGAGTGTTGCCCGAGATAGCCCAGCAGCATATCGCAGCCGCGTGGTCGGAACTGGACCCGAGATACGATGCTTTTGCATTGATGACGTTCAACGACTTGCTGTACCGCCAGAGCCCGCTCACATGAGCCGTTCCGGTGTGTAACGGCTAGCACTCTTCACTCTGAATCCAGCGATGGCGGTTCAAATCCGCGCGGGAGCTCCTGCCCTCCGCATCTTCTTTCATTTCCCGCCACATGTTTTGCCATGTCCTGCCCGCTTCTATCTCTTCCTGTCCCTGCCCGAACTCCTGACTTACCATCTTGCCGCCTGGCAGTATCGTGCTTCTTTCTAGCTGCCCTCATGGGGGGCAGCCCTCGCCAGCAAGCGCTTTGACTTTGAAAATTGATGCGAACTCCTAGACGCAACACCTGGTAGTGTACTCCGCAGCCGGCAAAAACTGGCCCAACGGCTCGGCATGACCGAAACCTGCTAAGATGGATGGTGCCCCGAATGTGACTCGGTGCTGGGCCGTTTCTCATAGCATTCAACCTTGTGTTTGGGGGGGAGAAAGACTGCAACGACACAATGCTCTCCGAGACTTGCTCCACTGGTGGCTTGATGTTGCTGGGTTCAAGCCGGAGAAGGAAAAACTAATGTTTCTTCACCTACAACGTTTGGGTGACAGTGCTGCAGCAAGGCGACCCGCTGATATCTTCCTGCCCACCTATGCTGGCTCTCCGACCGCCCTTGGCCTCGCCGTCACGGCGCCCCTGCGGCTTGAAAGAGTGGCAGCAAAAGCGGGGCAGCAACGGCTGCCGCTTTGTCCTGCGCAAAGGTCAAAATTAAAATGAACAACTTGGACACCGCCGCTCTTTGCGCTCGCCAAGGGATCTGCTTCAAACCATTGGTTACCGAAAGCACTGGCGCATGGGATGCGGAAGTGCGGATTTTCCTTGAGTTGAAAGCGCCTCCAAAGTCTCACCATGTTACACTCCTTGATTTGTGCAGTGCCAAGTGACAAGACATGACTGCTATGGCATGTGCATGTACTGATGCAAGCTGCGTTATAATTCTGCACCCCGCCTGAGACTGTATTTTTTAATACTAGTCTGTACATTCCTTGCTGTACCCTTTAGGACCGTGCATAGTCCGTCCAATCTCTTCTGTTGGGGCGTCTCTGCGGTACAAAAATTGTTGCACTGGATCCCACAAATGGCTGTTAGCCTAACCATTCATGGAACCACTTCTGTGGTGCTGATCTGCCCACGCTCACGCTTTTCAGTATTCCATCGGTTCATCTCCACCTTCGTCTATGGCATCATCGTTCTGTGCTTCACCTTCTGCATCCTCTGGTGGCCCATGGTGAATCGTGGCCCAGAGGTCGGGTTCTGAAACTTCACATTGTTCGGCGTTTCTGTATCGCTCCAGCTTTTCCTCTGGAGTCTCCATGGCCTCATCTGAGGCGGTTTCTGGGCTGGGAGCCTCAGGCGGAGGTGCCAATCCCACGGATCAATTCCACCAACTTCTCGGAGGTTTCCAGCTGAAACAGGTTCACCGAAGATTTGACCATGGGTGGCTGCCAGCAACTCACGCTCCACCTCTCCATGCCCATATGATGGAGATCCATCTTCTTCATCCAGCTGTCTCCCGTGATCGAGGCATGCATGCGCTCTCGGGTAGCCAGATTTCCATGTCGAAGATCTGCAAATCCTCTCTGAAGCCAGTGTCGCGATTCTGTATATTTTCTGATTCTTCCAAGGTTGTTATCTCTGATTGCTCGTGCGAGTCTGCCTAGCACACGGGCATATGTCCATGTCCACAACCCTTCCAGTGTGGTGGTGTCATGTGTAACCACTGGTCCAACTGCAAGCCAAGTCGGTGTGGGAACTTGTGCTGGTACTGCACGAGGAAATGGGCTGCGCAACATCCACCATGTGTATCCTGCAAGTAGCAACGTCCACAAAATCAAAACCAAACATGAGAATGGGTTGGTCCCATTGTCGCTCTGATCGTTCACATCCATGTCAGCTCCAAAGCATCCTCCAAGACTTAAAATCATGCCCTTTGCATAGAAATCATTGCTGCATGTGCTGTCGTCAACCTTATCTTCTGTGATTCCCAAGGTTCGTTTGTTCTGTGAGTAGGGCTTCCTTCATCTGATGACAAGTCGGGCAACGTGTTGAACGTGTCTGTTGCCTCTTGTCTTGTAGCATCACCAGAAGCCATAACATGATCAAACAGATCTACCAACAGCATCATGCGCTCTGTGTATGCAAGCGCTCTAGAACTGTTTCCATTGGAAATTGAACCTCCACGGCGTCGATAGCATCTCTCAAACATCCATGAGATCATACCTTCCGCACTGAAGGCTGGAAAGTCTGGTAGGCCTTCATCCTTGTGCTCTGTCTCGGTCTCACTGCATGACATCTCCACGGAACTCATGTCATCATCATTGTTGGCCAAAACTTCATTGCAAGTCTGCTGGTCATTGCGCATCCATAGGAAAACCACGTACAAAGTCAGCAGAGTAATCCAGCAAGTGACGACAGTTGCCTGCATAGTCGATCCTTGAAAATTGTTGTCCATGGCTACGGTTGGCACGTCCGACCCGCAACCTTGTAGAAGCAAACTCAAAGCGCCAAGCAACATGGTGATCTGGTATCTGGAAGCGCTGTTCTGCTGAGGTTGAGGAACATTCCTGAAGATTCGACCTGGGTCATGTTGTCCCACAAGAGTGTTGTTTGCACTTTCCCAGATACCAAACAAATACAACAACGATTCCAACATGTTCACGCTCAGTCTTTTTGTTGCAGTGTCTGCTGGATTGATTGTTCCTAGAACTGGTTTCACCATCAACAGTTTTTCACCAACCAAGTTCTGAAACCAAAGGACTCGGCAGCTCAAATGACGCAATCGACCAACTCCACGTCTTGACAAAATTCCACGTGCGGCTGAGGAGTCAATGTGCAAACACATCAGAACTGTCAACTGAAGCAACCATGAAATGATGGCTCTGATGAGAATTGCATCCATCACTGCGCTGGCGGCTGCATACGTTTCTGACTCTGCGCTAGGCAGCGGCACAATCTTCTGAGTTCGACTGGAGGAGTAAGCCAAGCAACCTCCAAAGAAAATGGCAGCTCCTGACACTGAACGTCGAGTGTCACGGTCTGATGTCCTATCTGCATAGCTGAACAGTTCCAGCACTGGCTCATCATTCTCATAACCTTACAACAGTCCAGAGTGAAGTCCCTTCCATCTGAGGAAAACATGTGGGTCTGCATGGCCAGCCAGATATCCCACAAGGTGCTTCAGCACAATCATTGTTTTCTGTGGCTTTGAGGAGAACGTAGAGAGGTACCTGATCACATACTGACATTGTGGTAGGTCAGGTGAAAGGTAAAACAAAATCCCCACGCATGAACGATACACTGATCCATCATGAGCGCTCAGCTCAACTGTTTTGTCTGGGATCTCAATCTCGGTGTGTCCAGGTGACTTCTTGTTCTGCAAACGCTTTGAAAGTTGCAACAGCTTGCAAAGTTGATCCAAATGCTTTCCATGAATCTTCACCACCACGCGCCCCGATTCCAGAAGCTGGTGGGTGCGCTTAAGAAAGGTCAATTCATCACCGACATTGGACATGATCTCGGTTTGAAACCTCATACCTTGATTGCATGTGTGGGATCAGCTTTTCCATCACTGCCTTGCGTGACCCAACCACCAAAAGGTCGTCCACATGAATCATCAGCAAAGAATCACCAAATTTTGAACGCAAAGTCGACGGGTAGGCCTCAAACTCTGTCATTCCAAGGCTGCTTTCACCAACAAACTTCACCAGATCTCGATGCCACAAGAGACTTCCATCACGTTGGCCAGGAAGAACACGGCCTTAGCTGTATGCTCAAAAGGGTGTGCTTTGGCAAAATCTCGAACATCTTTTGCATCCTTGTCTGGCAGACGAAGACTGCTGTCATACGCAACTGCAGGGGGTGGAACAACACGTTTTGCATGGATAAGTCTGTGCCCCAAACTGGCGCATCCATAATTCCAGGGTGAAGCTGTGATCTCTCCAAGCAACTCCAAATCAAAAGAAGTTGGCAGTCGCCTGATGCTGCGTGTAGAAAAATTCTATTTGGAGTTCCAATGATGTGAGAGTCATTCGAAATAGTTTCTCTGAGCCACACACCACGCGTCCATTGAGGTAAACCTTTTTGACTAGCGCGCAGAAATCCCATGACTGCCTCCCCAAACATTGCCATCTTCCCACGGTAAAATCTTCCGCAAGCACGTTCATATGCTGTAGCAGCACTCTTTGTAGTGAAGTGGTTGTGTAACCACGATGAGTCGATGAGTGAATGATGGCCCAAGTGCATATGGGATGCAACCAGTCTCCCATTCGACTTGGGATACCAAAAGATTTGCTTTGGATCTAATCACTTCTAACATCGCTTCAGGAGCACCGTTTGCTCTGTGGTCTCCTGTTGGAGCAGGTTCAGGATGGGCTGTGATCCTCAAAGTTGCACAAGCTTTTCGAACTGCTTCAAGCAAAGCAAGCGTTGATGGTTCTGAATCACAGCGCAAACCTATTTCTGCATGACCACAATGAACAATGAAACGGCACATCTCAGTCACAAGGTAGGTAAGGCTTCTGCCACCCTTCTGCTGTGTTGGCAGGGCAATGCACATTCCAGTGTCACGGTCAGTCACAATCAGCATTGTCAACTTGTCTGACTCATCACGCATTCGACTGCAGTAAAAGAAATCAAATGACACGACGCTGTGGTCAGTGGTTTCATGAGCCTGTCTTCTGTGGCCATCTTGCTTTGCACGGTGAGCAACACACAAAGGACAGCATGTTTCATAAGGCTCATGCACCAAGTTGTGGGCCTTCTTCATGGACTCCGTGGGCTCAACAGGTTTGTTCTGAGGAATTGCAACACGCTCTGAATCCTTTTTGAGGGTAGCCTCCACTGCTTGGGCTTCCACGAGCTCACGAGTCTTCACGAACTCCAACATGCGACGCATGCAATCCTTTTTGGATCCACGTTTTGACAAACCCAAAGCTTGACATCCAGCACGAAGAGCTTTCAAAGAATGGTCATAACTGAGAACTGTTCCATCAACTGTGACTGTACTTTCATCTGTAAATGGCACAATGCGTTCTTCATCCAACGGCTCTACATCAGGCAATTCAGCTGGGGCCTCTTGCACAGGTTGTGAAGCCTGTTGCTGTTCACCTGTGTCATCATCACCAGCTTGTCCAACTAGGACATCTGCGTCAAAGTAGGGTGCCTGTTCTCCATCCACCAAGGTAGAGCCAAGCTGTTCTGAAGCAACGTTGTGAGCATGCGCAATTGTGAGAACTTCTACCACAGATTCTGGGTCATATATTTCACCTTCTAAGTCTTCCAACTCTGAAATGGCTTCTCCAAATTCCAGCAACTCCCAACCTTGAGCATCTCGAAACACCAGCGTTGTTCTGTACCACATCATCTCACCTCCAGGGCAAAGTGTAGTATCCACAAACCTTGCACGTCGAGTGGTCAATGCATAAACCTGTGGATTCACCTTGTTCCATCCAGGAAGTAAACGTCTCAACACTGGCTGCAAATGGATTGCTCTCAAGGCCTTTGGTCCTGGAGCTGTTGAAGTTGGACTCAAGCAATCATCCTCAGAGATCATTCGAATGGAACCTTTCACACAAAGTGAGTTGCGTTTGAAGCTCACGTTGACAAACTTGCCATTCTTCACAAGAAAAACTCCATCACTGAAGTGCTGAATTTCCCAGCCTGCTCGAACTATATGACCAAGTGCAAGCAAAGGACAACTGATGTTTGCAATGATGAAACGTTCACGCAAAATCACACCATTGCCAAGGTCAACTGTTACAAGTCTTGTATCGCGCATGTCAAGTTTTTCACCTTGTGCATCAATGAAGTCTTGTCCAACTGTCTCATTTTGACATGACTCACCAACATCAGCGTAAGTCAACGGCAGTGCGCTGGTATCTGCACCTGAGTCCAAGATAATTTCGGCAGAAGAAATACCTGCATAAGACATCATCCTGACATGGTGCAAACGGTAGGGCTCATCATTCAAAGTTGGTGGGCACGTCCAACTGTTGTCATCATCGGTGCAAGACATGTCAAAGTGCACAACATCTGACTGCTGCAGCATTCGAACAAGGCCAGAACCACTGGCTCCTGAGTTTGAGAATTCTGTCAAGTCCTCAATGATCACAGTGCTATTGCTGAAGGCAACACGGTTGACATTCCCAGAACGATATGCTGAAGAACTGGGTGACTGCTGCGCTGTTCCAACACTGCTTGGACTTGATGCTGCATGTTGAGATGATCCATCAGCTTCTACTTGTCGCACAACACCATTTGCTTTATCAGCCTGAAATTTGCGGCAATCTCGTTTCCAGTGTCCCATGGCACCACAGTAGTTGCATCGGTTAACATGAGCGGTCTTTGACTGTGTTTTCCCACCTCCTTTGGAGGGAGATCCATAACCTTTGCCACTCTGGTGGGATTTTCCCTTGCCTTTGCCACTATCTTTCGATTTGCCTTTGTCTTTGCCTTTCCCTTTCTGTGTTCCTTTGCCTTTCTGTCCTTTGCCTTTGGACTTCCCTTTGACCTGGTTGATTTCCATTGGAGCCATGCCAGTATCACCAGTCGCATAGGAGGTCGCTGAACCAAGGGCTGTACCATTGATGTCAGCCATCACTCTGTCCTTAGACCACGTTGAAGAAATCCTTTCATGAGCATGAACTTGTTCACGCACCTGGTTGTATGTTGCATCCTCTGTCATTGTCAGCTGTACGTGGTGTTGAACATCTTTTGGCAAAATGCGCGCCAACGTGGACAGCAAAATGTCAGGGGCAACTTGATGACCTGCGCTCTTGGTGTATTCATCTGACAGTCTTTCCAAAAGAAGGATCTGTTCCAAAAGAGTCTTCTCTTTGGTCATCACCGGGAACTGCATCACAGCATTCAACAAGGCCAAACTGCGACCTTTTGTGCGTGGCACGTACAAGGCACTCAGCTGCCTCCATGCCTCACGTCCATTTTGATCCTGCACCTGTCTCAGAATCTTCAGTGGCTTGTGCTTCAGGATTCCACCCAAAATCAGAAAAAGCTTCCGGGATCTCTCCTTCGAAGCCTGTCTAACTGCTGTCTCAACAAAAGCCACTGCTGTGCCTGGATTGTCCTCTACGTGCTTGAAGTCAGGCTCGTAGGCTGTATCAGCAAAGAACAACCACTGCTTGAAGGAGAAAGCAAAGTCTGACCAGAGTACTTGATCATCTGAAGAGTTCACACAACCAAACTCTTTTGGGCACTGAACTACCTTGCTAGCATCTGAAAAACCAGTCTTGGTCTGCCTCGACTGTTCATTGGCTTCCTTAAGAGCTATGGCCGCTTGGGATGCTGCTTCTGCAGCTTTTGTCACCGCCTCCAATATCTGTGTGGCTTGCGTGCCCGACATTGTCCAAGGGCAGCAACAGCCAATCCAGAAAATGGAAAAACGGTCCAAAGTTCAAAGTCAAATCCAGTCAGTTGCGTCCAGAAAACTCGAAGCTATTGCACTGAAATCAAACCAGTCCAATCTGCACGTCCAGGTGAACCCAAAATGCAGTCAAGGGTCCAGTAAAATTGCAAAGTTACTTCCAGGTCAGTTCACAAGCAATGATTGCAAGATCCCCACCCCCTTGGGCAGCTTTTTTTTGGGGGGGGTCAAAAAATGTAAGTTACAAACAAATAGGGGGGACCCCCCCGTCAAAAAATGTAAGTTACATTTTCGCGACCCCCTAACTTACATTTTTTTGCCCCCCCCCCACAATGAAAAAATAAAAAATGAGGGGGTCAAAAAATGTAACTTCCAATTTGTGACCCCCCCCTCATTTTTTAAAAATTCACGTTTTTTTCTATTTTCCAGGGGGGGGGGCACGGGGGGGACGTGCAGATCGAATCATCTCAAAATACCCCGAGCAATTTTTAATGATAAAATATGAAGTAATATGAAATAATATGAAAACCACTACTATTCTTGCTGCTATTATATACTCTATTACTACTATTAATTCGTATTAATATTGCTGCCACTAGTACTACTAGTACTACTAGTACTACTAGTACTACTAGTACTACTAGCACTACTATTTGGTACTATCTTGTGCTACCTTATTCTGTTTCTATTCATTTTTATACTATCTTCTGCTGTTCCCGGTTTGTTTGGATCATGCACCATCTGCAAGATTGCCTGCAATATTGTTGCTGATGCTGTTTGCATCTGCTTGCTAGATTTCATAAGCGCTTACCTTAAGGTCACGGTCTTCATGTGTTTTTGCAGAAATTTGGAAAACTCCCCTGCAGCTACTTACATTTTTTCATACCAGGCAATCCCAGGCAAAGTGCGCAATGTAACATATTGTAACATTGGATCTGACATTTTCTTGCATGATCTTGCATCAACTTACATGTTTCACGCTTAAATAGGGAGCATCAAGAACCACTGGAAACCATAAGAAACTTCAAGAAACTATATATTATATAACTATCAAAGGAACTTGTCAATATTTGTGAATGTCGGTGGTGAACCCATACCAATCTTAGTCATCTACAGTGATCTAGGTGCCCCATGTCGTTCTCAGCAGATGCTCCTTCAGGTGCAGTGCCAGCCTAGGCAGGCAGAAAAATGTTTTTGCAAACTTTCTGCCAGCGGCACCTTCTGCTACATAACTTTCTGCTAGCGGAGCCTTCTGCTACATATATTTCTGCTAGGGGAGCCTTCTGCTAGATAACTTTCTGCTAGCGGAGGCTTCTGCTACATAACTTTCTGCTAGGGGAGCCTTCTGCTACATAACTTTCTGCTAGGGGAGCCTTCTGCTACATAACTTTGTGCTAAGGGGAAGCCTTCTGCCACATTTTCTGCTCCTTCAGGTGCAGTGCCAGCCTAGGCAGGCAGAAACATGGTTTGCAAGATATGTCACATTATGATACAATAGCATACAATATGTCACCTTGTGACATAATGTGGGAATCAGATGGCGTAAGATAGAATAAGAACAAGAAGTAGTAATTAAAATGTAAGTTTGACTGTGTGGACATAGAGATCTCCTGCAAAACACCATCATTTTCAACACCTAAAGCAGCCTAGCTTACATTTTCAAAAAACGCCGCCATTCACCAGGCAATTCCAGGCAAACTGCACAATGATACGCACATATGCAATCACATGCACAAAAAATGAACATAGAATATCATCCTAGCCATCCAGAATCTACAGTGATCTAGGTGCCCCACATCGTTCACAGCAGATGCTCCCTCAGGTGCACTGCCAGCCTAGGCAAGCAGCAAAATGCTTTGCAAGATAAGGCCACATTATGATACAATAATATACAACATGTCACCTTATGATGCCTTATGACATAATGTGGGAATAAGATTGAATAAGAAGTAGAAATTAAAATGTAAGTTTGACTGTGTGGACATGGGCATCCTCTGGAAAACACCATCATTTTCAACACCTAAAGTAATCTAGCTTACATTTTTCAAGAAACTCTACCACTCACCAGGCAATTCCAGGCAAAGTGCGCAATGATGCGCACATATGCACAAAAAATGACATAACATATCATGAAATGACCAAAGGTGATCTCATCTATGCGACGCAAACATGTAAGCTGAAAGCAATAGGGGGGGCCAGAATCCCTGCAGCCCACAACACTATCTCAAACACCTTCCCCCAAACAGCTTACTATATAGGCATTATATGGTAATATAATGTAACATCGCATCTTACATTTTCTTGCATGATCTTGCATCAACTTACATCTTTCACGCATAGATAGGAAGCATCAAGAAACCACTGGAAACCATAAGAAACTTCAAGAAACTGTATATTATATAACTATCAAAGGAACTTGTCAATATTTGTGAATGTCGGTGAACCAATACCAATCTTAGTCATCTACAGTGATCTAGGTGCCCCATGTCGTTCTCAGCAGATGGTTTTTGAGGTGCAGTGCCAGCCTAGGCAGGCAGAAAAATGTTTTTGCAAACTTTCTGCCAGCGGCACCTTCTGCTACATAACTTTCTGCTAGCGGAGCCTTCTGGGAGCCTTCTGCTAGATAACTTTCTGCTAGCGGAGGCTTCTGCTACATAACTTTCTGCTAGGGGAGCCTTCTGCTACATAACTTTCTGCTAGGGGAGCCTTCTGCTACATAACTTTGTGCTAAGGGGAAGCCTTCTGCCACATTTTCTTCTACTTCAGGTGCAGTGCCAGCCTAGGCAGGCAGAAAAATGATTTGCAAGATATGTCGCATTATGATTCAATATGTCACCCTATGACATAATGTGGGAATAAGATGGGATAAGAAGTAATAAGAAAATGTAAGCTTGACTGTTTGGACATGGGGATCTTCTGCAAAACACCATCATTTCCAACACCTAAAGTAGTCTAGCTTACATTTTTCAAAAACCTCCGCCATTCACACCAGGCAATCCCAGGCAAACTGCACAAATGTAAAATCCATGCAGCCCACCACTATCTCAAACACCCTCCCCCAAACTGCTCACCTTATATATATATATATATGAAATAGGATCTTGCTTTTTCTTGCATGATCTTGCATCAACTTACATCTTTCGCGCTTAAATAGGGAGCATCAAGAAACCACTGGAAACCATAAGAGACTTCAAGAAACTATATAAATATCAAAGGACCTTGTCAATATTTGTGAATGTCGGTGAGCCCATGCCAATCTTAGTCATCTACAGTGATCTGGGTGTCCCACGTCGTTTTCAGCAAATGCTCCCTCAGGTGCAGTGCCAGCCTAGGCAAGCAGAAAAATGCTTTGCAAGATATGTCGCATTATGATTCAATATGTCGCCTTATGACATAATGTGGGAATAAGATGGAATAAGAAGTAATAAGAAAATGTAAGCTCGACTGTTTGGACATGGGGATCTTCTGCAAAACACCATCATTTCCAACACCTAAAGCAGTCTAGCTTACATTTTGCAAAAACCTCCGCCATTATGATTCAATATGTCACCCTATGACATGATTTGGGAATAAGATGGGATAAGAAGTAATAAGAAAATGTAAGCTTGACTGTTTGGACATGGGAATCTTCTGCAAAACACCATCATTTCCAACACCTAAAGCAGTCTAGCTTTCATTTTTCAAAAACCTCCGCCATTCACACCAGGCAATCCCAGGCAAACTGCACAAATGTAAGCTGAAAGCAATGGGGGGGCAGAATCCATGCATCCCTCAAACACCCTCCCCCAAACTGCTCACCTTATATATATATAATATAGGATCTTGCTTTTTCTTGCATGATCTTGCATCAACTTACATCTTTCACGCTTAAATAGGGAGCATCAAGAAACCACTGGAAACCATAAGAGACTTCAAGAAACTATATAAATATCAAAGGACCTTGTCAATATTTGTGAATGTCGGTGAACCCATGCCAATCTTAGTCATCTACAGTGATCTGGGTGTCCCACGTCGTTTTCAGCAAATGTTCCCTCAGGTGCAGTGCCAGCCTAGGCAGGCAGAAAAATGATTTGCAAGATATGTCGCATTATGATTCAATATGTCACCCTATGACATGATGTGGGAATAAGATGGGATAAGAAGTAATAAGAAAATGTAAGCTTGACTGTTTGGACATGGGGATCTTCTGCAAAACACCATCATTTCCAACACCTAAAGTAGTCTAGCTTACATTTTTCAAAAACCTCCGCCATTCACACCAGGCAATCCCAGGCAAACTGCACAAATGTAAAATCCATGCAGCCCACCACTATCTCAAACACCCTCCCCCAAACTGCTCACCTTATATATATATATATATGAAATAGGATCTTGCTTTTTCTTGCATGATCTTGCATCAACTTACATCTTTCGCGCTTAAATAGGGAGCATCAAGAAACCACTGGAAACCATAAGAGACTTCAAGAAACTATATAACTATCAAAGGACCTTGTCAATATTTGTGAATGTCGGTGAGCCCATGCCAATCTTAGTCATCTACAGTGATCTGGGTGTCCCACGTCGTTTTCAGCAAATGCTCCCTCAGGTGCAGTGCCAGCCTAGGCAAGCAGAAAAATGCTTTGCAAGATATGTCGCATTATGATTCAATATGTCGCCTTATGACATAATGTGGGAATAAGATGGAATAAGAAGTAATAAGAAAATGTAAGCTCGACTGTTTGGACATGGGGATCTTCTGCAAAACACCATCATTTTCAACACCTAAAGCAGTCTAGCTTACATTTTGCAAAAACACCACCATTCACCAGGCAATTCATGCCAATTCCAGGCAAAGTGCACGAAAAATACTGTATCAAAAAATGACAATATATGACATAGGGTATTATCCAGTCATCTATAGTCATTGAGGTGCCCAACGTGGTTCTCAGCCGATGCATGCCTAGGTGCAGCGTCAGCCTAGGCAAGCAGAAAGATGCTTTGCAAAAGATGCCGTGTTGTGACATCACTTACGTAGAAATAAGCAAAATGAAACTTGTACACACCTGGACATGGAAATCTGTTGCAAACCACCATTTTTTTTTTATCACCTCAAGCAGTCTAGCTTACATTTTCAGAAACACCACCATGCACCACTGAAAATGATTGAAAGCTGGGTCCCAAACTTCGGCGTCCAATGCCCCCCAACAGGCGTCCTCAGAATCCGGCAGCATCCGGTATCATCTGGTAACTTGATGCGAAAGTATGCAAAAGTATACATGCCAAAATATGCCAAAATGCAGCCTACATGAAAGGACATGTTTTAAACATTACTAATTACTAAACCAGATCATGTGTCAGATTGCGGCAAGCATGCGACGAGCGCTTTGATTTTTGCACTCTCTAGCTATCTCTAGCCTTCTCTAACCCATCTCGACTCCTCACATCTAAAGTAACTTTGCCACAGCGCAGTTCTATTCTGTACACACCCTTGCTGACAGATCGAATCGAATTGATTGATACCACAAACTGGCAAATGACACTGTAGGCACTTGTTGGCCCTACAGGGATTTCACAGAAACATCTAATTGAAACCTGCCTTGATTTTTTTCATACCTTTTCATATCCTTTCATGTCAACTCTGCGTTGCGCTGCCAAACTCAAATCATCTGAATCCCAGACATTCTCAGACCAAATGAATCGCCAGTAGCAGCCGGCATCATCCAGCATCCTGTGTGAGCTGAGTTTGTCACTGGAACCTATGATGGATCCAGCACAATCCATCATAAACCACGCAGTGCGTTGGCTTTTACCGACTTGCCCGCACTACCCCAGCCCCAATGGTAGCCATTGGTGACGAACTGGAGTTCTATGGCATTCTTGCATCTGGTCAAAGCATATCTAATACTACGAGCACTGCTAATACTATTACGCTACTACTAGTAGTAGTAGTAGTAGTACTACTACTACTGCTAATAATAGTAATAATATAGAAAAAATAATATACATATATATCTATAACTATATATTCAATAAACAATGACAGGGCCAAAAAATGTAACTTACATTTTTTGAGCAAATGTAACTTACATTTTCTGACCTCCCCCCCTAGTTTTGGACGTTTCCTCTCAAAAAATGTAAGTTACATGTTTTGAGAAAATTACAAAAATGTAACATTATCTTCTTGACCCCCTCAACCCTATTTTTTTGTAACTTACATTTTTTGACCCCCCCCTAGCTTAATAGGTGGGGATATTGCAAGAAGGAACACCAAGGGAATTGCTATGGCGTTACCTACAACCCTGGCTGCACGTTCAGCAGCTGGTGGATTGGTTTCTGTCCACCTTTGAGCCCTCACCAGAGAGTTGCCAATCTGGATCCTTGGGCTCCGCTACCATGCGGATTTTCCTTGAGTTGAAAGCGCCTCCAAAGTCTCACCATGTTACACTGCTTGATTTGTGCAGTGTCAAGTGAAAAGACATGACTGCTATGGCATGTACATGTACTGATGCAAGGTGCGTTACATTTCTGCAGGAAGGCACCAAATTCCTGCGCCACGTTTCCTATTCCGTTGCTGTCCGCGCAGGACCAGATGTGAACCCATAGCAAGCTTTTGCAAGAATTAAGCGTGGTCGCACGCAGCCACCGGGCACGTGCCGTGCTCCGTCGTCGGGTTGGCTTGGCTACTGCTACCATATTGGACAGTTGCGTGAGTTGAGCGAGCAACCTGGAGCTCCATAACCCTTTGAGGGACAGGCGGTCTTGAGGCGTTTTTTTTTTGTGGTGGTCAGGCCTTTTGACCGATTCTATGATTTTGAGGAAGGGTAATTAAATTATCATTTTTTCTCGGTGTTTGCACATTGGTGCCCCGCCTCGTGTTTTGCCTCTTTTTTGCGCGTTTTCACCTTATAGCTGTCCCCCTTCCTCATCCACCTTGTATGGGTCGGGAACTTACTTTTTTATATCGATAATTTTGTTGTGGAATACTATATATGTTCGCCCGGCAAGTATAGCCGACTTCCAGATTATTTTGATCACTCGTATGTCTAAATGGGGTGGGCCCGGTTGCCTGCGAAGCGACTTGGGATGTCTCTATGAAATAACTTTCGAGACATTTTTACCTCGTATGACAGGTTCGCCGGGTCATTTTGGTGGCGCGTGTCATTTCAAAATATCTCATAGTGGCCCAGATTCCCTACCCCGAAACATCTTGAAACACCCTTAGACTTGAACCACTTTCAGCCTCTGGTTCTCTATGAAAAGGGGTTCCAGACAGGTGTAGCTTGTATGACAGGTTTAGCGGGTTCATTTTGGTGGTGCGTCTCATTCCATAGTGGCCCCGATTTCCCATCCCGAAACATGTCGAAACATCCTGCAGCATCCAGAAACATCCTGAAGCCACCTAACAACAGTTACAGTTTCTGGTTCGCTATGGCATAGGCTTCTACACAGTTGTAGCTCGTATGACACGTTCACCAGGGTCATTTTGGTGGCGCGTGTCATTTCATAGCGGCCCAAATTTCCTAGGGAAATGCTGCATATAGTTATGCCACTGCACTCTTTACATAGGCAAGTGGCACATCCCCCTATTACCATTTCCACTACTAAAAGCGTGAACACGTGCTTGATACCATCCCCAAAGCCCTCTTTTGCCGGTCATGCTCGGCCCGCGCATAATCAAACGTCGAAATGTGGGAAAGAACCTCGCTCTAGCAACAGGAAATTTTATCTTCTAAGCCATCCAATGGCGCCATCAAAACCTCTCAACACAGCGCTTTTATACATGGCAAGCGTTTACACACACACAACAAGCTTTTTAAACAGAAAAGCTTTTACACACAGAGAAACTTTTACACACAACAAACTTTTACACAGAGAAGCTTTTTTTTTATACACAGCAAGCTTTCACACACAGCAAGCGTTTACACACAGAACACTTACACACAGTGCTTTTGCACATGGCAAGCGCGGACACACAGAAACTTTGACACTGAGACGCTTTTACGCACAGAGAAGCTTTTACACACAGCAAGCTTTTACACACAAAATCTTTTACACACAGCAAGCTTTCACACAGCAAGCGTTTACACACAGAACACTTACACACAGTGCTTTTACGCATGGCAAGCGTTTAAAGACACAGAAACATTTACACAGAGACGCTTTTACACACAGAGAAGCTTTTACACACAGCAAGCTTTTACACACAGCAAGCTTTTACACACAAAATCTTTTACACACATCAAGCTTGTACAGAAAAAATACACAGAGAAACTTTCTTGTACATAATCGCAACAGGGATTGCAGCTCCAAAACCGGATCTCGACGCCAAAGCAGGAAAAAAACGATTTTGAAGCACTTTTAAAAGGATTTTTAGAAGGAAAATTACTATAGCGCCAAAGTTGAGAAAATCTGCTGACAAATCACTATTGCAGCCTGGATGCAGCCACTCCAATACGATTTACGATCTTCAGCTGCAAAAGACAATAGTATTACACATGCAGCCGCGGTGCCAAGCAACCTTGACGCAGCCACTACAATGCGAGCGATCTGCAGAGACTGAGTTGCAAAGCACAATAAAACTACGCGCAACGGCGTCGGAAATTGCAGCTCCAAAACCGGATTTCGACGCCACAGCGACAAAAAGACGATTTTGCAGCACTTTTAAAAAGAACTTTTAAAAGGGAAATTATGAGCGCCAAAATTGAGAAAATCTGCTGACAAATCACTGTCGCAGCCTTGATGCAGCCACTCCAATACGATTTACGATCTTCAGCTGCAAAAGACAACAGTATTACACATGCAGCCGCGGTGCCAAGCAACCTTGACGCAGCCACTACAATGCAATCTGCAGAGACTGAGTTGCAAAGCACAAAAAAACTACGCGCAACGGCGTCGGAAATTGCAGCTCCAAAACCGGATTTCAACGCCACAGCGACAAAAAGACGATTTTGCAGCACTTTTTACAAGCATGTTTAAGAGGAAAATTACTAGCGCCAAAATTGAGAAAATCTGCTGACAAATCATTGCCGCAACCTTGATGCAGCCACTCCAATACTATTTACGAGATCCAGCTGCAAAAGACTATAGTATACGCATGCAGCCGCGGCACCAAGCAACCTTGACGCAGCTACTACAATGCGATCTGCAGAGACTGAGTTGCAAAACACGATAGAACTACGCTCAAATGGCAACACCAGATGACAACAATCATGCAGTCATTCCAATGCGATCTGCAGCCACAGATTCAAGAAACGCAAAGAACTACGCACACAGACACAACCACTCGTGGCAGAACACAGAGGAGGAACCGATCGCGTCGGAACGACCCCAGCCGCAACCGCTGCACAGGCGAGGTACCTTTCATCGTCGGCTGCAGCCACTTTACACGGAAAAACGCACGGTTTCGTGCTCCGGCTTCCTCCCCAAAGAATAGCCCATGCAACATTCATGCAGCCATTACAATGCGATCTGCAACCACAGATTCAAGAAACACATAGAACTACGCACACAGACACAACCACTCAATGCAGAGCGCAGAGGAGGAACCGATCGTGTCCGGAACGACCCCAGCCGAATCCGCCGCACAGACGAGGTACCTTTCATCGTCGGCTGCAGCCACTTTACACGGAAAAACGCTCGGTTTCGTGCTCCAGCTTCCTCCCCAACACATCCCCCATGCAACATTCATGCATGCATTTCGCAGCATCCCGTGGCAAACTTACCAGATGACAACAATCATGCAGCCATTCCAATGCGATCTGCAGCCACAGATTCAAGAAACGCATAGAACTACGCACACAGACACAACCACTCATTGCAGAACGCAGAGGAGGAACCGATCGCGTCCGGAACGACCCCAGCCGCCACCGCCGCACAGACGCGGTACCTTTCATCCTCGGCTGCAACCACTTTACACGGAGAAACGCAAGGTTTCGTGCTCCGGCTTCCTCCCCAAAGCAAAAGCCCATGCAACATTCATGCAGCCATTGGCAGGCGATCTGCAGCCACAGATTCAAGAAACACATAGAACTGCGCACATAGACACAACCACTCGTGGCAGAACACAGAGGAGGAACCGATCGCGTCCGGAACGACCCCAGCCGCAACTGCCGCACAGGCGAGGTACCTTTCATCATCGGCTGCAGCCACTTTACACGGAAAAACACACGGTTTCGTGCTCCGGCTTCCTCCCCAAAGAATAGCCCATGCAACTTGCATGCAGCCATTACAATGCGATCTGCAACCACGGATTCAAGAAACGCATAGAACTACGCACACAGAGACAACCACTCATTGCAGAACACAGAGGTGGAACCGATCGCGTCCGGAACGACCCCAGCCGCAACTGCCGCACAGACAAGGTACCTTTCATCGCCGGCTGGAGCCACTTTACAAGGAACTAGACGACGGATGGCCCGAGAGCGTAGAGGAACAGAGTCTTCTGTTGTTAGTATGGAGACACTATATTACAAGATAATATATTAAAGATGTATTATAGGCAGACGAGAAGAGTAGTATCAAGACAATATATGACTAGTACAAGACAATAGTTTGCATCGTATTTTTGTAAAGTTGTTCATACACAGAACTTTTTACAGACAGACGCTTTTGCACACAGAGACTTTTACACACAGAGACTTTTACACACAGACGCTTTTACACACAGACGCTTTTACACACAGACGCTTTTGCACACAGAGACTTTTACACACAGAGACTTTTACACACAGAGACTTTTACACACAGACGCTTTTACAAACAGACACTTTTGCACACAAACACTTTTACACACAAACACTTTTACACACACAGACGCTTTTACACACAGAAACTTTTACACACAGAAGCTTTTACACACAGACGCTTTTACACACAGACGCTTTTACACACAGACGCTTTTACACACAGACGCTTTTACACACAAACGCTTTTACACACAGACGCTTTTACACATAGACGCTTTTACACACAGACGCTTTTACACACAGACGCTTTTACACACAGACGCTTTTACACACAGACGCTTTTACACACAGAAGCTTTTACACACAGGAGCTTTTACACACAGACTTTTACACACAGACGCTTTACACACAGACGCTTTTACACACAGACGCTTTTACACACAGAGACTTTTACACACAGACGCTTTTACACACAGACGCTTTTACACACAGACGCTTTTACACACAGACGCTTTTACACACAGACGCTTTTACACACAGACGCTTTTACACGCAGAAGCTTTTACACACAAACACTTTTACACACAGACGCTTTACACACAGACGCTTTGACACACAGACGCTTTTACAGACAGACGCTTTTACACACAGAGACTTTTACACACAGAGACGCTTTTACACACAGACACTTTTACACACAGACGCTTTTACACACAGACGCTTTTACACACAGACGCTTTTACACACAGACGCTTTTTACACACAGACGCTTTTACACACAGACGCTTTTACACACAGACGCTTTTTACACACAGGCTCTTTTACACACAGAGACTTTTACACACAGAGGCTTTTACCCGCAGAGACTTTTACACACAGACGCTTTTACACACAGACACTTTTACACACAAACCCTTTTACACACAGACACTTTTACACACAAAAGCTTTTACAGACAGACACTTCTACACAGATGCACTTCTACACACAGAAAGCCTTTTACACACAGATGCTTTTACACCCAGACACTTTTACACACAGAAGATTGCACACACAGAAGCTTTTACACAGAAGCTTTTACACACAGACGCTTTTACACACAGAAACATTTACACACACACACGCTTTGACACACAGACACTTTTACACACAAACACTTTTACACACAAACATCTTCACACAGAAACACTCTTACACACAAACCCTTTTACACAGAGACACTTTTACACACAAAAGCTTTTACACACAAACACTTTTACACAGATGCACTTGTACACACAAACACTTTTACACACAAACATCTTTCCACCGAAACACTCCGACACACAAACACGTTTACACACAAACACTTTTACACACAGAAGCTTTTACACACAAACACATTTAAACAGATGCAATTTTACATGCAATCACTTTTACACACAAACATCTTTACACAGAAACACTCGTACACACAAACCCGTTTACACACAAAGACTTTTACACACAGAAGGTTTTACACACAACACTTTTACACAGATGCACTTGTACACACAAACACTTTTACACACAAACATCTTTACACAGAAACGCTCGTACACACAAACCCCTTTTCCTGCGAAAGGGTTACTCCAGCACACGATAAATCGCAATTTTACCTCAGTTTTTGCCGATCGACCTTCATTTCGTGCGAAAGGGTTGCTCCAGCACACGAAAAATCGCAATTTTACCTCAGTTTTTGCCGATCGACCTTCATTTCGTGCGAAAGGGTTGCTCCAGCACACGAAAAATCGCAATTTTACCTCAGTTTTTGCCGATCGACCCTCATTTCGTGTGAAAGGGTTGCTCCAGCACACGAAAAATCGCAATTTTACCGCAGTTTTTGCCGATCGACCCTCATTTCGTGCGAAAGAGTTGGCTCCGGGACAAGTAAATCGCAATTTTACCGCAGTTTTTGCCGATCGACCATCATTTCGTGCGAAAGGGTTGCTCCAGGACAAGTCAAATCGCAATTTTACCTCAGTTTTTGCCGATCGACCCTCATTTCGTGCGAAAGGGTTGCTCCAGGACAAGTCAAATCGCAGTTTTACCTCAGTTTTTGCCGATCGACCCTCATTTCGTGCGAAAGGGTTGCTCCAGGACAAGTAAAATCGCACTTTTACCTCAGTTTTTGCCGATCGACCCTCATTTCGTGCGAAAGGGTTGCTCCGGGACAAGTCAAATCGCAGTTTTACCTCAGTTTTTGCCGATCGACCCTCATTTCGTGCGAAAGGGTTGCTCCGGGGCAAGTAAAATCGCAATTTTACCTCAGTTTTTGCCGATCGACCTTCATTTTCGTGCGAAAGGGTTGCTCCAGGACAAGTCAAATCGCAATTTTACCTCAGTTTTTGCCGATCGACCCTCATTTCGTGCGAAAGGGTTGCTCCGGGACAAGTCAAATCGCAATTTTACCTCAGTTTTTGCCGATCGACCCTCATTTCGTGCGAAAGGGTTGACGTTTCGTGACTCACCGCCGGTACCACCCTCGGCCTAAAGAGAGAAAGATAAAGAAGGCGAGAGAGAGAAAAAGGAGAGAGAAAGGAGAGAGAGAAGATGTGAAGATGAGCAGATGTGAAGATGAGCAGATGTGAAGATGAGCAGATGTGAAGATGAGCAGATGTGAAGATGAGCAGGTGTGAAGATGAGCAGATGTGAAGATGAGCAGATGTGAAGATGAGCAGATGTGAAGATGGGAAGGTGTGAAGATGAGCAGATGTGAAGATGAGAAGATGTGAAGATGGGAAGGTGTGAAGATGAGCAGATGTGAAGATGAGCAGATGTGAAGATGAGCAGATGTGAAGATGAGCAGGTGTGAAGATGAGCAGATGTGAAGATGAGCAGATGTGAAGATGAGCAAGATGAGCAGATGTGAAGATGAGCAGATGTGAAGATGAGCAGATGTGAAGATGAGCAGATGTGAAGATGAGCAGGTGTGAAGATGAGCAGGTGTGAAGATGAGAAGATGTGAAGATGAGCAGATGTGATGAGCAGATGTGATGAGCAGATGTGATGAGCAGATGTGAAGATGAGAAGGTGTGAAGATGAGAAGGTGTGAAGATGAGAAGGTGTGAAGATGAGAAGGTGTGAAGATGAGAAGATGAGATACAGACCCCCACTATTGGAAGAACCCTGCGCTCAGAGGCTCTCGGGAAAAACACGCTGTTTCGTGCTCCAGCTTCCTCCCCAACACATCCCCCATGCAACATTCATGCAACATTCCCTTCCTACCACTTCCCTTCGTCACCACCCTTTATCAAGGTCAATCCTTTGGTGATGTATTTGTATGTAATGTAAAGTCTCACACCACCCTTCATCAAAATAAATTCTTGTCTGATGTATATATATATATTGTTATGTAATGTAAAGTCTCACACCACCTTTCATCATGGTCAATTCTTTGTGATGTATTGTTATGTAATGTAAAGTCTCACACCACCCTTCATCAAAATCAATTCTTTTGTGATGTATTGTCATGTGATGTAAAGTCTCACACCACCCTTCATCAAGGTCAATCCTTTTGTGGTGTATTGTTATGTAAGGTAAAGTCTCACACCACCCTTCATTAAAGTAAATTCTTTTCTGATGTATATACATCGTTATGTAATGTAAAGTCTCACACCACCCTTCATCAAAGTCAATTCTTTTCTGATGTAGTGTTATGTAATGTAAAGTCTCACGCCACCCTTCATCAAGTTCAATTCTTTTCTGATGTATTGTTATGTATGGTAAAGTCTCACACCACCCTTCATCAAGGTCAAGTCTCAGTCGCGCACCACCCTTCATCACTTCAAGTCTCAGAATGTTCTAGCTGTCCGTAACACGGAAGTATTGCTTCCCAACTTCCTTTGACTATTCATTAACTGTTGTAAAGTCTCGTAAAAGGTAGTGATCTTGGAGAGCGTACGTCTGGTGACGAGTGCAGATGAACGTGGTGACGGACGTGCGTACGACCCAGCGTACGTGTAAGCATACGAGGGGACGGACGCGTGACGTACGAGTGGACGGACGTGTTTGTACGAGTCGACGGACGTGTGAGCGTACGTGCGTGCGTTGAGCAGTTGACAAGTTCACTCGTCACGTGCGCGCCCACGTACGAAAATAAGGTCGACTCGATTCCCAATACTAAATATGTAAGGAAAAGACGAAACGTACAGAAATAAGGCCGACTCGAGTCAACCTTATTGTTGTACGTGTGCGCGCACGTGACGAGTGAACACGTCAACGCACGTACGCACGCTCACACGTCCGTCCACTCGTACACACACACGTCCGTCCACTCGTACGTCACGCGTCCGTCCATTCGCCCGCTTACACGTATGCTGGGTCATACGCACGTCCGTCACCACGTTCATTTGCACTCGTACCCCCTACATTCACTTTTTGCCTAGAGGCTTTAAAAACACCTTTGACGAGACTTTAAGAAAAACTTTCATGTTTGTTTCGGTTGAATCTATGTAGTTACATATGGTTTGGGCGAGCTATTGGAAATCCACAGTGGCTGCTTTTGTGGCAGCATCAACAATATTGGGTTTTGGAAAAGACAGGGCAGAGTTTCTTTGGAAGAAACTAAATTAAAAAATGAAACCTTTGGCGCTCACAACACCTACCGTCCCTTTCCAAAACCAGAATGCTAAAACCAAAAACCGTCCATGCAAATGGCAACGCGAGGAGAAACAACCAAATCCACAAAACATCGCCGTGTCGCCCACCGCACTGCAAGGTTCCACTTGGCCTTGACCAGCTGCAGTGGTCGGCCCAAGATCCATCAACGTAGTCAGTCGCAAGAATGGGTGTGCAACTCCCCACGTTCAACTTCACTTGGGGTTCGTGGCCCTCTACCTACAGCATTCCAACTTCTCCCACCCATGCCAGCAAACGTGTTTTTGCTATAAGGGTTTGACATCCACATCGCTGATGTTGAAGGATGTCGGAATCTGCGCCATCACAAGTTCTCCTTCCCGGTTCCTGCATCGGACCCAGGGGATTTCCCTCGATCGACATATGGCGCATTTTGCGACAGCCTTTGTATCGTGCCACCAATTGTCGAGTTGAGGGGTTGTCAGCAAAGTGCCCGTCATTTTTTTTTTGGGGTGGGCACAAAAAATTAAGCATATCTCGGTAAGCAAACAACTACACAGCCAGGAAACTATACTGCACAGTCCGCCCTTGCATGATAACAGCGAAACCACTTTCTGCGTTCGGGAGCTAGCATAGTTTTTCATTGAGGAAGTGGTCACCGCACGTAGACTTTCTGTGGGAATGATGTGCTGCCCAATCTGCGCCTGAGAAATTTGAGAAGGTGTTTGGGATCCACTGAAGGCACTGGGTTGCCAATGTTGACACCAAGGTTTCCTGTACCCTCCAGGTATTGAACAATTTTAATCAGGTGTTATAACGCCATGTTGCTAGGCCTCGCTATTCTCCCAGCCGACTCCTTGATGCAAAAACTTGCGTCAGGACGATATCTTCTTAAATACAAAACCATGCCCGCTATGGAACGAAAACTGTTTGCGTCCTCTGGCGTCAAAGGTTGTGATGTGTCCCTTTATTGTATTGAAACATCACATGCCAGGCTTTGAGTTCTTGCTGAACCAAAGCATGTCTCAAACGCTTCGACCCCAATTTTTCATCCTCGTGGCATGCGCCTTCGTGCTTGGTGAATACCTTGGATTGGGGCACCAGCAGCCAGTGTCTCCTGCGGAGTCACGGGAACCTCAAGTCTTGCAGCTTTCAGAACTGTAGCACTCGAATCACTCGAACTTCATTGCAGCAACGGTTGGCTTGGGAACACAAGCCTCTGTCATTTCACCTTGGACGTCCTCATTAAAGAGTCTTCCATCACCAAACTCCACATCACATTGACTCCTTCATCAGGCTTCTCATCGCCTGACATCCTTTGTTTCTCCGCCCCTTCCAGCGTCTCCTCCTTGGCCTTTGCTTTTCCTGCTTCTGCGTCCTCGGGTGTGCACGCTTGAGTTCATCTTGAGTTCTGAGACCCATCTGCTGCCTTGCTTGCGCTACAAAAGGTTGCAACTGAAACACCGACGGTTCATGGTCACACCTCAGCATGACATGATTGTAGCCCAACGTTTGACAGAAAACCATGAGTCACCTTGGTGGCCAGGTCAAGTTGCATTTTGATGCATTTTGCTGCTCATGGGAACACGCCCCAAGAAAGGGGCCTTGACATGCCTTGACTATCTTCACCTGCTTTGTGAAGAAGTAATCAAACGAGACTGTTGGGACGCTTGTTTCTTTTGAAGAAAGGTCCCTTGGGTGTTTGTCCGCGCCCTGCGAGCTACGCAGCTCTGTCGGTAAGTCGATGAAGCTCCTGCAAGGTCTCATTGGGAGGCTCTGGAAGAGCAGGTGAACTTGAAATCCCCTCACAGTTCAGAGCGCCCCTTGCAGCATGTGTGATGGTTTGCAACTCCAATTTTTTCTGATTCCGCAACAGCCTTCCAGGGCACTTGGTTTTGCCAACTGAAGTAGAGATACCAATGATACCATACGTTGAACAAACGGCTTGAAATTCCCCTGATTAAACATTAACATACTCCCGAGCGAGTGTCGCACTTTCAGTTGTGAGAATGAACCCAGATGAATGGAGTGAGCAGAACATAGCGTCGTCGATTTTTTTCGTGTGCTTTGACACTTTGATTTTGTTCAATTTTTTTTTGCAGAGACTGTTGAGCTTCAGATGTTGCAGCCTCTAGCTTTAAGAGCTGCCTCAGTTGTTTGCCGAACCCAAAAACAGGAACCTTGATGAGCCTTGGCCAACACTGCTCAAGCGCACAAAATTGTGCAAGGGTGCTATACAAGAGATTACAAGAGAACCACGGTGCTATGGATCACATCGTCAGTGTAAATACTGACGCAGACGAGCCGCTTGATGCAGATCCGCTGCTGAGACAACTTCGTGAGCAGCGATATGGACTTCCACAAAAAGTACGATTTGTTGGATCAAAATATGGGATTTGCATTGTTCTGGTTGTCCTGCTTGTTCTTCCTTTGATCGTCAACTTTGGTCCCCCGTGGAACTACAGCAGCGAACTGGAACCAAAGGCTTTCAATGCGATGGCAAAGAAACAGGAGGATACCGAAGCGCCAAAACTTGCGGTTCTTATAATCTTATATATATATATAATCTTATATATATATATATTTATTTGTCATTGCGCCAAACCAATGCTGGAGTTTTTGATTGTTCCACAGTTCCATTCCGTACCTATTCTATCATATCAAAGGATTTCATATTCTTCCAGAAATCCAACAATGTTTGAACAGAGTTGCACTTGCGCTGTAGTGTTATCCCTTGGTATCCGTTGATGTGAGGAGCTTGGCGGTCAAGGTGGCACTCTGGAAACAGGTCCCGGTTGTCCATCAACCTGCGGTAGTTTCGTTGCCTGCGAGTTGAACGTCAGCAGTGAGAACAACTTGTTACCTCTGCAACTTTTTACATTCTTTGGACTTTTTCCATTGCCAAAAGGATTAGAAGACTTGGCTTTGACCAATCGACTTTACAACAAACAGATCACGGTCTTCAAGGAGGAATACCAATGTCCTGACAGTGACTGCTGGATTCCGTGCCTTTGCCAATTCTAAAGCTGTCAAAGTATTCTAAAGCTGTTCAAGTAATATGCATACATTTTTTTAAAATAATAATATATATATATACACATTCTTAAACTGAGAGGTAGTAAGTAAACTGAGCGCATGCATACATAAATGTTAAACATGAACGATAAATTAGACAATAAATAGAAAAACAACTCTAGATGAATACATAATAGATAGAACACAGATAAATCAACAAATGAACAAATGCATAGATAAATAGATAATTTGATGAATATAGTCTAAACACAATATACAAACTTGGAACAAAACACAAAATATTTACATTTATGAATCAAGTTGATCGATAAATGAAAAACATAAATAAATGAACCCATAAAAAATGAATTTCACACACACACAACTATTTACTTACAAGTAAATAAACAAATTAGTAAGTAGACAGACAGACAGATAGATAGACAAATAAATAGATGCACAGAAATATGACAATAGATCCTTGAAAGAAATGGATGTTAAGCGTACCCATTCTTTCTCATGTATATAAATCTAGTATCCCTCCTGTCAGGTCAGCACATATAGCTCATGCCAACAACTTTTTGGCTTATGTTGAAATGGTGCCGCAGCCGCTGCCCTGCGCGTCTTGTGGTGACTTGTTGTTTCTTTTGGGTTTTTTTTGTTAAACATAAACAGTTCAGTTTAAATGCATATATGCATATTATGCAACTACACGTGCAGGGAGAGAGATCGAGAGAGAGAAAGAGAGAGAGAGAGAGAGAGCGAGAGAGTTGTAGCTAGGCTGCACGTTAAAATGGATTGTTAGATTGCATACTGGCAAGAGAAGTCAACTGCACTTTCGCATGCCCTTGGCAGAAACAAAGAATAGCAAGGCGCTCAAGGCAGAGCATTTATTTAGTCATAAAGGCGGAAAGTGGCAACTGGCTTCAAGCGCCAACATATAAAGACATTGGCATCGTTTAAAGAAACAAACGCGCGTTTTTCACTACATTGATGACACCAGGAGTGAAGACAAGACACGTGTTTGAAAAACCAAGAGTATTGCAGAACATGTCAGACACTAAACTCTTCTCTCTTTCTCTCTTTCTCTCTCTTTCTCTCTCTCTCTCTCTCTCTGAAATCCGGACAGTTATAACAGCAGATCGTGAAACTGGTAAAGATTTCTGAGGAACGCCTTTTTGAACGATGACTTCTGTGACTGCCCGGGGACTTGCGCAGATGAACGCAACCATGATTGCGAAACCTGTGGCGGAACTGGTGGTGGCATCAGGCCGGGCGTGGGATGCCCCACCATTTGTGCGGGTTTGAATGAAACTTGGCACAGGCTTAGCGTGGCCTAAGCATGTTCGCATGCTTGTCTCAGGGTCTGATTTATAGACTCAGTGTAACCTCAAATTGTAGTTGTAGTTTCAACATGTTTCAACATTGAGTGGTGTTGGGTCTTTGAGGACATCAACTCCATTTCGTGCCTTGGCGCTGGCACTAGCGAAGGGACCACCTTTGTTTGTCCTGGGAGCAACTGCGGCATCGACCCTCTCTTTGTGGATGACAACCGTTGTGATTGCCCTGACTGTGCAGATGAAACGAATTGGACGTGCTCGAATTGCTCTTGTCCCAGCATTTGCGGTGTGAGTCTATACCCATGTGATGGGTCAGGCGTTTTTTCTTGTCCAACTAGCAGCCCGGATGATCAGATTTGTAACTTGCCTGGATCACTCCAACAAAACCTCGTCTGCGACTGCCCCGGCACTTGCGCAGACGAATTGGGCGGCCCAGGTCCCCCAGGGTTCTCATTTGATTGTGCCACTTGCCGATGTCCGCTCAGTTGTGGCCAGGATACATTTGGAGGTTTGTCAAACTGCATTAGCGAGTTCTTCTTTTTCCTGTTCCCGCCCTTTCGATGTCGCGATGGCTGCGAAATCCCGTGGTTTTTCCAAGATGACGGAACATGTCATTGCTCAGATTGTGAGGATGAATCCGCATGGGATTGCACAACTTGTGCCTGCCCAGAGTTTTGCAACCAAAACCTCAGGAGTTGCAGCTTGGACAGGATAAATTAGTTCGGAAGAGCATAGGGAGGAAAGAGAGCATCTACTGTAGATGCAACAGAAGACAGAACAGATGACGGAATAGAGGATACGACAGAGGATGGGACCGTTCATTTTTTGGGTTGGGATCTCTTTATATCTCTTTGATGGCGTTCTGCTTAACAAAAAAACCTGGATGCTCGCGTAGAAGGTTTTCAGTCATTCCATGTGACCAAGGTTTGGATATTTATTTTCAGTGCCCTGAGAGTTCTTGTACTATCAGCATCGAGGAGTTCAACAACAACCGTTGTGACTGCCCGGGAACATGTGCAGACGAGGAGAACTGGACGTGTGAAAGTTGTGAAACCTTTGGCTATGGATGTCCTGCGAATACCTCTTGTGGAGTTGGAAATGATTGTGACCGGATGCTTGGTTGAAAGCAGGATAACAGCTGCCCAGTGATGGCGAAAGAGAGAGAGAGAGATGCATGTCTCGGGATCAAAGTTGACCTGCCCTTACAACAAGTCAAGTCCAAAACATCCTGATCTCCGATGGCTTTCAATATGAAATAACATATTATATAATCACACACACACACACATATATATATATAGATATAATCACTTATGTCGCAACACAGATTTGGGTCTTACCCATGTGTTCCAGTACCACTCATGCCACGGCGAAGCTGAGGAGAATTCTAACTTGTCAAGAAGTTCCTGGTGAGCCAACCTGTGAGTATGTGGGATACCAATTCAACGATGACCATTGTGACTGCCCCCTTTGTGATGACGAGCCTTTCTGGGACTGTTCCAGCTGCTTCAACGGATGTCCTACAAGTGCCTGCGTGGAGCGTGGGCCTGAATGTCGCCCTAAGCGGGTTTACCCGGGCTTCGAAGTGCAATGTCCAGGACAAGTAGGCTGTTCCATCGATTCAAGTCTGATCGAAGACGGCCAGTGCGAGTGTCCTTTCACTTGCGCAGATGAGACCAAAACATACCGTTGTCCTGTGTTTGCAGATTGCATGGGACCATTTTGCCCTCCAAACTGTGCAGACATTGAATGTCCAACTCGTCGCCTCAGCGAACTTGAGCTCAACAAAAGCCTGCACAGAGCATCTTCAAGTGCATCGCCACATGCAGCGAGGGCACCAGCAAATTCACCGCAAAGTTCGGCGAACACAGTGCCTCAAAACCATTTGACGACTGGCAGCCAGGGCAGCTTCGCTTTTGTTGAGGGGGACCTAATACATCTCAATAATTTTGAAAGATGTTGTAAAGTGCAGAAAGTGTTCTTCGCAACATTCCTTTGAGCGACTTTCTTGAAGCCACATCACAGCTTTTGCATACGGTATTTGAAACTTTGATGCCCATGTTGTGACATCCGATGGCAGATGAGGATTGAAACGGAGGAGAGACTGAGAAAAGGAGATTTAATTTTAATTCACAAAACAAAGCGTAAGGCATTTCCTGTAAAGTGTAAAGTTTAAAGGCATACACCCAAAAAGCCAGCAGACTCCCGCGGGAAAGCCAAGCGGCGACGCTGAGGCATCGTGGATTCTATCGTGGTCTGCTTGGGTGTCATCCAGGAGGCCATCAAAGCAGTCCACATGCAACGGCAAGAACACGATGCCAAGGATGGAAAGGATGGCACGGCCAAGGAATCTGATGCCATGGGAGACCAAAGAGTCAGGTACTTAGCAATTCTCGATAATTCTCGCATCTTTTTCCTGTGAGCTAATACTTTAACATACTTTAACTATGACCTTACATTGGTAAAACGCTGTCTCGCATTGTCTCGTTGTCCTGGGTGCCCTCAGCACAGTTCAAAGAATGGAATCCGAATAGCTTTGACCTCGTACAGGGAGCGAACTCCGATTTATTTTGGTGTTTAGGTGTCTTGTGGATGTTCTCTTTTTTCTCATGCCTTTTCGATGTCTTGATATGCCTTGATGTTGGCATCGGCGCCAGGTTCGCAGGGAAGCTCTGGAGAAGTCCTTTGGTCGAGTGAACCCAGCGTTGGTGGCGATGCACGCGGCTCTGGAAGCTGCCTTTGAGCAGCACGGAGCGCTGAGCAAAGCCGTATTCTCATATATTCCCATGACAAGCAAGAGATAGCAGCTGGGGACTTTCGAAGACTGGTGTTTTCCTGTCACGAGTAAGGTCATGTTGTCATCATGTTCTTCACACCTTTCGCTTCAACCCTCTCAGGATCAGTGATCAGTGTTTCTCCTGGCCAAAAATGGCACCATGGTGTAGTGTCAGATTCTAAGCTTAGAGAGTCAGTTTGCCTCCACCTCTTGCCTTGCATGTCATGTACAGGTCGAACCATCTCCTCCGTTGCTTTGGCTTGGATCGTAGGGAACCCTTTTGCCAACGCGATAACATATCGCAGAGCTCGGAAAAGTGTTGTGTGAGCGTGCCATAGGGTGCGCTGCTTCTTTGGTCACTTGAGGTGTGGCCTGATCTTTGTGGTGAACCTTAGGGGATCACATTTCATCGGATCGAAACCCATCAGATCTTTCAACTTGATATCATCTTCACAGATCAATATCTTGCAGAGGTCGGATCCCTACCAACATTGGTAGCGGAGCCTACGGGCTCAGGGCGTGTGTGGTGCCCACGTGTTGCACGACGGTTGGCGAATCCTTCAGTTTTTGGGGGCACATCCACGACAGCCGTAGCCATTTTGGCTCAAGTTTGGGCCCAAATCGTTAAGGTAGAACGATGGCGGAACGTGGAGGAATTCCCACTTTTAATCTAGAAGATGATGATGGTGCTGATGATGCTTCTGCAGCTGCTGCCCCCGGCCTTCCTGCTGCTCCCAAGCTTTCCCTTGCTTCCCCACCTTTGAAGAAAAGCAAGTCCGTCGTCATCACCGGGAACAATGACGAGCAAACAGACCCAGGCGAAGCAGACCTTGAACCAGCCTTTCCCCCACCCCCGCTCCTGGCCCTTCCTGCTGCTGACACTGCCATGGGACCGCTGGAGCAACAATCTCTCCACACTGTGTTGAACCAATGGGCAGAACGATTGGAAAACACCTTGAGCAGAACAGTTGGCAGAAAACTGGACGCGATCCAAGCCAACCAGCAAGTTGTACTCCAAACAGTTGATGCACACACTTCCCAAATCTCCTCACTTGCTCAAGGGCTTGACGGAGTCAAGGCGAAAATCCAGAAACTTGAAGCTTCCCCACCTCAACATCAAGAAGGTGCTGGCTCCCAGGTTCAACAGCTACAAAAAGATCTACGAGTGCTGACTGACAAGGTTGATCAACTCTCATCGCTCTCTGCTCGGGCTCCCTCAGCTCCTCCACCTCAGCGTGACTCTGCAGCACCTGTGCACGACACCTCTCGTCGAGCCCGCTCCGCTGCGCCTTTCCGGCGTATGACCTCTGACGATGCCCCACTCATTGACTGGAACCACCTTGTGATTGGCGGTTGGGGTGTCGACACCAGGCGTGACACAATCCATGCAGAGGCAACGCAACTGCTCGAAAAGATGCAAGCCAGTGACAAAGTGGTTGAAGTCATAGTGTACGGCAAACGCTCCTCCACCTGCCACGTTTTTCTTCAACCCCTGCCTGAGCCAGATGCACGACAGCAAATCCTTTCTTGGCAAGCCCAATTCAAGGACAAGTTCGTCCTACCCAGCTCTGGCAAGCCCGCATGGCTCACAGCCCACAAGAGCACTCAACTTCGCTTCAAAAACCGCATCACAAAGCAAGCACTCCATCTGGTTCAAACACTCCTTGGCCAAGGGTCTACGAAGCAGGTTGACTGCGATTGGGCTCGTCAACTCATTTGGGTCGATGACTGCCGAGTTGCTGGTGCCCGCATTGGCGATTTCGACCCAGAGCCTAACGCCACACTCTGTGAGCACAATCTCCGCGATGACAAGCTGCAACAGGCTGCCTCCCTTCACTTTCATGCCTCCCGCCTTGCACGGGTCACTGGCAAGACAGTCCCTGACATCCAGCAATTCCTGGCCCAGCCCAGGGCCAATGAGTGACTCTCCGACCACGAGCGTGATGCATGCCAGATCGCCAATGCTCAGCTGCCCCATGGGCACAGCCTGCAACCCTTGCAGCTGGCCACGTGGAATGTTCATGGAAAATCCATCTGCCAGACTGCTGCGGCTTTGGCTGATCAACAAATTAGCTTTGATGCTCTTGCTCTTCAAGAGGTTGGTGCCCTTCCTGAAGGAATTGATGCCGACCCTTCGCTGCTCATTGATGCCGCCGATCTTCCGATTGCAGCTCGTGATGACCTCGCCAATTACTGGATCCTCGGCACCAACAACCTTCAAAGTCATTTGGGTCAAGCCCTTCTTTTCGACAAAACACTGTTCCCAGCAATTCTCCAAGTCCACAAGGGACAGCGATCCCTTGGAGCGAAGTTGGCCCTTCGATCGGGAGGTTTTCTCTGGATCCTGGGCGTCCACTTCCCCCACCATCAAAACGACATGGACGTCTACGCTGCGGCCACTCGGGAAATCCACTCCTTTGCTGCAAAGGTTCAGGGCACTCCTTTTCTCATTGCAGGCGATTGGAACTCACAACCCGATGGCCCCAACATGGACCAGCAAGCCCTGGAGATCGCTTGCTTGGCGGCTGAAGACCTTCTGCACATTGCCATGCCTGCGGGCCCCACTTGGCAACGCAAAACCTATGACTTCTTCCTGTGCTCCCAGCACCTGCACTCGAAGTTGAGCCCAGCGACTGCACAACCATACACCGTTCCCCACATGCGTGATCTCCTTCCCTCTGATCACCACCTGGTCGCTTGGGACTTAGTCTGGGAAAAGGGGTCCAAGCGCAAGCGCACTTCCCACTTCCACACTGCCAAGTGGACTATCAATTCCGAAGCTTTGGCAGCAGCCATCCCATCAGCTGCCCCTGCCCGGACTGCCTGGGACGAGCTATGCCGCCTGGCCCACTGCTCCCAACGCCGAGCCCTCAGCAAAAAATATGTGGACCCGCCAGCCTTGAAACAACTTTGCCAGCTTCGCAACAACACCTTCGACACCACTCTTCGTGCATCCCTGTCTCGGCAGATCCTCCATCAAAGGCGCGAAGCAAAGCAGCAATGGGCCCTTGATCTCCAAAATGATGCAGCAATGGGAGACGATGCCAGCATTGCTTTCCTCAAAGCCCGTCGGCGGAAGGCCTCCAATTGGACCACTTTGATCGACACATGTGGCAGCCGTGAAGCGGCCGCTGACGCTGTTCGAACCCACTTCGCCCAAGTCTTCTCCGCCACCCCTGCCAAGCAGCGCGACCAGGAATGCAGCCAGTCCCTTCACACTTTGTCTGCGCACATGGGTGCCACAAAGCCCTTACCCATTGCAAGCCCAGAACTCCACACTGCCCTGCTCAAGCTGCACCGAGGCAAGGCCTCTGGAGCCTCTGGCATGTCCAATGAATTTCTGCTTGCAGCCGCCCAACACACAGAAGGGGAACATCTACTCCTGCAAGCCCTCAACGACATGTTCTTGCAGGGCAACTTCCACCCAGACCTCACCCGCGGGGTCGCCTGCCTGATTCCCAAGATCCAGCAGGCCAAGACAGCAAACGACATTCGCCCCATCCTCCTGCTAGAGGTCTTGCAAAAGGTTTTCTGCAGGATCCTCATGACGAGATTGCAGCCGCTTTGGTGCCCTCTCTTTGCTCAACTCGGCGCTGTGCCAGGGGGGCAGGCAATTGAGGCTCTTTTTGCAGCGCACAGCATGATGAGTATCGCAAAGGTGATGCACAAACACTACCTTTTTATCAAGATGGATCTGAAAGGAGCTTTCGATAACCTCAAACATGCCAGTGTTGCTCAATTTTTGGCTTCCTTACCACCATCGGCGGCGTGGGAAGCAAAACGGCTACTGCAACTTCTGCTCAGTCAAACTCTCGACTTCCAGTTCTTGCAAGAAGAATGGCAGCTCCGCAGCACCGCTGGAACACCTCAAGGTGGATCACACTCTGCTGGTCTCTTTGCTCGTACGTTGGACTACTTCTTGGCAAAACTGGTGACAAAATGGGAGCGTTTGGGATACTGGGCTCCTTTTGACCCCTTGTGGCTTCTGCTGTATGTGGACGACATCATGCTCTGCTTTAAGAATTGGAGACAAGCCTGCGCCCTGATGCCCTCCTTCTTGGACATGCTGAACTCCATTGGCATGAAGGTCAACTTTAGCAAGAGCTGTGTCATTGTCGATGCAGTGCTGCTACGTGCTGCCGCCACAGAATGCACAAGCCCACTTCTCCGCGAGTTTCAATGGAGCGAGACAACGTCCTACCTCAACCGCCCTTTTGGCTACCAGGTGTCAGTGGAAACGCTATGCCAACAAGTAGCTCAGAAAGTCCATGCTGCATGGGGTAGCCTCAGATGCATTTTGGGGAGACGCTGGTGGACAAACCCGTCCCAAACAGATACTCTTCTGACAAAACATGTTGGTTCTGTATTTCTGTGGCTATCTCCCGTCCTTTACCCATACAGTGCAGTACTCAACAGCATTCAAACACTCCAAACCACGGTCTTTGCAGATGCGCTGGGGCTCTTCATTCCTGATCTCAGCTATGATACAGCGGTGCAACTTGTTCGCCTCAGGCGCCATGTGGTCAAAAGATGGTTGCTTCATGTCGCTCCCGCAGGCAATTGGTGTGCCAAGCTCCTTAGGCGCTTGTGGACCTTTACGGGGCATATCTGTCGTCAAACATCTCATCCGTCGCAGCCGGCGCGAGTGATGATGGGCCTTTTCGCCTCAACTCATGCGCATGGGTTAGCCAGACCTGGCCCATGGAAGACACTGCATGCATTGTTCCACAAGTTCTGGACATCACATGAGCTGGAAGGTGACTTTCTCAACACTGCTTTGGATCGTGAATCTTGGAAAACCCTTGAGCCAGCCTTCGTTCAATGGTTTCAACCCTCCACTCGCTGCAACGTGGAGTTTTTGCAATGCAGTCCGTGGGAATCGCCGGACATGCTTCTACGAGCACACGTCCCATGGGTACACACAATTGTTGTTCAACTGACCAACGTTGCAGACAACAGATGGCGGCTTGCAGTCACCTGGCTCGACGAAACGGATGGGATGTGCTCCTGGAGCCACTTTTCTGACCAGAACTCCAAACTCACCACCTTCACTTCGGGAATGGCATGCTGCCTTCGATATTTGGCAATGATATACCAACCCTTTGTCATACAGATCGCTTTCGCAACCGCATCTGACTGGGCACTCGTCTTTGCCAACAGTGAAGCCGTCAATAGTGTCTTTAAGCATTGCCCTTGTGGTTCGTGGGTGCAGCTTTTCCCTCTTTCTAAGAAAGAACTGCGACACCGAACCCTTTCCCATAGTTTGACCATTCTTGCTCCTTAAGGGAGTCCCTTGGTCACGCCACGCCATTATTCTTCATTTATGCTGTAGGGCAAACCATTGGATGCCCAGGCAAAAAAATCCACGACAGGCGATACAACCGATTGAATTCATTTTTTCTTCGGCCACCGGAAGCCCTTAGTGGCCTTGGTACAGAGAAGTGTAATTTGAGAGCGGTGCAGGTTTTGATCAGCGCAATTTTTGCGTGCATCATGGGTCAAAGGAAGAGCATCTAGTGCCTTCGTGGGATGGGGAGATTTCAGGATGGGCCGACTACTCACGGAAAGTGAGGCTCTTCCACTCCCAGACCCCAGCTAGCAAGCGGTACACGCTTGGGCCAAAGCTGGTGTTGCGACTACGCGGTAAAGCATGGGAGGTAGCTGCTAGCCTAGATCACGATGAGCTGTCAAAACAGAACGGAGCCAAATACCTTCTCAAGTTTCTGAAGCAGAGACTCGGTCGTTTACCAATCCCCGACGTGGGACAGCATCTGGATGAAGTTTTTGTCAGGATGCGTCGAGTTCCTGGCATGGACATGATCAGTTGGTGCAATTTGGTGAGGGAGAACTACAAGAAGCTTCAGCGATCTTTGTCCCGGACTCAGGCTGGAAGACGCAGTGTGGGTATTCAGACAGATCCCTCACCAGACAGCGGGATGGATGTCACATACCCTAGCTCATCCAGGCGTGCAGCTGGCCGGTCGGAGGCGGTTTTGTCTCCCTCCAATCGTGAACCTCCTGATGAGACCCCTCCACGTCATGACGCTGACGGACAGCAGTTGGATGCGGCTGCTGATGCGGGAGAGGGCAGTTCTTGGGGCGACGATGATTGGCAGAGCTGGAGATCCTCTTGGGGTGGATGGTCAACCTACTGGCATGTCAATGACTGGTGGGATTGATGGTCACCATCACAACATTCACCGGGCTATGATGATGCCGAGGATGATTGGGATGATTTGGAGGCCACATTACCTCCGATTTTGCCGGAAGAAGTTCTGGGTTGGCTCCTCATGAGGCGTTCTGGCCTGCCATCGACGTCAAAGCTGTCGATCGTCGCTGCATCGGGGAATAGTTTGCGCTTCGCGGGCATAGAAAAAGCGACGCGCCAACAGGAAGAAGAACTTTTGCAAGAGCGGCAGCGACAGCCGTCACACCGTCCACATCGGACGTACTGGGTTGAGTCAGAAGGCTCCTGGGGTTTGTTTCTGAACGATGTTACCGATCAACTGGAAGGAGATGCTGATGATCAACAGATTCAATGGGTTGATCAAGATGCGTTTCATGAGCTGGTTGGAGTGGCTTCCTCAGTGGAGCAATCCGGGGCGTCGGATGAGACAGCCTGGTTCAATGACGGTCGTTTTGATTGGCAGTGGCATGAGGATGAATGGCATGCTTGTACAGATGACGGATGGGTAGCATTCAGTGATTTGAAACCGTGGTTAGACGTAGAGGAGATCATGTTTCAAGATCAAACAGCTGGCAAGGAGGTCCAAGATCTCTATGCATCCTTTGATCAGAAGGTGCGATCCTTTAGGGAGGCACGAGATGCGGTGTACAGCAAGGGCAAGAATAGGGGGTTTTACCATGGTTTGAAGGGAAAACTCATCAAAGGTTCTTCGAAAGGAAAATCAAAAGTTTCCATGGCCAAACCCTCTAGTTCTCATGTTTTGGCGGTTCAGTCGGTTGGTGGTAAAGGTAAAGGATCACCGGTTGGTAAGCCAGGGTATTCTGGGTGTTTTATATGTGGGGATCGTTCTCATGATTTTAGAAGTTGTCCCAAAAGGGGTCAAAGCTCAATGTCCTCCACTTCATCAGCATCCAAATCTAAACCCATTTGTTTTGCCACCGTGACGGATGAAGTTTTCATGTTGGAAGAGACTGACTTGGAGCCGCCGCCAACGACTTTGTCTTTGTCAGCAGTGCATCGCATGGTCTTAGCAGCATCTTCTGGGGGCGGCGAGGCATCCTCAGATAGCTCGCGCTTGGGATTTGCGGTGGTGGACACGGGTGCCACAGAGACGGTTGGCAGCCTCGATGCCATTGAGTACGTCATGAGCTGTCGCCGTGGGATCTTTGGTGCTGAGGAGATTGGGGTGTGCACGGATCGGGTTAAACGGTTTAAGTTTGGTAATGCTCAAGAACGGGTGGCCGAGAGTTTTGTTCATCTTCCTCAAACGATTGATGGGGTTTCCACTTCCTTAGGGGTTTATACGCTTGACGTTCCAGGAGTGCCGATCTTGCTTGGAATCAAGACCCTGGGAAAGTTGGGGGCCACGATAGCTGTTGATCCACCTTCCCTTGAATTCACCAAACTGTTTCCTGGTGTCCGTATACCCCTCAAACGAGGTAACAATGGTCACCTGTTGCTGGATCTGTGCCATGACTGGAATGGAAAAGAAAAATCAGGGTTTGGGGAGAGACATGACATGGACATGAGACACGGTATTAACATGAGTGAGCATGAGGCGCAGGTACATCAGGTTCATGTAGTGCATGGACTTCATCGGATGGAGCGGATGCAGTGGAACACATCGACGTGAATCTGAACTCTCTGCAAACCGCCGAAGTTGAAGAGCCTCAAGCATCACCGTCTTCCACAAGTCGTCTCATTCCTGATCCTGGTCTTTCCAGCCATGGAACGATTCCAGGAAACTCTGTCCACGACATTGGAAGCCGAAGTGGCCGAGGAGATCGGCAAGTTGATGGTAGCCCAAGTCATTGCCCCGAAAGAGGAACAAAAGAAGACCTCCAAGATTCAGCTCGACAAGTTCGACTGGACCAGGGTGGAGTTTGCAGACCTGAGGGATGCTCGCACGACAAGCAAACCGTGCGAGGGGAACCACTCTGCGGAAGGTTTCAAACGGGGCAGTCACTCCGGGATGAACGGCCATGCTTTGTGGCTGACATGTCACCGATGCAAGCTGCGACTCATGTACGTGCCGGTTCACGGTGCGAAGGGATGCTACCGATCTCCAGGTCCAATTGGCAAGGATGTGGTTCAGAAGCTGATCGGGAATCCAGAAGCGGCACCATCGGAGTTGCACACCAAGGCGCTGGCCTGGAAGCAGCCGAAAACTCGGCCAAGAAGTTGCTGGACAAGATCCAAGTGGAGAAGGCCAAGATGAAGGCCAAGGCGAAGCCATCTCCAGGAGCTCCGTCATCCTCGCCGGTGACACCACCAATGTGGTTCCCCTGGCCCGCAAGACTCCAAAAAGGGCCAACGAGAAGATTCCAGAACAGCAGGAAGTCCAAGTGATCGAAGACTACCAGGTGGTGAGCTCTCCAGAGACATGAGCGATGCGGTCACGTTAGATGATGATGCTCTTCAAGCGGAAACTGATGACTGTGAGTTTTGCTGCACACACCTTCTCGAGACCTGTCACCGAGAAAAGATTGCAGCTGACCTCAAGCATGCTCATGACGAATTGGTTGAAGCTTTTTCCACGATTGAGGCAAACAGGTGTCATCTTATCGAGGTATGTTGTTCTGCGACTAGTGGTTTGACTGAAAGGATCCTCCAGAAAGGAGGTAGAGCGTACAGGGTTGGCTTAGAAAATCACATGGACATGTCCACGGATGTATAGGGTATCTCAAAGCCAGTGATTTTGCGAATGCATTGAGACCTGAATGGATGTGGTTTTCGTTGCCATGTGGGCCAAACAGACCAGTTCAGAACTTGAATCAAAAGAATCTCGAACAAATCAGGAATCCCAAGAAAAAGAGACGGAAAGCCAAACGAATCATCCGTAGATGTTTGAAGCTGGCTAGGGAACAAGTGAATCGGGGTGGCCATATTGGTTGGGAGTGGCCACGCACGAATCTAGGATGGCAAGACACTGAGATTCAAAGCTTTTTCCGGTCGTTGTCACAAGAGGGTTTGCTGCATGTTGCACGGTTGGATGGATGTCAGGTAGGTGTCATGGCTCATGATTCAGGTCTGTTAATGAAGAAACCATGGACCATTAAAACCACCAGTGCTAACATGGCTAGGACCCTTGACTTGTCATGCCCTGGTGATCATGAACATGATGCATGTAGCTGATGTTGGACAATTTGTTTTTGGAGAAGTTGTGGTGCATGTGCTGCTCATGATAGATGAGGCATCACGCTTTGCGGTTGCTCATGAGTTGTACAGGCAGCCAAAGACTGAACAAAGGAATCCAACTTCCCAAGAAATCATCCTGGCTCTGGAACGTTCCTGGATAGCCTATCATGGGCTTCCCAATGTTCTCAGGACGGATCCTGAGGGCTGTTTCCGGGGTACTGAGCTGGAAGAGTGGGCAGCGTCTCGCGGTGTGGAGTTGAGACCGTGTCCGGGAGAAGCTCACGAGCAAATTGGCATTGTGGAGCGCACCATTGGTTCTCTCAAGACTGCAGTGCGAGCATTCTTGCGCAATCATGACTGTGACCCGTTCCTTGGCATACTTCAGATGGTTCAAGCACATAACGAGATGGATCGGGTAGGTGGATATGCACCGTGTCAATGGGCGTATGCGAGACTTCCTAGTTGGGGTAGACTTTTTGAAGGGGGTAACCATGTCCCTGTTCATTCCACTGAAGCCATTTTGGGTACCGATCTTAGAGCCAATTTGAATTTGAGGGTTCAGGCGGAAGAGGTTTACAGGAAATCCATGGCAGCCCAACGCATCTCACGTGCCATGAATTCACAGCCACAGCGAGTTGAAGTGTTTTTGCCTGGTGACCTTGTTTACTATCGTAGGTATAAGACTCCTCGGTCTCAGAATGCTTCTCACCCGCAACTCGACACTGGCAAAGTGGGTCTGGCAAGATGGTTTGGTCCAGCCAGAGTCTTAGCAACCGAGACCAAATCAGACATTGAACCTGATACTAGGAAACCAGGTGGGGTGGTATGGATAGTTGGCGCGGGGCGCCTGAAGCGTTGTAGCCCCAGACAACTCAGACATTGCAGTGAGCGTGAAAAGTTGGCGGAAAAATCAGAGGCCATCACCACTCCCTGGTCGTTCAACTCTTTAATGCACCTGGTGGAGAGAGGTCAGTTTCAACGTTTTGATGATTTGCACGAAGATGAGGATAAGCCTCAATTTCGTGAGAGAAAAGACAGATCCACCAGAGTTGCAAGCCGCGCTGCTAGCAGAGGTAGAAGTAGGAGTAAGCCAGCTGTGAGAACTGCACAAGAAATTGAGAAGACTCAAACAACAGTTGACAAGGACGGCCAACCTAGAAAGGCAGCCGCCACAAAATCTAAGCTAGGGGGGGGAAGCTGGACAACCTCCAGAGAAGAGCAGGAAAGTAGGAGAAGCCGCACCTAGTGGTATGGCTCCCCCCGGCGCGTCATCCTCGAGTAGCCATGGTTCCCCGTTGGATCAGTATCCGCCCTTCCAGGCGGCGCAACGACGGGCTGATGCGAGAGAGAAGCCTTTGATGGAAAAGACCATGACAGAGCTGCTGGAGGACGAAGGTGTTTTCCATGTGGAGCGAGGTGAGCAAACAGCAATGGTTTTCTCTGTTGAAATTCCTCTGCCAGAAAACAAGCGCGATGTGAAAAGGTTTGCAAAAGACAGTCAGTCCTGGGTGAATGGCCGTATGAAAGACAAGAAAGGGGTTGAGCTCAAGTGGAGTGAGATCCCGAAACACAGAATTCCAGATTTTCAGCAAGCGAAAGCAAAGGAGCTTTCGAATTGGCTGAAGCAGTCTGCAGTGCGTCTCGCAGGCCAACATGCGCCACGAGAAAGGACTCTTCGGATGAGGTGGGTCTTCAACATCAAACAAGACGGATCAGCGAAAGCAAGACTGGTGATTGTGGGTTTCGAGGACCCGGATTTAACCACACTTCGAAGGTCATCTCCTGTGATGACACGTCGCACCAGGGGTTTGTTTTTGACGATGTGCTCTTTCAAAAACTGGAATGCTGTGAAGGGAGATGTGAGAGCTGCATTTTTACAGGGCGAATCTTCAGAAGTTGATCGAGAGATTTTTGCTCGTCTAGTGAAAGAGTTGTCAGAAGCGCTAGGTGGCGATGACCAATCATACGTGCAAATTTTATCAAAATTTGAAGGCTTGCTACGGATTGGTGAACGCTCCTTCCCAGTGGCATGTTTCAGTTTCCAAGACGATGTTGGAAGCTGGGTTTGAGGTCTTGCAGACTGATGCTTGTGCTTGGCGGTTAGTTGACAGAAGTGGCTCAAAACCTGTTGTGATAGGACTGGCATGTGCACACGTTGATGACTTTTTGTTTGCTGGGGAATCCTCACACCCTACCTATCAGAGAGCAATCCAACATGTGTATGATGCATACCAGTGGAGTCCTTGGGAAGCTGACACATACATGCATTGCGGTATACAGGTCATCCAACATCAGAATGGAACAACAGTCCTGGATCATTCTGAGTACTGCGCTCAGATTCAACCGATCAAGTTTGACCGAAATCGGAGTGACAAAGAGTCGGTCACCCCGGAAGAGCATCAACAACTGAGAGCAGTGTTGGGGGCGGCGCAATGGAGAGTTTATCAATCAGGTCCCATTCATGGCGCTAGACTTAGCATGTTGCAGAGTCAGTTGGTAGCTCCTACCATTCAAACACTCAAGGAGACCAACAAGCTTGTGAGAGAAATGTACGCTCAACGCCATTTTGGTTTGAGGTATGAGCCTTTAGAACATGAAGAGCCGTTAGACACAGTTTTTGTAGCATGGACTGATGCTGCAGTGGGAAACCGGAAGGGGTTTGCAAGTTCTGGTGGATATTTCATTGGGGCATGCGATCCTCGAATCTTAGATGGCACACCGAGCAAAGTTTGTCCGATTAGTTGGAAATCTGGTAGACTTCCTAGGGTAGCTCGTAGTTCCTTAAGTGCTGAAATCCAAGCCTTTTCCATAGCTGAGGAGGAACTAATGATGGTTCGGATGGAGTGGTTGGAAATGTGCGGTGAAACCGTACCTATCCACAACCCTGTTTCTGTGTTGCCGTTAGTCAAGGGCGTATTAGTCACAGATGCTAGGTCTCTTTTTGACGTGATCCAAAAAGGGTCCAGGCATGGCTGGCTGTTTGAAGGAGAAATGCAGTATTTTAGACATGATGAGCGTGTTTCAAAGACTGGAGCGTGGTCAAACCATCACACGGTGGGTGCGCAGCGACGCCCAAATCGCTGATAGCCTTACGAAGCCAGTTGCAAATTCCTCTTTGACGCAAGTTTTGTCAAAGGGCGTGTGGACATTGGTTGATGATCCACTGTTCACGAGCTCAAAGAAAAGAAAGATTCTTGCAAAGCAAGAGTCTTCGGCAAAAGAGTTTGGGGCATGTCAGATTCTAAGCTTAGAGAGTCAGTTTGCCTCCACCTCTTGCCTTGCATGTCATGTACAGGTCGAACCATCTCCTCCGTTGCTTTGGCTTGGATCGTAGGGAACCGTTTTGCCAACGCGATAACATATCGCAGAGCTCGGAAAAGTGTTGTGTGAGCGTGCCATAGGGTGCGCTGCTTCTTTGGTCACTTGAGGTGTGGCCTGATCTTTGTAGTGAACCTTAGGGGATCACATTTCATCGGATCGAAATCCATCAGATCTTTCAACTTGATATCATCTTCACAGATCAATATCTTGCAGAGGTCGGATCCCTACCAACATGTAGTGCTTTGCCAGGAGCAAAGGAAGCAATGGAAGCTATGAA
>CAMXCT020003001.1:447054-454554 GCA_947184155.2 Cladocopium goreaui | reverse complement strand
CTTGCGGGTCTCAAAGTTGCTGAAACGGCTGTGGAGTTGAATTGGGCCTGTGCCAGCGATGCGCTCTCCAAGATTGCGACTCGACGGCTGCAACAATCGGTGAACCTTTGTTTTGAGATTTCCATCGAGGGAAAGAAGGCCAGCAATTGCCAGCAATGGCCCAAAGTGCATCCCAATGGCATCCATTTCTCAGATGAAGTGTGTTTTCTTTTAACCACGTTTTGTTTGAATTGCGAACAGGACAGAACTTGCTGCTAGATTTGAGACTTTCTGTCCAGACTGCTGAGGTATCTGATAAAATTGATTGATTCCTGATTTTTTTCTCAACATAATATGGCTAGATTTCCGAAACTTTATCAATGCCCCCCACGAAATTCTCACAGATTTCTTAAAAAATTGAGCATTCCCAAAAACAGGCAACATTTTTCAGAACCAATGGTTGGATTTCTCAAAAATGTCTGAATCCCAAAATGTTCAGTTCTTAGCAGCCAAAAATGAAAATTAACTGTTTTGCTGGTCTTTTCACGGTTTCCAGCTATTTTTCATTGAATTCGGATATGGTTTTCAGCTCCCAGCCGCCAAAAATTGAGAACAAGTAACTGTTAAGTACTGTTTTGAGTTGCTGCTATTTTCTATTGGCATTTTGGACACATTTCAGAAAGTTCTCAAAACTTTTTACCCATTTTTTTTTCAGAAAAAAATCGGAAATAGTTCAGACATTTCTGAAAAAAATCTGAGCTCTTTTTAATTGCCTGCGGCAAGCCCGCCGGCCATAGCCATTTGGTGCATAGAGACATTTGATATTTGATATGAGCCTTCGGCGTAGTCGCAGACCGTGGCCTGGACAAAAGCAAGGCCAGTGTATGTGTAAAAGCATCTGTGCGTAAAAGCTGCGGTGTGTAAAAGCTTCTGTGTGTATAAGCGTCTGTGTGTATAAGCGTCTGTGTGTAAAAGCTTCTGTGTGTAAAAGCGTCTGTGTGTAAAAGTTTCTGTGTGTAAAAGCTTCTGTGTGTAAAAGCTGCTGTGTGTAAAAGCGTTTGTGTGTAAAAGCGTCTGCGTGTAAAAGGTTCTGTGTGTAGAGGTGTCTGTGAGTAAAAGCCTCTGTGTGTAAAAGCTTTGGTGTGTAAAAGCCTCTGTGTGTTAAAGCTGTATGTAAAAGCTTCGGCGTGTAAAAGCTTTTGTGCGCAAATGCTTTTGTATGTCAAAGGTTCTGTGTGTCAAAGTGTCTGTGAGTAAAAACCTCTGTGTGTAAAAGCCTCTGTGTGTAAAAGCTTCGGTGTGGAAAAGCTTCTGTGTAAAAGCTTCTGCGTGTAAAAGCTTCTGTGTGTCAACGGTTCTGTGTGTAAAAGCTTCTATGTGTAAGAGCTGCTGCGAGGAAAAGCTGTTGTGTTGTGTGTGTGTAAAAGCCTTTGTGTGTAAAAGCTTCTGTGTGGAAAAAACGCCAAAAATCCGTCACTGTGCTGGGGGAGAGCTTTTTGGACGGAATCCGGGAACGCCTCTGTGTGTAAAAGCTTCTGTGTGTAAAAGTGTCTGTGTGTAAACGCATCTGTGTGTAAAAGCTTTGGTGTGTAAATGCCTCAGTGTGTAAAAGCTTCTGTGTGTAAACTTCTGACGAGTCTAAGTCGGAGTAGGCGTTGGAGGAGGCGTCGGAGGAGGCGTCGGAGGAGGCGTAGGAGTAGGAGTAGGAGTAGGAGTAGGAGTAGGAGTAGGAGTGGGAGTGGGAGTAGGAGTAGGAGTAGGAGTGGGAGTGGGAGTAGGAGTAGGAGTAGGAGTAGGAGTAGGAGGAGTAGTAGTAGTAGTAGCATTAGTAGTAGGAGTAGTAGTCGTAGTAGTAGTAGTAGTAGTATTGGTAGTAGAGTAGTAGCAGAAGTAGTAGTAGTAGTAGTAGTAGCAGCAGCAGCAGCAGCAGTAGTAGTAATAGTAGTAATAGTAGTAGTAGTAGTAGTACTAGTAGTACTAGTAGTACTAGTAGTACTAGTAGTACTAGCAGTACTAGTAGTACTAGTAGTACTAGTAGTACTAGTAGTACTAGTAGTACTAGTAGTACTAGTAGTACTAGTAGTACTAGTACTTGTAGTTGTACTTGTACTAGTACTAGTGGGGAGGGGGGGGTGACTTGCATTCAGACGAAGCAAAAACGCGCGGGAAGAGAACAAAGGAACAAGTACAAGCCAAGAACAGAAACAAGTACAAAACAAGAACAGACACAAGCACAACACCTCACAATCAGACACGCCGGCAGGCCGGCGGATTTCTGAGGAAATATGGAATATTTCTGTGAATTTTCTGGAGCATGTCTGAATCCAAAAATTTTCAGCTCCCAGCTATCAAACATGTAGGGAAACAAGCTGTTTTGCTGCTATTTTCAGAGTTTTCAACTGGTTTTCATTGAATTTAGATAGGTTTTCAGCTTCCAGCTGCCTAAAAAGACGTCGTTTTCAGCTTCCAGCTGCCTAAAATGGAGGAACACCTTTTTTTTTTGCAATCTTCACCTTGTTTTCACGCATTTCAGTTTTTTTTCCCCGAAATATGTTAGAAAAAATAGAAATAGTTCAGATGTTTTGTCAGAAATATTTCAGAATTATTTCGGACATGTTGGGGACCACAGATAAGCTTTCAGAAATCGTGGTCATATTTCTTTCAGACTGGACAGTCTCAATGCTAGATTTGCATGTGCGCTTCTGCCTGCAGATGATCCCCTCATAGCTAAAGAATTTAATTAATCTAAAGGGACACTTCGCCATGGCATGTTTGAACAACCTCTTGGCCGTTGGGCTTGTCTGCAGGAAAGCGCGGATGTTTGCCAAGTGCTGTCTTCGACTTCCTTGACAGGTGTCTTGCAGCATGCTCCGATGGGTGTGTGTATGTGTGTGTAACTTCGAGGTCATATGGTCAGTTCTAGTCTGGGAATAAGATGCATAAAGAGTGAAGAGGTGCGACTCAGAAGGGCTGTCTGGTGTCTGAACTGATTCCGAGTGTGCTTTGAGCCAAGCTGCTGACCAACCTTTTGGTCTAGATCAATCTGAATACCGGTATCTCAGCATGTTTGAATCGGCTGACCTGAATTCGTCGAGACGTTGAGGGAGCCTTCAAGAAGTGATAAGAAGTGATGTTGTGTGTGGTGGTGAGCATGTTGGAACTTCATTAATGCACATATGTATACACTCTGGTTTGTTAACACTGGTTCTCAGAAGTTATTGAAAACGACAATTGAGACAACCCAGAGATTGCAACAACAGCGTCCGCTGCTGTTTCATTTGCGGTGGCTTGAGGTGCTCAAAGTGTGATCAAAGAGGAACTGACTAAAGCTGGGGCTGACGATTCCATTGAACTCGTGCAGTGGACACCAGAGGAAAATCCTTTGTCGAAGAATCCTACTCAAGGCATGAGTACCCGATCTTTTCTTCCTGGGAGCAGGATTGACGGATTTGATTTAGGCTGAGATTATCCCCATGACTTAACTTTTGTATTGGAGGGGGGGTGTACCCCCATTTGATAATACATAAATTTGGAAAACCTGAGGAAATGTAAGGTTTCTTTTGGTATGGTATATTTAAATATATTTAACATGATCTTTTCCTCTGTTGCCGGGTTCCTCCGCTTTACTCTTGCATTCTCTATCTTTTCCTCTTCTTTCATTATCTTTTGTTTCCTGTTTTCTCTTTTTGTTCCCTGTAATCTTTTTATGTCTTTTTAACCCCTTTTCTCTTTCCATTTCATTCCATTTCTTTCCTCTCAGCCTTTTTTGTTTCTCTATGTTACTCTATCCTCTCGGCTCTCTTTCTCTCTCTCCTCTACTCTCCTCGTTTTCTATTATAGGTTGCCGGGTCGCCGGGTTGCCGGGTCGCCGGGTTGCCGGGTACCACTGCTCCTCTTCCCTCAAGCCTTCCGCTCCGTCTCGGGCTCTGTGCTCTGGAAGCAACAAGAATCTACTGTCAATCTCCCAGACGGAAATGGGAATCAGCTCTTCACCATTCAAAGTCTCATCCTGCAGTCAGAAGAGAGAGTGTCAGAGAAGAGAGAGTCAGAGAAGAAAGAAGATCCAAGTCATCAAGAAAGCGGGGAAGTGATCCGAATTCAGAGATGCATGGTGATGCAGCTTCTTTCAACCCTAGCCACATTGCTTCCGCCTTCCCTCGGGTTTGGTACTTGGCCCGGATCCTCATTGCCATATCAGAAAGTAGTGAAGGGCGTGCAAGGCACAGCCCCCTTTGGTGTCCCTTCTGAAAGGTGAGCTACAAGGCGCCCGGGACGTCAGTACCTGTAGGAATGACAATGGTTTTCTCCTACCAGGATTATCCTTGAATTGAATCAATTGACAATGGCTTTCTCCGACAGGGATGATGATAGAATCCTAAATCAATTGCCAATGTCCTTCTATCTGAATCCCACAGAGGCTATCCTTGAATGCTGTTAGTCCTTCTATGGTGTCTCCCACAAGGACCATCCTTGAATGCTAGATGACATTACATGACTGCCTTTAGTTATGGACTAGCTTTGCCTTGGCTAAATCCTGAGGATTTAAACGAGGCAGAGGGAAATATGGCGAGGCAACCTGTGTTGACTTGCTGAAAAGAGTCCTGCCTTGCTTAAATCCTCAGGATTTAAACGAGGCAAACTTTTCGCCTCAAATTCCAGTTTGCCTCATTTAGATCCTGAGGATTTAAGCAAGGCAGGCCTCTTTTCAGCAAGTCAACACAGGTTGCCTCGCCATATTTCCCTCTGCCTCGTTTAAATCCTCAGGATTTAGCCAAGGCAAAGCTAGTCCATAACTAAAGGCAGTCATGTAATGTCATCTAGCATTCAAGGATGGTCCTTGTGGGAGACACCATAGAAGGACATTGTCGCACCCGCCGAAACATTGGACATATATCATCGTCCTGGACCAGGCCATCATACAAAGCAATCTTCTTGAGTTGATCTTCGCTCAAACGATAACGTTTGTTTGCTCGGGCATCTTCATGCCTGAGTGATATGCTCAAAGGCATCTGAAATGAGAGTCAGCACATCAAAGCTCACATACGTAGTCTTCCACATGTCTTTGCTACAAGTTGCCTGGGGCCTGACTCTTGTGGCACAGCTGTGCCAAAAAACATTTGATTACATCATCAGAGTTCACATACATGTGCTTCTACATGCCTTTGCTACAAAGTTGCCTGGGGGGCACCCCATTCGGGGCCCGAAGTTCGGGGCCCGACTCTTGTGGCATAGGTATGCCAAAAAGCATTTGATTACATCATCGTTCACATACATGTGCTTCTACATGCCTTTGCTACAAAGTTGCCTGGGGGCACTCTGTTCGGGGCCCGACTCTTGTGGCACAGGTATGCCAAAAAACATTTGATTACATCATCAGAATTCACATACATGTGCTTCTACATGCCTTTGCTACAAAGTTGCCTGGGGGCAATCTGTTCGGGGCCCGAAGGTCGGGGCCCGACTCTTGTGGCACAGGTATGCCAAAAAACATTTGATTACATCATCAGAATTCACATACATGTGCTTCTACATGCCTTTGCTACAAAGTTGCCTGGGGGCAATCTGTTCGGGGCCCGAAGTTCGGGGCCCGACTCTTGTGGCATCGGTATGGAATAAGGACACGCTGGATTGAAACCCATGTTTGCCCCCTTTTGCTGCTCTGGGATGAAGCGCGAAACCCTATCATTTAACCATACTTAGCCCTACTTAGAAAATTTTAATGTATTACCACCCCCCCCTCTAAAAGTAGAGTTGTCCATGGGGATCTGAGATTTTTGGCACACAAAGTTGTCCAAGCTCAGCGTTTTGCATGTGGTCCGAATTCTGGACCCTTTAGGCTATGCAATCCGCAGCCAAAGAAACGCCGTACCATTGAGGAGTGTTTTCCGCTTAGGTGTTGCTTCGAAGAGATCAATCCTGATGAGTCCATTCTCCAAGTTTTCCAACAACCTTTCCGAAAATCTGCCATCTTCAAGTTTTCACGAGAAAGTATCCAGGCAATGTATAATATGGATTGATGTCATGTCACACTCATGATTCTCATTGTGCCAATCTCGTCTACCTACACTAAATGCCAGGCCCCGAAATGACGAAATAGGCGGCACTGGGTGCCACCAAAACAGGATGGATGAATTCTGGAAACCCATCACTGTGCGCCTGCACACAGGTGCAATTTCAGTAAGCCATGCCTGTCCTCATTGGATGCTGTTTTGAATCCGGCACCGTGGGCATTTTGGTTTGTAACGGTTTCACAGTCACAGTTGTGCGGTGTTTTTCTTTGGAAGACGCGGTGCCGTATGTTTGTGTGGGGATGGCGGTATCTCAGCGGAACGAGCCCTGCATTCCGGCAGAACCAAGATGATTTGTTGGTGAGACTTCATCCGTTTCCTGTGTTGGTGGCTTTGTCCCTATTGATACATCCCATCACAGGGCTTGTGTTTCCAGCGCGCGCCTTGTCAGCCATTTGGCTTGAGCCAGAAGGACATGTTTATATAGTGTTGAGGATATTGGACATCCAAGGGAGCATGCATGTTCATTCCATTCCGAAGGGAACTTGAAGTTATACCATACCACTTACGGACATTGCTATCGGCTGAGCAGTCCAAAAACTTACATCATCTTCTGGTGCAAGTTTTGAACTCAGTGACAGCATGGCTCACCACGCACTCGAGGCATCTCCCTGATATTAGCTAGTGACGTGTTGGTTTTTGCCGCTTGTGCGGCTTCAAGTTTCCTTGCCGTCATGCCGCAAACTTAGCTGAGTGTGTCACCAGTTTTCAAAAGTGTTCTGCTTCTGCTGATCTCTTTCTTCCAGCCCAAAAAATGATGAGGGTCATGCCTCGACTGAAGAATTGAGGTCGTCTGGGAACCCCATGGGCCTCTCAGAGATTTCGCATTTTGGAACGTTTCAGCGCGTGGGTGGAAAGGTGCAATGTTTGTATTGTCAGGTTGCAGTTGCCAAATGATTTTTTTTGTGCGCAAATGAATTTGCAGGCAGGCGGTTTCATCAACAAGAAATTCTTCCATCCCTCGACTTTACGAAATCAAGAAAAGCTCTGGAAGGCTGGGTTCTGTGCAGTTTGTTGTTGAACAGATTCAGCCAATGCATTGATGCAACCAGGTTTTGCTTTTGGAAAGGTTTTGGCCAAACAGCAAGTGTTGTTTACCAGCAAGATGGGATATATTGACGTGTTGTTTACCAGCAAGTCATTGGAACCATGACTATGATTTATGATCACAAAGCTACACTTCATCTCCATCCATACATGCATGCGCGAATGCTTCATTGCATTTCTTGAAGGACTCCTTTCCCAATCTCAAGCGGTTTTGTTCCCTATGATGTCCTACTGATCCGAAATGCTACGACACATCACTCAACAGTTTGATCTGGCCTTTGATCAGGCCCAGACAGAGGAGGAACGTGAGATGCGGAAACAGCAGGAATTGGAGAAAAGAAGAGATGAAGAGAGACAGGCCAAACATGGCCAAACCACTTACAATTGAGCCCTGTGAAATAAAGGC
>CAMXCT020003001.1:412054-442054 GCA_947184155.2 Cladocopium goreaui | reverse complement strand
CATACATACGTACATACATACATACATAAATGCATACATACATACAGACAGACAGACAGACATACAGACATACAGACATACAGACATACAGACACACATACATACATACATACATACATACATAAATGCATACATACATACAGACAGACAGACAGACATACAGACATACAGACATACAGACATACAGACATACATACTAATACATACACACATACACACACATACACACATACACACATACACACATACACACACATACACACACACACACGTACACACATACACACATACACACACACATACACACACATACACACACATACACACATACACACACACATACACACATACAGACATACAGACATACAGACATACAGACATACAGACATACATACAGACATACAGACATACAGACATACAGGCATACAGACATACAGACATACAGACATACAGACATACAGACAGACATACAGACAGATAGACATACAGACATACAGACATACAGACATACATACAGACATACATACAGACATACAGACATACAGACATACAGACATACAGACAGACATACATACATACATTCATAGATAGATACACACATAGATACTGCGAATAGAGTGTAGGCTACGTACGATTGTGTATTCACACATAATTCGACACTCTAGGATCCAATGCCAAAGGGGTATTTCAAACTGGCCTCTTTGGCTCAAGACCTACTGCAGCACCAGAACAAAGAACTGCCATGCGGAAGCTGCTGCCCGTGTAACGTCATCATTGGAGCTTTTACTTCGAATCCAACTACCAGAACATAATCGGACAAACAATCCCCGATTCGCAGGTTATCAGCCGTAGGACTCCTACGGAGCCTACGAGCGGGTAGCCGCGGGCCTTACAGATGACTGAACAGGATAGCAGCGATAATGCATTTTCTTTCTCTGGACATGCCGTTGCACCAGCTGCCGGCACGCAGTCAAATTCTTCACAGAGTATCGACACTGGTGGAAGCGATGCCTCAGAATTGAGAACAAGCCTACCCAGGCGACCTCTGGTTGCCCCTAGAGGGAGACAAATTTCGACAATGCAAGCAATTGAAGATAGGGACAGCACACCTGGAAAGAGGAGATCATCTGCACGACAATTGTCGCCTCCGATGACTCCAAGGACTAAGGCAAAGACTACGTCGTCGAATCCGCCTTCACCGATTCAGGACGCTACACCATCAGGGACAGGATCGTATCAGCAAGTGAACGCCCCGTCAAGTGGTAGCGACATCTTCACTGCCTATAAGAGTGAATTAGCTGAGTACAAAACATCACTGGAAAGGGCCACTGAAGAAGAATCCGTACTTCAGGCAAGATTGAGTGAGACGACAGCATATGCCTATCAACAATTTAACTTCCTGGAAAGCACCACTCATCAAGAGATGATGTCGATGACCGAACAACTCCAGATGCTGAACTTCGAGTTACAGGCCGCACAACAAGAAGATGAAGGTGCGACCTACAGGATCGAAGAGTTGGAAAGGTATCAGACTATGTCGAATGAAACTGCATCTCATTTGGAATTCAAATATTCACGACTACGTTCGGAATTCGATGAACAAATGGGACAAGCGAGCGCAATCATGGTACATGTGGGCGCCGATGCGAATGCTCACATCAATCAACTCAGACTGGAACTGGAAAGCGCAGAGATGAATGCCAAGCAAGAAGCTCTAGCGGTCGGCTACGCCAGTGACCAGACATGTGCTTTACAGATCGAGATGCTCGAGGTTGCCAATCAAAACCAGACAATGAAGCACACCATGGCCATGAACGTTAGACGACTGGAAACTGAGCTCGATGCTGCTGACGTGAAGAGGGACGAGATCATGAAGGAGTTCCGTAGTAACATAAGATCTGAACATGACCGTTATGCAGAATGCGAACATCATTTAGCTTTGGAAGAGTCACAACTTCGATTGCAGATGATTCAAAATGAGAACCTATAATCTCGACTAGCAATTTCTGAGAACAAGGTTCCTGAAGAATCTATAGCTGAATCAGGCGGCATGCGGGACATGAGGATAATGGGACTACGTTCTGAACTACACATGAAACAAAGTCTTTTAGATCGAATGCAACAACAACTGACTGAATCGAAGAATCAGTATCATGAACTTTCCTGTCAACAAGCCAGAAGATCTTCACCAAGCAGATCACCGCATGGAGGACCTCTATACGAGATGTATATGCAAGCCGTGCGAGAACGTGACAGTTTGAAGGAATCCAAGGCTGAAGTCGACAAGTTGTACTTGCAAAACAGAACTGAACTCATCGACACTGAGGACCTGCTCAAAGTCTTCCAGCGAAACTTTGATGAAACTGGTAAGAAATATCAAGATGCTTTGAACAAGATCGATCACATGAGCAACAATCCGAATGTGACGAGTAGCTTGTTCGACAGTTTGCACAATGAGATCAATGACAGGGACACAGCTATTGCTCGCCTTCATACTGAACTTGAAGCCCAAAAGGATTCTCTTGAGCGTGCTCACAGCTTGAGAGAAATTGTTCTTGTAGTAATCTTTCCGATCTTCCATCTTCTTCAACTCATCCTGAAGATTTCGAACTTCATTGTTCTTCTCTTGCTTCATCTCGTCCAACTCTGCTTTCAGTTTGGCACACTTCTCTTCACATTCATTCCGAGGCATAGCATTACTGGGGTACCCATGTAATGTAGTCGGTCTATTCATTGATGAAGAGGAATGAGCTTGGTTTTCCAACTTCAGGGCAGCAATGGTGCTCGACATCTCTTCTACCTCAGCGAAACGCTCATTGGCCAATTGATGCATCTCGGTCAAGTGGCTTTCAGGAATGGAATAGTCAGTCGCACCTTTAATCACGAGTCTTCTGTCGTTCAGCATCTTGATGGACTTACCTGCATCCCTTCGAAAAGCTCAGGAACGAGTACAACACCAATGTCAAGGAGTTGGAGAACCTTGAAAGGGATAGATCCAAGTCATCCGTATCTCTAAGAGAAGCCGAAAAGATCAGCCTCCAGCCCTGGCCTAAGACCACTGAACTTTCATCCTGGAAGGGAAGTGTCGTTCATGAAGTTTGTGTTGCAAGTGGAGATCGAAACTATGAAGATTGGAAAGCATGGCTAGCTCCGTGTCTCGCAGATCAACCTGACTTGGAAACTCTGGCCAAAGCACCCGATGTAAGATTCCAATCCATTGATGCCAAGCTCTCCAATGCCTTGAGGAAAGTCATTGACAATGCTGGGGACAAGTCCATGCAAGTGAAGTATGACATGTCCATGAAGAACCAATTGTATGGGAGAAGTGGGGTCTTATGAAGGGACGAGAACTATTTGCAATGATACTGATTAGCTTCAAATCACCTGACCACACCGAAGTTCTCTACAATGCCCATCATTTGTATATGTTCAACTACTATGGAGATGACCAACTTGAGGCCTTTTACAACAAGTGGCTTGACATCGTATACAATATGAAACATGATGATCTGCCTTCCAACAATTCCCTGCGTGACACATTGTTCCGGAAGATTGAACATTCAAAGCTTATGGCTTTTGATATCAACCGATACAAAACCTTTGATGAAGGGCATCCGGAAAAGACCTATGTTTACCTAACTGGTATGATCAAAGGATACATAGCAAGAGGAAAGCAAGAACGACTGTTGAAGGATAGAGAACGTGCAGTGAAACTGTCAATGTCCTCTAACAAGACGACACCTGCCTTAGAAGATGCAGACAAGCCTGCTGCTCCCGTCAAGACCAAGAAGGAGAATGAAGCAGCTGCATCGTCTACAAGTGATCTTCCCAAACGGCCTAAGGCGAAAGCGAAGAGTGAAGCTGCATCAGTACTTCCTACACCTTCTCCGAAATCTCATGCCGACAAGAACAACAAGAAAGGCAAAGGTGGGAAGGGAAGATCATCTTCACCCGTTGACAAGAAGAAGATTTTCTGTAACTACTTCTTCAATAAAGGAGGATGCAACAAAGGTGACAAATGTCTTTACAGTCATTCTCAGAAGGTCTATGATGCCAAGATGAAAGGTAAGAAAGGCAGAAGCGGAAGTCGAGATTCATCAAGAGGGAAAAGTAGAGGAAGTTCATCTTCAGCTGGACCCAAGAAGAAGATATGTTGGAACTGGCAAAAGGGTACCTGCACGTTCGGAAACAAATGTAAATTCCTACATGCAGATCAATCGCCTTCAGCATCTTCAGAAAGAACCAGCAAGAAGACACCAAAGAAGAAAGCAACTCCCATTACCATTGATTCCTTCTTTGATAGCGACAATGAAGATTCTATGGATTATACCTCACCGAGGATAGCCGGCGCAAAGAAGTCTTCTGATGACCGCAGGATCTCTTTTGAACTGGAACCCGAAGTGCACGAGATTGCCATTGAGGACTACCAGGAGGGACTGCCCAAACGTATGTATCGTGACCCCAACAAGCAATATGTCTTCTGGAAAGTCGATGATTTGACCGACGATCAGTCCAAGTCCGACAACACCCTCGGTTCAGTCCGAGCAAGGGCCAAAGCTATCATCATGGACAGATGTGGACTCCATCGTTTTGTTGATGAAGTTAGAATCATTATTGGCCCCAAGTTCGACATGTTGATCAAGCTGGACAATGATCGTGATGACTTGACTTTTATTGAAGAGCTTGTTGAACACGAAGTTGGAAACTCCCTCATGAAGTCCAAGAACATAATGTGCATTTCACTACCAGTGCAAGCCAAAGATCGTAGATTCATCCTGGATTCTGGCAGCGGACACGATCTGATTTCTGCAAGGAAAGCCGAGAGGATGAACTTGAAGCAACGAACCTGTGATCCTATCATGTTCCACACAGCCAACGGTTCAACTGCTACTCAGACGGAAGCAGAGATTGACCTGGGAACCTTTGATGTGACCTCTCATGCCTACGTACTGGACGACACTCCGTCCGTGATGTCTCTTGGGAAACGATGCATGGAAGAAGGGTACTCCTTCGTATGGCCATCTGGTGAAATGCCTTTCATGATCACGAAGAATGGAGAACGCATCGATTTGACAATCCATGACAACATCCCCTATGTTGATCTTGGAACATATGAGTGCACTCCTCATGAATGTCATCATGCATCAAAGATCCATGACCTACTGACACATTCTCAAGTCGAATTCAACGACTTCAACGACATTGATGATGTTGGTCAACCCTCACGAAGAGTACATCTCGATGGAGAAAGTGGTCTTGAGACATTGACTGAGGACCACAACTGTTCCCGATACGATCCGATACGTCAAGAAGCTCAAGGTGAAGAAGAAAAGAAGAGCGAAGAACCGGCAGAAGCATTCGGCAACTCCTGGAGAAGAAGAAGAAGAACCACCTGAAGGCGGCGAGTACGAACCCGGAACTCCGCTTGACGACCCTCCTGGGGACGAGACTGATTTCGAGGATGATGGTCATGGTGCTCCTGAAGACGCCGCTGAAGGTGATGAAGATGATCGAGATCGATGTTGTCGAAGGTGAGTCCAGGGTAGCCAAAAGAGGAACACTCAAGAGAGAAGCTAATAGTCTGAATCACAAGTTGACCCACAGATACAAGAATCCATATTGCGACTCATGCATTCGAGCAAAGATGAAGCACTTCAAGACTCGTCGTGGTGCATACAAGAGGGAACTCAAGAAGTTTGGCGACCTCATTACCTTCGATGCGGTAGACACATCCAAAGTCCATGATGACGTGTTGGTCCTCGAGAAGGAAGTGTTGGTTGTCAGAGACTGTTATACAGGAATCATTGGTGCCTATCCATCTGATCGAATGACCAAAGATGATGTAGTCAGAGCAGTGAAGCAGTTCATCGGCGCCAAGAAGGTCAGACAGGCATACTCTGATCATGCTCCTCAATTCATTGAAGCCATGAATGAGATGAAGATACCAATTGATCATTCATTGCCTGGAAGACCTCAAACCAACTCAATTGCCGAAAGGACGAATCAATTTATTCTCACAGCTACCTCTACATGTCTTTTGGAAGCTGGATTACCACCTTGTTTCTGGAGAACAGCAATCCTTTGCGTATGTCATCTACTCAACGTGGAACCCAACGATGATGAATTGAGCGCTTGGTGCAAACTCCATGGATCTGAATTTGCTGGCAAACTCATTCCCTATGGTGCTCGTGTGAACTACAAGCCTCCGAAGACCAGAGAAGCAGGACAACTTCACAAGTTTGGGCCTGATTCTATTCCAGGAGTGTTTGCGGGGTATCACGTTGGTCCAGGGATGCATTGGTCAAGACAATACAAAGTGTGGCCTCTGAGTGAATTCGTACATCAGAATCTTGGTGACGATGCTAGCAAACCTGAACACCGTCTTCTCAAACCTCATTTGACTGAAAAGGTCGAGATGGTCACTCCATTGACATTTCCATGCAAGCAAGAGTACGAGAGGGTGAACACCACATTGGAAGGAATGAAAGAAAGAGAAATCCTCGATGGCGATCCCTCCAAAGTGCCTCATGGAGATGACGAAGAACATGACCAAGATGAAGATGATGATGAGCTTGATGACGGAGACGGCGGTGGACCTGGACCAAGTGGTGGAAAAGTTTCAAAGAAGCCTCTTGATGACTCCGAGGATATCTTCGACAAAGACAAAGATCTAGAAGAGATGACCCTCCAGGAATTGATCGACGCCCAGCCAGACCATTGGAAGAAGGGCAAAGCTGGAGATGGGAAGGTATACCTCAATGACGATGGTGAGAAGGTCAAGTTGAACGTCAAGGGTTACCCATACAAGATTGGAGATGACGGTAGACGAATGTTCAGAACGTCATTGCGTCCCAAAGGGACCTATTCTCCTGAAGAATGGCGCAAACTCTCTCAGTCTGACCGGAATACCATCCTCAAAGCCGAGAAGAAGAAGTTGGAGAAGAAGGAGGCCGATGACAAAGCCAAAAGATTGGTCGAGGAAAAGAAGAAGAAGGCAACGAAGAAGGAGAAGAAAGATTCAAAGAAAGACAAGGACGAGCCAAAGTCCAAGGATGATGAAGGTGGTGATGAAAGTAAGAAGGATGACTCTCATTCAAAGTCAAAGAAATCCGATGCAGGTGTTGGTGAAGTTGTGAAGAACAAAGTTACCTTACCTATCACATGTACAAGTACGTATCTTGATTTGTACGACATAGTCGATGATGACGATGTACATGGAAGACGATACATTGATTGTCGAAAAGTGAAGAGGAATGCTGATGCTAGTCCATGTTCCGATGCTTCTACTGACGTCCCGGACGACGAGGAATATCTCACTGAATGGGATGAATGGTCGGAGGTCGAGAAAGGGCGTGGCCCAAAAGCATCGTGGAGTGGTGAAGTTTGGAGCACATTGTCAGGTGAGATTTCGAGGTTTTCCATGGCTACGCCAGGAGAATCGACAATGATCGAAAATGGCAAATGTGTCAACGTCAAGAACGTGAAGAACATAGCCACTGATGATGATGAACACATCCCTTTCCCAACTATGCCGTGTACTTCTGCATCAAACCAAAATCACCGAACCAAGATTCCATCAGGAGGTCTTGGAAGCAAACTTTTCAACGCAATGGTTTCACGACCTGTGGGCAGAGCCGAGATTGAGTCTAACCCAAAGGCCAAAGAGGCAATGCTCAAGGAGTGGAAAGGCCTTCGTGATCAAGAGGTATTCGACTTTACAATGGTTCGTGAATACGACGATGTTGTTGCAGAGGCCAAGAAGAACAAAAAGGAAGTACATATGGCCAGGGTCCATGGCATATGCGTGGAAAAGAATTACCAGCTGTCAGAAGACAATCCTGGACGAAAATTCAAGGGAAGAGGCGTTCTGCTAGGAAATCAGGTGAAGAATCAGCATTGGGAGGCAGCATTCTTCCAAGACTTGGGAAATTCCCCTGCTTCCTTCGAAGCCTCACGATGGGCAGATTTTTACGGATGTCTTCCTGGGCACTCCGTCAAGTTGGCAGATGCGATTCAGGCTTACATCCAGGCTAAGTTGAAGGGACCTTTGTGTTGGGTGGAGTTACCCACTGATGCATGGCCTCCGGAGATACAGTATTGGAAGTTCCGTCGCCCTGTTGTAAGACTCGACAAAGCCCTGTATGGACACCCTGATTCAGGCACGATGTGGGAACAACATTGTGACAAGAAAGTTCAAGAAATTGGTTTTAAGCCCATTGGAGAGGAATGGCCTTCTATGTATTTTCATGATGAGCTCAAATTGCTGTTGGTAATCTATGTAGATGACCTTAAGCTTGCTGGGCCCTCCGAAAATCTGGCCAAAGGTTGGGAAATGCTGCGCACTGTTCTGCGCATTGAACCCGAAACCGACTTGGGACTTTACTTAGGATGTGTTTTATCCCAAGGTGAAACCCAATTGCATAATGGTAAGAAAGTCAAGACCATAACTTATAACATGGAAGGATTGTTAAAGTTATCGGTGGAAAAGTATCTTGACATCATCGGTAAGGACACAAAATTGAAAAAGGTATCAACTCCAAGCCTTCCAGAGGAAACGAAAAGCAGCCCGTATCGAGCTCCTTCCGATGGAAAACGCAAAGTTGAGTGTCCTTGGTGTGCACATTCCTTCGATCCAGATATGCCTGCTCTCTCCGAGACTGGCAACTCACGTCCTGGCCAAGACAGTGAGACGCTGAGCCGTGGGAATCTAGCTCCGCATGCAGCTAGTGTGCTTATGAAGCTGCTGTATGCAGCCCGCATTGCGCGGTTTGACCTGTTGAGATCCATCAATGCATTAGCACGTAATGTGACTAAATGGACAAAGGATGATGACGCCCGTCTTCATCACCTAATGTGTTATGTTAATTCCACATTGTCCCTCAAAATGATAGGATGGGTCGGAGACAAAATTGAAGATTTATCATTAGGACTATTTGCAGATGCGGATTTCGCTGGATGTGCCCAATCCTTGAGATCAACTTCAGGATCGCACTTACAAGTCCAAGGTAAGTTCACAAGATTCCCACTTGCTGGTGGAAGTAAGCGACAAGGGTGTGTTAGTCATTCTACCCCCGAAGCTGAAATTGTGGCTGCAGATACTGCACTTAGGACTCTAGGAATCCCCGCATTAAGTCTGTGGAAAGTCTTAGCCAAAGTTTTTCCTCAACTCCTGTTTCATGACGATAATCAAGGGATGATTGGTGTTGTCAGATCAGGACGGAATCCAACCATGCGTCATTTGGAGCGCACACATGGTATTTCCATTGCCTCCATGCATGAACATTTTCAAAAGGATCATTTTGTATTGATCTATGAAATTACAGCCAAAATGGCAGCCGATATCCATACTAAAGGATTCAAGAATCCCATGGCATGGAAGAAAGCTTGTATGCTAATCAACTTGTTGGAACCTCAGGACTTGCAGAGCAAAGAAGTATTGGACATGTTGCAGCCAAGCACCGATGTCGATATGACTACTCGCCAAGTTTTCCAATCCAAAACTGAGGATATCCCAAACTTCCCATACACGGAAACCCCTATTTTGCCAAAAGAAGTGTATAGGAAGGGTTTGACTAGTAAAGAGAAGCTACAATACTTGCCAGGTATGGATCCCATTTTTGTCGTCAAGCAACCGGTGTTTTATCGTCCTAGGCCACCAGGCTTGATTGTGCCGCCAGATGTATTGAGATCCACATGGGTTCTTCTCAATGGTACCTGGACAAAGGTCGAACACCGTGCATCTCCACCAGAGCAGGCTATCAGATTTGATAAGTGGGTTGAACGAGCGTGTTTTCAGTACCATTCGCCTAACGAGCAGCCGTTGATCCCGGACACTGTTTCACAATCCGTTTCAACGACTTCAACCCACCGGGTGATGTCGTCAAAGCACGTGCATGCCCCGCCTGCCCACTCGAGCTCACTACGTGACTCGTGTGCGTCAACACCACGTGACCGTGTACAGCATCTGACCGATTCACCAATGCTGATGTTCTCGGTTGATGCCTTGTTTTTAGATGCACAGACATCACCGTCTCAACACCCGAAATCCATTCACCAGTGCCTTCAGCCAGCCACACGTGTGATCAATACGCTTATGCGCCTTGTTCATGGGGGGAGTGAGGGTGAAGGATGGCATTCGCACAGTGAAAAGGGGCACCCACAGTCCACTTCAACACCTGGCCTATGTCATACGCATCCGGAATTGGACATCAATGATAACATTCCGTTTGTAAAATCCACCCGAAAATCCCAAGTGTTAGGTAAGAAAAATGAAGATCATTGGCAGTGGGATGGGAAAGAGACACTGATCCGAATTCACAAAACGCCAAGAAGGCAAAACTTTGTACCACAGGATTGCGAAGACTGTCCTTGTGACCCTAGGATCATATGTGATGAGAGGGAAACTGAACAAAAGTTCAAAACTAATACTCGAGTGATCAGAGACATATGGAGATTCAAGGGCGACAATCATGAATCAACAAACAAGTTGAATGAATTTTGGACTGGAAAATCGACATTCAAGGTGCTCGCCAATGCTGAAGTGATCGATGGAGGTAAGAACTGTAAAGTGAGTCAGGGAGTAATCACGCTATGTACCAACTGCAATGACGTGAAGACTATTCCCATCACTGATGTTTTTGTCCCCTATCAATATCATATTGAAGTAGGCAAACATGAGGTTGACCATCCCAAAGTGTCGGTAATCCTTTGGAGAGAAAAGAAAAACAGAACTTTGGAATTTCAATTTTCCAAATCACCTTGTGACTTGATGACATCAAAGTATGCGAAGTTTTCCCTTGCAATCAATTTGATCGAAGTTCCTCAAGCAGTCCCATGCTTCGTCTTGTTATGTTCGGAAGAGAGAAACTGGTTTACGTTCTTGCAGAATAAAATGAAGGACGAAATGAAGTTTCATGTCGTGCCAATCACTGAAGATGACGACATGCTCTCTCCGTACGGAATCAGTAAAGCAAGGCGATGCCTTCGGACCAAACTTGATTCAATGTTCTTTGCAGGTCCATGTACAGGAGGTTCACCATGGAACCGAATCAACCGATGGGTGAGCGAAGCAACTACACAACTCATCGAAGCAAAGAAGCAGATCTTCTGGGCGATGTGGGAAGTGTTTGCATCAGTGCTAAGTGAACTTATCAACATGGGATCACCAGCCTTGCTTGAATTGCCTAGAGGTTGTGACTACTGGAGGGACCGTAGAATGACTGATCTTGTGGAAGGAACCGTATCTCATGAGCACAAATTTGATGGATGCATGTATGGCTTGAAATCACAGTTCCAAGAAACTCCCAAACCAATCAAGAAACCATGGAAGATTGTTACGTGGGGGGTGTCTTTTCCGAAGCTTCATAGAAGATGTGATCGCCGACATGACCATGCAGAGTGTGCTGGTAGGGAAACTCGCATTACTCAAGTTTACACTAAATGGATAGCCAAGATAATCATGAATGGAATCAATGATCATGTAATCAGGAATAGTCCATTTGTGAACGTCAGAGTGATGAAACGTTGGAAGCCGTTTGCATGTGATGACAAATTGAAGGCTGAAATATCTCGTGATTCCGAGAATGTCCGCAGTCACCCAATCAAGTTGGTGGCAACATCCGTTTGTGCTACTCGAGAGCTCGACGCCATTGACCTTTCGTTCGAGCGATCGCTACTGCACTGGTGCTTTTCGAGATTGACATCAACTTCGGTTCTTTCATCGTGGCACTTTTCATTTTCGTGTCGACTGCTTTCTGAATTCGACTCCGACTGGTTGTTACGAGACCTACGGTTCGTACAACTATTTTCGTTGCTCGAACAGTTGTCACGAGACCTACGGTCCGTGCAACTTTATTCTGTACAAAGCGGGATGGCCGAAACCCATGATCTGAACTCAGTAGGACAATTTTCCGGAAGCCGAATCACCGTTGCATTACGAGTGCTGAAGGGATTGTCTGAAGGAACCATTGCAGCCAAGACTCCATCACCATTCCGAGACACCCGAGGTTCGAATTTTCGACTGATCTCAGATGAGGACACAGCCAACCAATGGATTAGGTTTGGTATGCCGCCTGCAGTTGTCTACTCAGCATACTTCGCGAACTCCAGACACACCAGTGAAGCCACTGCACAAGCCCTGGAGGTAGCCTACAAGTTGTTGCAAAGAGCGCAGGACATCGAGAAGGGGTGTTCAGGATGGGAGTTTTTGTCAAAAGGGTCGAGATTCGTGAAGGTCTTTGCTAGCAGGTGCCCATATGATGATGCAACTGTGGGACGCTTCATGGACAAAGAGATCTATGACAGACTTGATGAGCTCTGGATCGTATTGTCCAAAGGACACTTTCCCGAACCTTTTGATGATCAAGCCACTGCAGCGGAAACTGAGGCGAAAATCCGAAGCATGAAACAAATCTACCGAGGAACACCATCATTCAACACAGATCCGAGTGCCACATCATGGTTAGCTGTGACAAGGACCGCCGAGTACTTCAAAGTCATGGACGAGTTGACCAAGGTGAATCCGAAGTCTCCGTCTGACAATGATAGCTATTTGACGGCAATGAAGAACATGATTGAAATCCAGATGAGGCACCTAGGACATGCATTGAGGTATCACAACGAGCAGAACCCATCAGAAAAGATCATCTTGCAGGATGTGATGAAGGATGTGGTTGCTTTCGAAACCAACCAACCAAAAGGAAGGAGTGCAGCCCAGAACCATTTCTTGTGTTTGTTAGCCCTCGGCACGACCCTTGAAAGACACAAGACCAGCGCTCGAGGAGATGGAAACTTATCGAGAGTAGCAGAGCTATCCGAGATTCAATTTTCGATTCTCAAAGTCTTTGACATTCCTCAGGGGATCCTGATTGGGCATGGATACAATGTCTCAATTGCCGATGAAGGAGCCAGATATACTGAGAAGGAAAGACGTCACGCCTGCCACAGCTCTCTCAAAGATTTCACCACCGTGATGACCGAGACTCAAGCTGGTACCGCCGGAGGCATGCACAATTTCGACAACTGGGATGTTCCCCTGACCTTCAATGACGGACGACGACCATACGAAGTTGACCTCTGGAACAATGAGGAGCCTTCATGGGTGAATGATGACACATCAACTGGACCTAGCGCCCAGGGTACATCCGCTCCTACGGAGGGATCACAACCAAAGGCATCGCAACCATCACAAAGTTCGAACATTCAACCGAAGAAGATGCCAAGATCATCGACTGGCGGAGCCTCATCTTCGTCAACCCATGCAGCTTTCCGATCTGGACCTGGAGCAACGTCTCAAGGTCGTACTGAACCAGAAAGAGATGAGAATTGGATTCCAACTGAAGATTGGATGAAGAGGAAGAAACCTTCAACCGTGGAAGTGCGTCTCCATGCTGCCGAGGACTATGCTCGTGAGGAACAGCGAATTGCATTCCTGCGATCCGGCAAGGATTTTGTGCTCTCCATCGTAGAGGGTCCTCATACTACTCACAAGTATGGATCCAATTTGATCTGGAAGCAGTATTTGAGAAGATTGACATTTCATGCTGCCCTGTCTTTCAACATGCTGACAGAAGGTCAACTTGATTCCCACATGATCAATGAGAATGACTACGAATGGCTGAAGCTCTATCACTACATCATCACGACCACAGAGTTTGTCAGATGCAAAGGATATCCTGTGACGGAAGTCCTAGCTATGTTGACACTGGGCATTGAAGATACGGTGGAGGGCGAGATTCGAGCCAAGCTCAAAAAGTTGGGAAACAAGATTGGACAGTTCATCATCGGGGAACCTTGGTTAGACAAATGGGATGAATTGGGAGGACAAGTGAGAAACAACAAAGCTCTCATCTTGACGGATTTGACTTACCAAACGAGATCTAGCTCAAGAGTCGTCAATGACATCGAGGCTGGGCTTGACAACATGGGTCTTTCATCCATCAAGGTGTACCAACTTCCCTATGAATCTCTGGAGAAACCCGAGGATTTCTTGAAACTGGCAACGAATGCATTGACTTTTCTGCGATCCAACGCCAACGCGTTCTCAAGTGCCACTGTTCATATTTGGATCTCTTTCGCAGCACTTTTCAGAGGACAAACTCGCATACTGATGCCAAATGCAGACTTCATCACCAAATTGGCAGAGATCATCACTGAGATCAGCCAAGCAGCACATCTTCCAATTTTCGTCAACATTCTGAGAGATGCCCGGTTTCTTGGGTCCCAATCTTCGATTGTATCCATGGCCGAGGAGCTTGCAAGAATCTTGAAGGAAAAGGGCATTATTCACTCCACCAATGAAAGATTCTGGAAACAGATATATGCTTGTGGACGTGAGCCTTTTTATTGGAAAGAAGGTGAAGGCAAGGAAGTCATTTGGGCTATGCTTGAAAAGTCACTGATGCGACAGAAAGTCTTCTTACATTGTGCAATGGATCATGATACAGTCCATGACCTGAATGAAGAATGTGTCCATGTGAAGAACACCGGATTTGACATTGAAACCATCAAACGATGCACTGAACATCCACGAATTATTCCCAGCATCCGTGCTGGAGAGGTCACAGATGCTCAAGCTGGATCAGCAAACATCATTGGAGGAATGAAACACATGAAGGACGCGGTCCAGAGGAGAGCATGGTCAGACATCCGACGAGGAGTATTCACCCCGGAGCCCCTGACAGATGTGGATGAGCATTGGGTCGAGGTAACCGAAGATTCCGAATTGATGTGCGATGTGTGCAAAGGATTTCACAAAAATGATTCGAGATTGAATACCTGCACTGAGAACCGCACAAGATGCCTGAATTGCGCAAGCAACTGGACAAGAGCGGCAATCTACGGTACTGATGACATTGGGATGGATGAATTTTCACAGGATGCAAGAGTAGCTGCAAGATTGCTCAACATCTACAATGAGTGCGTTGACTGGAGAGAAATGGAAGCCGAGAAGGACCTCCGTGGATTCCTGGTCACTGCGACACTTGCAATGCTTTCAGGATACAGGACGACAAGTGATGTGCTCAAGCAGGTATCACATCGAGGTGCCATCCGAATGCCTGCATACATGGTGAAAGGGAAATGCAGACGAGACCTGTTACCCCAATTCACTGTACAACGTGAGACTCGAACAGAGGATTGCGGAGGCGGAATGCACCGAATGCGATGGTTTTACAGACTGCTTTGGGATGGTGGAAACGTCGCTTATCATGACTACATGAAGACCGTGCTGACCAAGGAGGAGATCGCATCAATGCTCAATCCAACCGCAACAGCTGAGTATGTCGGCGACATTTTCGAATTCTGGCTTGGGATGCTTGACCTGGGTATTCAATTCCCTACTATGTTCGCTGGATGGGGGGCAAACCTTGACAGTTGCCTTGCAGGACTGGAAGAGTCGTTTTGGCTATTCAGCAGTTCATGTCGACCTACCGACACCATCAACACAAAGCGAAACAGATCCAGGAAAGCATACATCCCGCCGGTCGAGAACAACATGGTTATTACAATCTTGAAAGAAGCGGGAATCTTTGACCTACTCATGCAGAAGAAGATCACCAGAATGCCGGTGCTCCCAGAAGCCAACTACGATGACCACCCTGAAATGATTGAGGTCTCATCAAGCGATGAAGAGGTGGATGAAGTTGATGAACCTGATGAGGAGACCACGACGCCTACGGCGCGGGGCCCTCGAGCAGAACAAACTTCAGGAGAAACCGATGCCGGAGCTGGTGACATCGAGATTGAGGAGGAGGAAGATGACATGGGGGGCCAACCTTCAGAAGCGAAGAAGCGCCGAACTGAGGTGCGGGACATCCGTGATCGATTTGAGAAGTTGATTTCAGACGCATCAGATGTTCAATATTGTTTCATTTGTGGTGGAAGGCATGACATTGATGAATGCACCACACCAGATGATGAGAACATGAAGGACACCCTATGGCGCATGAGATTGATCATGGATCAGAAATCCAAATCCCCATCATCGTCCGAAAGATCCAAAGCTGCAACCAGAGGCAGGAAAAACAAGCTCCCAAAGAACGTCATGCCGCGAGGAAAGCGTTGGGGAAGAACCAGATTCACTGAGAAAGAGGAAGTGACCAAGTGCTTCTATAGTCAGTCAGCCTTTATGTACGACATTGGTGATCGTGAAGAAGGAGGACAATACTTAGTGAATGGTGTCGAAGTTAACCCAATTAGCCGAGGTGTGAAGAATCGTCATGAGCTTGATATGCTGATTGAGCGTGCGGCTGAGGAATCCCCGCCTGTTTTGCCGACCATTGAGGAGCTGAACGCTTGGAACCACATTGACCATGATGAATACATGAAATGGCTTACTGAAGAAAGAAAACAACATGGAAACAACTGGAACTTCAAGTACATCCAACCATTCACACATGGTCACAACATTGGTACACTTCAACTTGCTCGCATTAATGGAGAAGAATATCTTGGGATGGGCTGGTGTAAGGTACATCAATATGGCGAGAATGAGTGGATGGGCAACAAGTGGGAAAATCCGCAATGGATAGTCGAATTGTCGAAAAGATTCAATGCAGCGCTACGCCACTCCGTGGGTTGCGTCAAAGACAATCGAAATCACCGTGGACTACCATGCGACGAGGCAGGTTGGGTCAATGTTGAGTCGATCTTGAAGTATGATGCCATTTGGAGGGACCAACATACATTGGCCGGAACGACCCATGTCAACTACCCGATACTTGTTGAGAGGTGGAACAATTTCCAGAGAGTGATCTTCACTGAGTACAAGCAAACGAAAAGAATCCGAGCTCAAGTGCTAGGACTCAAGGTCACAAAAGGTGAGTTGGAACACATCATGAACAACTTCAATGATGGATTGACCTCGAGACTTGATCGACAAACACTGAGGTTGGAGATCGGCACAGCAGATCGAGAGATTTGGCTTTGGCCGGTGGCAATCCGTGCCCCTATGGCACATTCAAGAGTTCAAGGCGGTGTGCACATCGAAGACAAGAAGACTTCCTATCAGATGAACCCTGGAGTAGGATACACTCTTGGAGGAGGATTTCACTGCACCACATTTGACAACATCGCTCAAATCTTCAGAGAAGGACTACGTCCCGGAGGAGGAGGCGACCGCATCAATACGTTCTTCGTGCCATTCGCACCGTGGGACGTGCGAAGTCAGATGGTGCTGAGATTCAGGAAGATTGAACAAACTGATCTTGTCTACATCTACATCACGTACGATTCCATCGCCAAGTTCTCCCCTAGATTATCAGCAGACGGACACATTTTGGTCCAAGAAACAATTCCATTCGAATCATTCGATGCAGTTTGGTATTACGACTGGAGGGAAAAGGACTACTACCGTCTCATGATCACAAAGGGAAGAGATCAACTTGTCCTTTCTGTGCAAGGAGCAAAGAGGGTGGCCACCATTGAACGATTTGACAAGCTCATTGGGAACATTGTGCCTGATGAATCATCACCCGATCTGGACGAACTTCGAAAACTTGTCGATATCAGGACCGGTCACTTCAGTCATACTCACAGATTGTTCCCTGGACATCCGGATTGGAATGATGCAATATCATTGTTGGCAGTCACTCATCATCCCAGCAAGGAGGACCATCGACTATGCCCCGCATGTCTGATGGAGACCCCTTCACCATTATCGATTTGTGTGATGTGCAAAGGATTTTTGGTGAGTCATGGATGGAGGAAACGAATCAAGATCACCGTGGCTACAGTACCAAGCGCCGAATCACATCATCGAGAAGAAGATCTCAAAGACCATGTCAAGAAAGCATGGGAGGAGGTGAAGATCGATTTGACAGGTGATGGTGATGACGACGAAGCGATGCCAGATGATGATGACGTCACCATGAAGAGTCCAGAACAAGAAACTCAACCAGAAGAAGGAGATGATGATCAAACCTCGAAGAAGGGCGACATCAATGATGAGAAGAGAGACTTCAGAGAACAAGATGAGGTCGACAAATTTCTCAATCAGGAAGGAAAACCGACCGACGAGAACGACGATGAAGAGATAGCGGTCGATGAAATCAACATTGAAGAGTACGAGGCTGGAGAAGCTCGTGATGCAGTGATTGAGTTCCCCAAGTGGATGAAACGGATTGAGTTTGGATCAAAGGTCCTGCCAATCGAACCTTGCACAATTGGAGATGCTCAGCCGGAGCTCATCAAGATCCTCCTGTTGCAGATTGGATTACACATCGTCAGGATCTACAGACTATTCCAACGGAACTTCTGTGGAGACATCGAGACGGCATGGAAACATTTTCAACAGAACCAGAAATTCAGGATGGACCTGGACTCTAGAACACCTTACCTGGGCGAGGATGAAAATGGTGAACTCATTGAACCAACTGCACAACAGATGAAAGAGCTCTACAAAGAGATCGGCCGACCAAATCAAAAGGACGACATCGGAGAAGAGGGATTCGTCAATGCATACTATGGGGCAGTGGTACTCAAAAGACTTCTCATATATACCCTTGAATGTGGCTACACGTATGATGACTTACAAAATATCTTCTTTGAAGAGGAGATGGAGAAGCTGTCGAAACGTGACACAACGATGGATGAGATGAGAAAGACCACAGCGGCCCGCGACGCCCTTGACCGACAAGACGTCATGGTCAGAAGAATCATTGCAGGTGCATACAGGGTGAATGCTGTTTATTTCTTCAGGAACGTCGACTTTCAAGACACAATCACACTGAACCCAGTTGACATTGTGTGTGCTCTTCGTCCCGCTCTTCGAAGAATATCACTTTTACACCTGATCCTTCAGAATAGCCGACAATTGCCACGACCTCTACTCCAGAAACTGTATGATGCGATCGATGACTACAACCACATCAAGCAGCGGGACGATCAACGACCAAGATGGGGCATCCACTTGTCTGAAGCTCACATACTTGCGATTGCTGATACACCAACTCCTGCCGATCGCGAACGTGCTAACCCGGCCGCTGGCAAGTCGAAAGCAGCTCCGAAAGCAGCACCAGCACTAGGCAGAGTGTCAAAAGCGAAAGCGTCATCGTCAGCAACATGGAGAACAGCTGAAACCGCTCCCCCGCCAAAACAAGCTCCAGTGACCCCGCCAAAGAAGGGTGGAAAAGACCAAGGAAAGGGTGGAAGATCTTATTCACACCGTGGTGGAGACTGGAACCAACAGGGATACTATGGATGGGGATATAGATGATAAATCGATATGACCTCTGCATAGGTCCTGATTGAACCTGGCGATGCGAGGATGCAATCATTGCTCGAGACTTACCTCAACTTCATTTCGAATGATTTCTGAGAGGACTCTGAGCCGACTAATTTAGTACCACACATTTTTTTGAACATCATTGCATGAGACGCTGAGTTTCTACAGCGGTCTACATCTCAACCGACGAAGGAACGGGAAGGTAAACTTCTAGTTCCATAGTCAACTGTGTGTTTTGATTTCTGTAATTCACATGCTTGAGTGGGATTCCATGCTGGCTACGCCACATCGGATGAACCTCAATGCTAGACACCGACTACGTCGTGTCTACATGCACGTGAACAGAACTTTTATCTTTTGGTAGAGATCGTAGCAAGCCGCCATGTAGACTTGAAGTTCTGAACGGACTTTAGCTCTCCATAATTCAATAAATGAACAGCTGCGAGTGTAGTGGATCAACTTAAAGGACACTCCTTTGCGCGTAGCCAACAAAGTTGGCTATGCGTGGGGGGTGCGAATAGAGTGTGGGCTACGTACGATTGTGTATTCACACATAATTCGACACTCTAGGATCCAATGCCAAAGGGGTATTTCAAACTGGCCTCTTTGGCTCAAGACCTACTGCAGCACCAGAACAAAGAACTGCCATGCGGAAGCTGCTGCCCGTGTAACGTCATCATTGGAGCTTTTACTTCGAATCCAACTACCAGAACATAATCGGACAAACAATCCCCGATTCGCAGATACACACATAGACACATACATAGATACATACATAGATACACACATAGATACATACATAGATACATATATACATAGATACACACACAGACAGACAGACAGACAGACAGACAGCCAGCCAGCCAGCCAGCCAGGCAGGCAGGCAGACAGACAGACATACATACATACATAACATGATTAGCACGAAGCAACTGCGGAATGCTGGTGGGCATCAGTGCTTAATGGTTGCACTGGTTTGATCTTGCTGGATAGCCATGACATGAATCAAGCCACCCAATCGACATATGCTGATGGTGTATGGGTCGTATGGGATATGCACAGTGGTCCTCTTCATGTGGGCTGCTGCCGACCAGTCTTTGCAGATGCCTGCGCCTCATTCAGCCCTTGCTTTTATGCACGTCTTCAAGGCTGGAGGTACTACTTTTGGAGTAGTCTTGGCCAAATATGCGAAGGCCAATGGAATTCCGTTTTACACTGATATGCGGCAAGGCAGGCAACTGGAATTGCCGTCCTATATACTTAGCTTGAACAAGCGAGCACGGCACCTAGCAGTTGACACCCCCCACAGCAAGAACTTCAGCATTTTCCACGGGCACCTGTGCGATTTGGACCTCAACAAGCTCAACTTCCATCATCACGGCGCATTTGATCCGTTCCTTAGCACCCCTGGGCCCCTTTTTGTTGTCACCCTGAGGGAACCAGCAGCACGCCTGCTGTCTGCCTTTCTTCAATTAACAGCGGGACTGAGACATAAGAAAGGAGCACGGCTATCTATGGACCCTAAGTCTTTGCAGGGTGGCACCATGGATAAGGAGCGCTTGGGAGAAATGTTTAAGGAATTCATGGAGCAGCAAAACGTTGCCCAGTGCAGAATTGTGCCGAACCAAGTCTTCGGTTCTAGGTGGGCGGCCCCCTGTGCACCACATGGGGCCTTGGACCCAAAAAGACTGCGCGGAATGAAGAAACTCCTGGCAACAAAAGCCATTTTGCCTTTGATTACAGAGCGCCCCCTTGAATCTGCTGCCTTGCTCGATCAATTCCTGGCGGGATCTGGTTACAAGAGACCACCGTCAATCTTGCAATTCTTCGAGCATGGCCAAGATTTTCGGTGTGGAAATCATGAGAACTGGCGACATGGACGGTACCATTCTGGCCTGGAAGAATGCCGACAGAACAAAGGACGTGTGAATCAAGCAGGCCTCCTCCTTACCCACGAAATGCGCCAGACCGTGCTCGATTTTATGGGCTACGAGCTCTGGTTTTACAACACTTCCACTTTGCTCTTCGATGAATATGTCAAAGTGTATGACATTGACGCAGTAGTGAAGGGAACCAAATCGCAAGAGTTTTCCTGTCAGGGCTTCCAAAGTTGCAGGAGATTCTTCAGGAAATGGGGGCAAAAACCCAAGGGCGAAATCGCAGCTGAGATCCGTCGTCTTAAAGAGGTCACCAAAACCGGCTTCAAATCATCGGCAAGCGAAATCAAAGTGCTACGCAAGGTGGCAATGTTAAGAAGTCTCAGCAACTTGACCTACTGGAAGCACTTTCTGGAAAATTCTACTAGCCTTGAAGAGGCTTTCAGAATTGAGGAGCTGTGATCAAAAGTGGGTACATTTGCACGTTTGCGGTTTGGCTTGGGAATTGGGATTCGGAGATTCTAGCCTCAAACTCAAACCAAGATGCTTCCCCCTTCTGCAATATACTGCACAAAAAGAATCAAAAAGAAAGATGGAATGTCGCTGCATTAGGACACGTGGCTGCCAACCGCTCTGAATTGACAGGTATTTGGAGGAGTTGCTGCAGGACCCCTCTTCATGAGATGGCTCATGGAAAAGGATGTCTAGCTGGTGCTCTGCTAGATAGTTTCCTGCCGCTCATGTACACTTGGAAGCGCAAGACGTTGCAGAATCATGTTACAGATTCATTGGCACGGGTGGAAAGTAGAGTGTCAAGCTCCACCAGGATGACCTTGTGGTTCCAAAGTGTTCTGGTAGAACACTGGAGTCATGAAAGCAAACGCACGCAGGAAGACCAGCACAAATAAAGACAACCAGTCAAACTGCACTTGGAGACAATGCAACATACGTGTCACCATGTTCACTTAACTGGCAGCACCACTCAGACATTGAAATAAATTGAAATTGAAAGCAGCAAAGAGGCCCAATGTGTTGGCTGTGAGATGTTTGTGTCATAGGTATGTCTTGGTATGTTGGCTCTGCAGACATGGCACGTACGACAGATATACAGTATTGAGATGTATTGAGACAACCACTACAACCATGCTGATCCATTTGAACGATCAATGTGCCGAACCCAAAGCTGATCCGTCTAATACAATTATGCAATCAGATGAATCCGATGACGTTTCTTTGACGGAGCTATTGCAATGGTGCCAAGCTTACCACTTTGGATCAGAAGGTGGTTGTGTGAGTTGCATCATTTCGGGACTGGCTCCTGCTGAGGTGCGCACAAAAAGGGATCCAAGCAGGCGCCTTTTTCAGTGGCCTTGTGCTACAAGAGCTTTGGACCAACTCCAACTGCAGGTGGAGTTCGGGTAGCAAGCAGCGATGGGTGCGGTCGATTCCTTCAGGCAGCGACGAAATTTGATTGCCTGCAATGGTCTGGAAACCACCTGGTAACCATCTGGTAACCGCCTGTTAACCGCATGTAATCGCTAGGTAGCCATTGATATCTTATGATATCTTCAGCGTTTTCAGGCTACTGAGAGGTTTGACCCCGAGCAGCTCATCCTGATGGTACCTGCAGAAGCGATCCTGGCAGAGGGTGTCGGCGAGTCCAACTACCAGGCCAGTGAACGTTTTAGATTCTCTGTGGCCAAGAGGGGTTGAATCTGCAACGGAGCAAGTTCATTTCCTTTTCAAGGCTTCCCACTGGATGCTTGGAGTGGCCCACCGCTTGCTTGAAGAGGCTCCGTGGATCAGAGCTTTTCCCGACGGTTTGCGATGTTTACGCAATGCAGTAATACAGTATTTCTCACCTCTCGTCACGGTAGTTGTCACGGTGCTCCCTTTGGTACTGAACGCTGGCAGGACTGCCTGAAGGAAGCCTCTGCCTTTGCGTTTGAGCCCATGGGCCCATGGGGAGGTCTTGCACTGTGCGAAATGTCAGGACATGTGAGTTACGGTCAAAATGGTTGAAGACCACTGTAGTATTGCAGAAGCACCCTTGTCAGAGATGCGCACGAAACACCTCAAAGCGATATGGCCCCCTCCAAAAGCGATAACCGATAATAATAACTACTGAGATGTAAAGGATTTTGACGGGAACTCATGTCTAGCTGTGGGAGGTGGTCGATGTACTTGACATTTCCAATGCCACTAAGGCCATATGTCCGTCTTCTGTTTGAAGGCGAGCTAGACTGGGAACGTTTCTCATGGTTTCTTTTCATTCTTCATTCTTTGTCAAGTCAACTTCTTCATACTTCTTCCTAGAATCTCCTAGGCATCTGCCAGTTTGAGGTGAGCCTCATGGGTTTGGTGCAATGGCTGCTTTGCCAGGATGCGTGGGGTCAGAGCCCTATTTCGCGATTTGCATTGTACATTTCGACGCGCCAGTCTACGCTCATGTCATTCCGCCGGTTCATCATGATGCACACTATCTGTCAGGTCCCTAGCCCGTGCGCGTGAAACGCTTCGATCTTCGCAAGTGGCGGAACTGTTAAGTGCCATGCCAGACAGCAGTCCTGAGCGCCTGATTCTCAGCGCTGTGATCGATTTAATAGATTTTGATATTTTGTGACTCGGTCATTGCAGAAGTTGGTTACGTCAGGTGCTGTGCGCGCTCTTCATACTGTCGACACCAGGACAGTGCCTTGACAAGACAACATCACTGAAAGAGCTGCCCAGAGTTCGACTTGTACATATGCAGATTTCAAAGTGGATCGTGCTTTTTGCATGGGCAGGTCATTTCTTTGCTAAAGGACTTCTTTGCTGCTGTCCACTAAGCTCAAAGATACGTTGATCATCGTTGATCCCTTTTGCTGAGGTATATTCTCACTCGGCGAGAGTGAGGGCGCTTGCGCGGCGCTCGAGCGCTGTTGTGCTTTCACGATCTTTCACGCATATTCACGCTGCGAGCCCTGCGATACTGTGGGGCAATTTCTGGGGCAATTTGCATTTCTTGAGACCAGGTGCCCTTCTTTGACTTTGCCAATCACTGTGCCTATCCGAATGCTCGTTGGACCATGGGCTCCGATCGAGTGCTGAGGTTGGCTTGAGCTTGGCACGAATCATCGTTTGATTTGATGGCATGCTAAGCATTTCGGGAGTGACCCAATCACGCCCCTACAATCCGCAACAGGCTGCACTCCACCAAGCTCATTGACATTGGAGAGGAGGCAGAATTGCATAGAATTGCTGGGCAAGAGATTCTATAGAGAATGCAGAATGCTCCTCAGTGATTTCGCATGGTTTCACCTTTCGACTTTGAAGCGACAGAGGTGACCATCTCGTATGACAACATCTCCAACGGGTCTGTGCCCCAGCATAATCTTTACATTTACATCATTTTTTTTGACACGTGCCATTCGCGATGTTTACGATTGAAGCACAGGCGGTTGTTGGTAACATATGGCTTCGTCCTTAATGGCAATGGCCCTCACAGGCCAGGAAATGTCTGGAGAGCAGGTGGAGTTGTCATGTGCTTGTGGAATTGCTGGAGGCGAGTGGACCTCGACATCGTCTCAGTGCAGTCAAAGGATTCTTGGCTGCCCATGAGAATTTTGTCTGAAGAATGGGGTCACGTTGGTGGACCCCAACAACATTCTTGATTTTGGGGGTTCGGGCATGGCTGGGCTCCCTGCGTTTGGATCTCCTCGAGACCCCATTTGGAGGCCATTTTGGGGTTGTGCGAGCTGTGCTTCAGTTGCGTTGCACGCCGGCAAGAGCGCAGTCCATCAGGGTACCTTCCAATTATGAGTATGCATTCTTAATTGACAGTATGCATTGTTGTATAACTGCGATAACTGCGAAAACCCTGGTTGAGTGGCAAGAAAAACAACTTTATATATACATAAACATATGCATTATCATTATTATGTGTGCATATATATATATAGATAATATAAATATTTCTATGTAGAATCTATATAGAATACTATATGTATAGTTACAATTAGTCACACACTATCTATATATATATATGTATATATATGTATGCGTATAATGCAAATCATATGTATATTCGGATATATTCGGATTGTTTACTCGCAATCAATATCTTTTCAAATGCAATGGCATTGTTTCGTCATTAGGTATATGTATATTATTTTCGCAATTAGGAACACTCTCCATCCACAGCTGATCTCAACAATGTAGAACAATGTTCATATTTTTGGAATGGGGGGAACCCGGACCCACCTATTCTTCACAGAATTTCAAAGATGTTTTTTTTTGGGGGGGTTGGTTGCGTTGGTAGTGATTTCAAAGAGCATTTTAGAGGATGTGCCTGGTAGGGGTGTGATATTTTGGAGGTGACATGTTTGGGTGTTGTCGTGGATACCCTTTTCTGAACTAAAGAATGCAGTGTCCGGGTTAGCAACGGGATTCCATGGATGATTTTTGCAGTTTTCTTGTGCGCTGTCTTTTTCCTTTTTTTGTTAATGTTGAGGACCTGGAGGAAGCAGCTCTTGATCAAAAACGGCCAGTGCAACTGGAAGTGCGGGCCCAATTCGAGGTTTGGGCTGGGAAGATCGTGCTGCTGCAGCTTGGAGGTTTTGGAAGATGGCTGTTTAAGAAGGCGAGCTCGAATCCCAGCACAGAAGCCGCAAATTCTTACTTCGGGTCGGTGGTTTCAAGTTTCAAGTGTTTTCCGACATTTATAAAATGGCAAACATTTTCCCGGGGGTTGAAGCCATCAACCAGTCATTTCGGGCAGCAGGGCTTTCTTGAGGCGGCATTGCTCCCGCTGGCGAATGCTTTCCGTGCTGCCAATGCAGCCAATGCAGATGTATTGCTGGCGGAACATTTGCTGCAGCAGGCTCGATGCTTTGAGCAAGACCTGGCAAGAATTCCACTGTGTTCCATGATTCAAACGATATGAGAATTATGAGTAGAAATGTAACAGCCACTTGCCTCAGTCGCAAGGCTATGGAAGAGCGAAGGCAATGGGAGGAGACCCACCCGAGGCTCCAGGATAGCCGCTTTCTAGTGTTGTCGGCGATGACCATTGAGGCTGGGAAGAGCGCAAATTGTGCATAGTCCTGGAACATTACACAATGATGCCCAATGATGCCCAATGTTCATCACTTGCGCATGCTGATGTGATTTGGCATAGGCACTTCTATCATTGAGGTGTGAATTATTCCAGAATCACTCTGGGCTGCACTTGTGCATTTCGGCCTGGGAGATCATGGCTTCTCAACCCGAGGTGCTTGGTCACTTCGTTGGCAAGCTCAAGGATTGGATGGAGGCATCTAAATTTGCTAAAACGTTTAGCTTTAGCCTATTGATGCCTATTGGAGACTCATGATACTAATGTTTTTCCACACAGGGCTGTGGCAGTTGACCGAGTTTTTGCAATTTTCAACCCATTTCAACCCATTTCAACCCTTTGTGAGTGAACTTTGCGCATCGTTGGTCATCTAATGGTGTTCGAATGTTTTCGATGGGGTTGATGGGGGAGCTACCGTCCAGGATCCCACGAAGACATCACTGATGGTAGCCTTGGGCCCAAGGGCCGAGATCCATAGCGACAGTAGCGACAGTGACAGCGGAGAATGATGACCTGGTCATACTGTCACACTACCCAGCTGCTACCCCTAATCATGACGGGACGATGACCGGATGATTCCACTTTCTCATGCACTTCACTTCTCTTTTGCCTCTCCTTTAATACTGTACAGAGAGTTGCTAAAGTCGTGCCTAGATTAGTGAGAATCGTTGAAAATAGCTTGGGAGCACTTGATTTTCAAAAGTCGTGCCTTTTTGTGAATCGCATAGGAAATGCAGCGGTATCCGCGGGATCGCTACTGGAGAAGCCTTCCGCCGGCTGACCTCCAGAGTCCTGGCGCGCCACTTTGCCACCCAGTTCGACCTGGCCACCCGGCCTTTCCAGTTCGCCCTCCAAACCCGCGCCGGCACCGACGCGCTGGCCACCATACTCCGATACTGCACCGACGCCAACCCGGCTGCCACGGTCGTGTGCCTGGACGGCCGCAGCGCATATGACACCGTCTCCCGCGCAGCCGTTTTGGCCAAAGTCCACGAATGCACCCCGGCGCTCCTGCCTTACGTCAAAGCATTCTATGGGGCACAATCCTCCTACTCCTGGTTTGACAACCAGGGGACCGTGCATGACATAGTGCAAGGAGAAGGCCTCGAGCAGGGCGATTCGCTCGCTCCTGCCCTGTTTGCGTTGGCCCAGCATGAAGCTCTGGTCCATGCCTCCCGTACCTTGCCGGCCGGCGACCGTCTTTATGCTTACTTAGATGACATCTGCGTGCTTACCACCAGGGACCACGCCCGGCATGCATACGATGTCGTCTCCCGCGCCATTGAAGGCCACGCGGGCATCGCATCCAACGTTGGCAAAACCCGTGTCTATCACCAGGACCCGGGGCCACCCCCCCCAGGCATAGATCAACTGGGGCCTGACGTGTGGGTGGGAAACCAGCCTCCCGCGCAGCGTGGGTTTGTCGCGTTGGGGGTGCCGATCGGCCACCCGGAGTTCATCGCCTGCCACTTGCAAGCCCGTCTGGCCGCGGAAGCCGAGCTCCTCGAGGAGCTCCCGCGCCTCCCCGACCTGCAAGCGGCCTGGCTCCTCCTCCTGTTCTGCGCCGCACCACGCGCACAACACATCCTCCGTACTGTCCCCCCCTCCCAGTGCTTCGAATACTCCACGGGGCATGACGCGGCCATCTGGGACACCCTTCTGGCCTTGCTTGGGGAACAACGGCCATGCCCCCATTTGGCAGAAGCACGCCGCTTGGCGTTCCTGCCTGGCAGACTTGGTGGCCTCGGCCTTACCAGCGCGGAGCTTTTATCCCCCGCTGCGTATTGGGCCGGATGGACAGACGCGCTGGGCACCCTGCGCCCCCGCGTCCCGGACATCGCCGCCGCCTGCGGCCGGGAGCTGCTCCATGAGGGCGACCCGCATGCGCCCTGCATCCGAGAACTCGTCGCGGCTGCCGCCCGCCTCGATGCAGCCGGCTGGGCCACCAGGCCAGCTTGGGCCCAACTCCTAGCGGCCCACCCTGTCCCCTCGCCACCGCTACAAGAATCCGAGCCGAGCCTATGGCGCCACGGCTGGCAACACCCCGCAGCTCTCGCTGTCACTACATCCTTCCGAGAGCAAGAGGTGTTCCCGCCCATGACACCGGCGACTCGTGCTTTGGTTCGCTCCCAATCCGGCCCAGCTGCCGGGGCTTGGCTCACCGCCATCCCGACGGAGCCAGCTACCACACTGGCACCCCACCTCATGGCCATCGCCCTCCGGCGCCGCCTCCGGCTCCCCCTGCCGCTCACAACAGCCAGGTGTGGACAAGTGCCAAATACTCACGGCTGTGGCCGCCTCGTCGATCCGTTGGGCGACCACCTGGCCGCCTGCCCTCGAACCGGCGCTCTAGCTCGCCGCGGACACCTCATGGAGCAGGCTTGGATCAAAATTTGCCGTGAAGCAGTTGGGCCAGAGGGCCGCGTGGTCCCCCAACAATGGCTCAACAGAACCACGGCGCCAGGCGTTCCTCCCGAGGACCGGCGCCGGCTCGATCTCGTGGTCCACGGGGCCACCGCCTTGGGCGTGGCTCTATGCTGCGATGTGACAGTCGTCTCGCCCCTCACCAGCACAGGGCGACCTCTCCCCCGCGCGGCAACCCACGACGGGACCGCCTTGCAGCTGGCACGAGCCCGCAAGCACCGTCGGTACCCAGAGCTGCTCCGCGCCGGAGGCCACCGCTTCCTCGTGCTCGGCGCCGAACTCGGCGGCCGCTGGGACCAGGAGTGCCACGATCTCGTGCGCACCCTCCTCGCTGTGCGAGCCCAGCGCGAACCTGCGGCCATCCGGGCAGCCGCCATTTCTGGCTGGCGCCGCCGCTGGTGGGCGGTCCTCGCCTGTGCGCTCCAGCGTGCAACAGCCAGCACGTTGCTGGGCGGGGTGTGGCTGGCTCCGGCTCAAACCACCGGCACCGCCCACTTTGGCAGCCGTGCTGGACTGGGCTGACCCTCCAGCCCTCAGCCGCTTGCCGCTGCGCTAGCTGTCTCACCCGTTTCACCCGCTCCCGCGCCACAGAGCCGGGATGGAGGATTGTCGCCGCCATGGGAAGGGATGGTTGGGTTATATTGGGGAAAAAAAAAATTTCTGGTTTTTCAGTACCACCATCCTTTAAAGTCCTTTACCATCCTTCACCTGGTCTCGTGTGGAGAGCTGGTCAAGGCCCTCAGTTTCACCCTTAGAAACTGTTGAGTTTGACAGCAGAAGTCTGCCAGCTCCGGATCACAGAACTCTGGCAAGACATGTAAAAGTTCGCGATTTGTAACCCTGGAATACCCTCGAGATGTTTCAATGAAGAGTTTGATGCGATGCACCGTTGCCTAAGATCTTGTAGTCTTTGGTTAAAACAGTAAATTGGGGAGAAAAAACAGGACCCCTGAACCGGTTGCCTGATGCTATGCGCATTTGCTGAAATGCACTGGCAAGATGCAGGATGCATCTTTACGATTGACTTCATGCTTCATGATTTCCTTGGCTCAAGAACATTTTAAAGTAAAGAGAAGTTATGCAGCTTTTTTTTGTCAGAGCTGTTCCTGAAGCCTGAGCAGGGCCGCTTGGCAAGAAGCGCAAGAAGCCGACAGCCTTGTGGGTACCATAATATCCATAATTTTTCCCACATTGCGCCACCTCAGACCCGATTGCATCAGATCATGTTGCATTACATCACATCAGTGTGCAGCGGCACATCCCTTATTATTTTTATTTTTTTAAATCCTTGCCAACACGTTCTACGTTTTTTTTTAGTGATAATATATACATATATAGCACACAGTATGTACATACATGATCATACATGTATGCATTGATAT
>CAMXCT020003001.1:292054-407054 GCA_947184155.2 Cladocopium goreaui | reverse complement strand
TGTGCACATGTGACAGACAACTTGACCTTGAGGCCCTTCCTACCTCACTATGCCCATATAGCGCGGAGAAATGCATACCGATGCCTGGTGTGGAGTCACGCGGCTGCAAGAGACTGTTTGAACTTGATTTTGGAACCTTCCCTGCCGGCCACTGGACACGGTAGGCCGGCAAGTGTATGTTTAATGTCACAACACACACACACATGTATATGTATATATATATATTTTTTTTTTCAGCCATGAGCGGCACAGGTTCAAAGAGTTGTACGCTGGATACTGCAGCTTTCAGATGAGTGCCGTCCTCAAAAATCCGCCAGCACAGCAGTATCAAGTTTCTTCTTGCACTGCCGTCCGCAATAATCAAACGACCACAGCTGCAATGGCAACATTGACAATGACGAAAACAATGCAAAACATCACCAAGCAAGAACAGCTGCAGCAACCACTGGGACATCATACATCAGCATACATCAACCACAGCAACCACAGCAACCACAGCAACCACAACTGCGATCACAACACAAGCTAGAAACAGGAGTACTCGCAACAGCAAGAAAACCAGAAGAATGAGAACACAGATCACACAGTCACTAAGGCCGCTAAAGATAAGAACAGCAACAACAAGAGAAACCACGAAACCACGAGAAGAATGGAGACCACAAGGACACAAGGTCTACAACGACCAAACCAGCAGCAGCACCACCACCACTGATGCAAGGTAGCAGTGGCTCTGAAGTTGGATATGAGAGTCTTTGAGCAAAGTTTAATAAACCATACCAAACCAGACGACACCACGGATACCAAGGGTATGTAATGGTATGTAGGTTTGGCTTGGCCAAGCGGTGTAGCTATGATCATTCTGACACAACGGTCATGTTCCGCAAGGCGCAGCCGTGGTGGATGCGATGGGTTCTGCTGCCACCGCAGTGTTTGAAAGCTCTGGCCTGGCGTCTTTCCAAGACAGTTCCACGGAGCCACTGGGGATGTACCAGACACCTGCCATTCCAATATATTCCAACCGCAGGGGATATCCAGATCCATAGATTACTAAATCCCAAGCAAGCTATCAAAAAAACAGCACCCCCGGCAGGCGTGCGGACACACACACACAAAAAAAAAATAGATGGCACGCAATAAAGCACGCCATGGTTTTGTCAGGAGACATTTGGAAAGTGGATGGGGGACTTCGAGAAGTCGCTCCCAGCATTTGTGCTTGTTCCTTTGCCGACATAGTATGAATATAGCTATGACATAGCGCTCAGATGCGACAAGCTGATTTTGGCTCTTTCCAGGAGTCGGATTGAGACACATTGGAATCAGTGCTTTGTTGCTTCGATTACTGTTTTAGTCCTGGGTGGTGGAATTCCGCAGGTGGCTTTCTTAAGCTTTCTGATTGGCTTCATCTTCATGGTCTTGCTGCGCTTTTTGATTCGACCCTGTGTTTGGCTGCTTGGCAGTGACGTATTGAAATTTTTGACTGTATCTCAACTGCACAAGCCAAGGTTTGCAGTCTTTTTGGTGCTTCTCAAGCTGTGCGTTGGTGGTGGCCTGTGCTGGGTCCGCAGCAAGCAATGTGCAGGCAAGACATGTTTGTTGCAATATGTTGCGATACTTTGTTAGAGGCCTTCAATGGAAATCCGATGACATCCGTTTGTAGGTGCTGGGCTCTTTGAAACTGGCCAACAGGTGGCCGTAGCAGTCGCAGCCTCTTGGCAGCAAGAAGCTCAAAAAGTCCTTGAGGACAAAAGTGTGGCATTTGCTCCAGGTTACAGCCACCACTGCTGCTTCCAACGCCGTGTCTGGTCAATCAACCAGTGAAGCATTCACAGGAGTGCCTAGGTGGCAAGTTTGAGGATGGCAGCAAGCAAGAAGCTAAAATGGAGCATCCCAAATGTGATTCGGAGGCTCCTGATTCTGAGACATGCCATGATGACATGATGAAACTATCTGTTAAACTGATGAAATACATACTTAGACATACTTAGACTCTTTGATGTCCATTGTATTCCATTGTTACATGTTGTTGCCCATGGTGTTGTCAAGTTGTTGGCTCCCCACAAACCGAGGACGGAGCAGACTACCGGGGTGTACAGAGCCGAACAAAGATGGGATATTCGTGCGAAGTGTGGGGCCAAGGTCAGGGCCTCATCCTCAGGGCCTAGGCGGCCTAGGTATGAAGCTGGGATCAACCTGATCAACCCTCAAAGAATCAAAAGGCTCCAAACGAATCCAAGGTGTTAGTGTTAGTTGATTTATGTTGAGGGTCACATAGGGTCACCAATCTGGCTTTGACACTACTTGCAGCAAGGTGTTCCTGCATGTTGCATCTCTTGAATTTGTTTTGTATTATCCAGCGCATGAGCACTGGAGGTGCAGCTGCGGCCTACACTAGTACGACATATCCAAGCTCAGGCAGCTCGACAGAATTTCCAAGAGTCACGCCAAATCATGCCCCACGAATCCCCACGAAATGATGTGAAATGCCCTGACACTCTGGCAAAACGAACTCAGATTCGATGCAGCTCTCATGCATTTTGATGAGCTTTTTTCCCCAGGTTTGGTTGACAACAATTTCTGCCGCAACCCGTACAACACCAACGACATCAACAAAGCTGCAACAATATGGTGCTTTACGACCGATACCAGCGTTAAGTGGCAAACCTGCACACCTGTGGGTGTGATTGCTCCAGCTGCTCAGTGCATTTGGATGCGGAAGGCTTTCAGATTCAGATTCCTCTTGTAGACTGACAGCCTTGCAAAAAAACATAAAAAAAACTGAAGTTCCAGCTTCTTCAACCCACCAAACACACCGAGGAGTGCACCGATGGATATGCCATCACCAACAACGATGTCAGAACTCTGCTGGAAATCTGCGCCTATGTTCTTTGGGTTTTGGCCGCTATCTATTGTCTACTGGTGTGCTGTCTCCTCGACAGGACATCTTCGCAAACTTTGTCTCGTGATGTCTCACGACTCATCGCAAGCTGTTGGTTGGTGAGATTGGGTGCAATATATTCTTTGCAGGATTCGGCTCGCCATTGCAGTCAACCAGGTGGCGGCAATATTTGTGAAAGACACCCCCAGGCAAGCTTGATTGCACTAGATCATTTCAACTGACCATCCACAGTCACTTCATTGTGTTTAAACTTCAAATGGCAAGGATTCTAATTGTGCCCGCCATCCAAGCGGGTATTGGCATCCTGTGGATCCTGCTCTGGGCACTCTCTGTGAGCTTTCTGGTCTCTCAAGTTCCTGATGGCTACACTTCAAAGGCTGGAGGGATGTAATGTTGGCGCAGGAAATCACAAGCTATTCGCAATTTTTGCTGTTGATTTTGTGAAGAAAGTTGTGCCCATTTCTTGCATTCTCTTCAACATGCCTTCTTGATCCTTTTTCGCAATTTGCGTGCCTTTTGTACCCAGGAAGCTTATCTTACCTATGAGGAAGCCTATGGAACAGCAACTTGAGCTTCATCTCTGCGAGCATGTCACAAGTGCATGACCGTTGCGGCCCACGCTGATCCTTGCTGCTTGTCCCTGGCGTTTCTTTGTTCAATCCAAGGCCACAACGCCAGGAAAATGCACGGACAAGTGGCCCACAGGGAGCGTTTACAAGTCCGAGACTTGCTCCTCGGCAAATGGAGAAATTGCCATGAATATCATTGAATATCTATACAGATATAGAATATATAGAATCACCATCCTTTTCGTGGGGTGTAAGCAAGGGGGACGTACACAAAATGTAAGCTACAGTTTTGGCCACCTCGGGGAAAAACCCGAGGGGGGCGGCTATTTTCATGTTAGACCGTTAGACCCCCCCTAGGTCCAAAAACATCCAAAAACAAGGTAACGCCGCCCGTAAAGACGCGGGCTCTTTTTAACTCATCCTTCTCGGATGTGCTCCAAGACATGTGGCACAGCTGTCCAAAGGTCTTTGCCATTGTTGTATCTGTATTGCCGGCTGTAAGTCCACTGCCAAAGACTTTACACGAACGTTAACGTCACCCCCATACCCAACCCAAGCAACGTGAACGACGTAGTGACGTAGTGTGCAGAAAGCGTGCAGGTTAACACGAACGTTAACATCACCCCACCCATCCCCATACCCAACCCAAGCAACGTGATCAACGTATATAGTGTGCAGAAAGCGTGCAAGTTAACACGACCGTTAACATCACCCCACCCATCCCCATAACAAACCCAAGCAATGTGATCGACGTAGTGTGCAGAAAGCGTGCAGCTTAACACGAACAATAACATCACCCCACCCATCCCCATACCCAACCCAAGCAACGTGATCGACGTAGTGTGCAGAAAGCGTGCAAGTTAACAAGAACGTTAACATCACCCCACCCAGACCCATACCCACAAGAAACATCGGACGTTAAAAAAACGTTAAAAGTCCCTGCGTCTTTATGGTGGGCGGCGCTAGCAAAAACAAGCACACACACGGACTTACATTTTGAGGGGGGGGTCGAAAGTCTGCAATAGATACTGCACCCCCTACCTCCCCCCATTCCCCCCCCCCCGATTCCCCCCCCCGTACTCTACGGATAGGGGGGGAGAGATAAAAATTGTTAAATGTCCGCAAGCAGTTTGTAAACTTTTTGTGAGGTGTCTTTGTGGGGATGTAATCAACCTATGTCTGAGGTCCATAGTTCCTTGCAGAAAGTGCTCGAAAAAGAAGGTAAAACTAAGATAGAAAAATGCAACCATTCTACACCTGAGGTCCTTAATTCCTTGCAGAAAGTGCTTAAAAAAGAAGGTAAAGATAAGATAGAAAAAAAACACAATCCTACACATAAGGTATCATAAGGTCCATAGTCCATAGTTCCTTGCAGAAAGTGTTCGAAAAAGAAGGTAAAGCTAAGATAGAAAAATGTAACCATCCTACACCTGAGGTCCTTAATTCCTTGCAGAAAGTGCTTAAAAAAGAAGGTAACGATAAGATAGAAAAAAAAACACAATCCTACACATAAGGTATCATAAGGTCCATAGTTCCTTGCAGAAAGTGTTCGAAAAAGAAGATAAAGCTAAGATAGAAAAATGTAACCATCCTACACCTGAGGTCCTTAATTCCTTGCAGAAAGTGCTTAAAAAGAAGGTAAAGATGAGATAGAGACCACCTGATGATCTTAATTCCTTGCAGAAAGTGCTCAAAAAAGAAGGTAAAGATAAGATAGAATCATGCAACCATCCTGCACCTGAGGTCCACAATTCCTGGCAGAAAGTGTTCAAAATAGAGGGTAACGATAAGATAGAATCCTGTAACCATCCTGCACCTCAGGTTCCATAATTCCTTTCAGAATCAACATGACACATGATGTCTAGATTGTTATTTAAAGGCTTACGCCTGACAGCCCTGCGCCGGCCAAGCAAGCTTGGCACCATGTTGGCCCTATGTTGGTCCTATGTTAGCCTATCTTGGGCCTATGTTGGCCCATGTTGAGCCATCTTGCAACCTATGTTGGTGCCATGTTTGGGCCATCTATGTTGAAACGATCTTAAGATGCCAATTTTTCCGCCCCGGGCCCCCTCCTAGAGCCCAAAACCACGTAAAAACCGAGGTTTTGTAACATCGCCAAGATGGAATCCCTTGCCACCGAAGGGCCCGAAACACTGTAAAAAACGATGTTTTTGAACATCGCGCGCACAAAACACCGTAAATTACAGGGACTTCAGTTGACACGGAGTCCGTCGGGGGTGGTTCAGGGGTGGGTCGGCGGCAGGGCCGGCGAGCGTCTATAACCTTCGGTTACCACCGAGGGCCTCCGGGCTCCGTGGCTGGCGCCCGGATTATATTATGGTTGGAGGGTCATAAGGGGGGCTAGATAGGAATCGTGGCAGAAGGGTGTTTAAGTTCGATCATGGAGGTACATAAAGGGGGTTTACCATGGGGACCCCATAAAGGTTCATTTGAGGTCCTTTTGAGGTCCATTTGAGATCTTTATTTGCATTCTACTATTTTTCCATGGGTAGGAGGTAAATTTGAAAACCTTCAACATCTCATTTTACAGGTTTTTGAATTGAAGTTCAAGGATTTTCCAGTAATTTGCAAGGAATCATAAACCTCCTATACCTCTATGTTACGTGTGGAAATGATCAAAAAGCGTAGAAAAAGTGTAGAATGTAGTGGAAATACCAAGCAATTCGGGGTCCTACAAACTTTTACTTTACACTTTTGTTTTTCTGTAATTCTGCAGCTATTTGCGTCTGCAATTCTGCAGCTATTTGCGTTTTACATTTTTTAAACCTTCTGGCATGTTTTTCAGAAATGCAAGCTTAAATTTTGGACGTCGCCCTAGGTTTTTTTAGGGCATTGCGGAAAAAGGGGGACATACTAAAATGAAAGTTTGCAATTAGAACGTGCTTTGAAAAATAAATGAAAGTTAACAATTATTACGTCCCCCTCCCTTAATACGTTTAAAATGTAGCTTGCATTTGGGGTACGTCCCCCTATCTTAAAAAGGTAGTGATGATATAGAATCTATCACCTAACTATAGATTGCAGTATCTAATCTTGGCATGTAAATCTTATCCAATATATCTATGGACCTTTCTCTTGACCGGCACAGCTCCAAACAATGCCAGCAGCAGAGGAAGGGGGGAGGGTATGACATTACCCCTCCCAGGTGAATTGGTCAATGCCACCGTGGGCTATGCATGCTGGAGGTGCTCACCTCCACGTTACATCTTCGACTGGCGATTTTTTGTTGCCCAGCTGTATTAGTGTTGCATACGTTACATATGTTACATAGTGCCACACATTGTGCGGCTTTTGCTTTAGATGTTTGCGGTGCAATGGTTTTTGCCAAGGTTTCGCTCTTCGTTTTCTTTTGGAATAATGTGGCGGCCTAAAATCTGTCTTGGAATTCTTTGCTGAAGTCTGGTTCGATAGCTGGTTCCTTTCGTTTTCCTTGTCACAGGCCCTGAACATTGCCATTGGGCAGTGCCTCATTGCTGGCGCGGTTGGGGTGTGGTTCTTCACTAGCAATGCAGACAAAGGAAGCCGACGAGCAACTTGGCTGTGTGATCCAAAGCAGAATGCAGTGTCAGCGCCCATAGGTACAGCAAGCAGCCTAGCCTGATCTGAGGTCATCGCACAATCGACTTGGTGCCGGCCTCGATCAGCATGCATTTTTGCAGTCGGAGGGTTGAACGGTTGAAAGTTTGGGCGACTTTCTGCAAAACCGCAACACGGAGGTTTTCCCATCCCAGAAACTGGCGCAAGCTGCAGGAATGTTTTCCGGTACCACTTGGGCTCTTTGGCATTTGGTTCCTTCATCATTGCAGTAATCCAACTGATCAGAGCGATCCTGAAATACTATGAGCTCCTTGATTGCAAGTGCCTAGTTTGTGCATTGTCCGGATTGTAGTTTTGTTTCCCGGCAATGCTTTCGGAATGCAGTTTCTGGATCCTGCTGTCATGTAAGGAAGCAAGCCAAGCAAGCAAAGAACAGAGTGCTGGTCCTCATCCTCAAGATCTGTGGCTGTTTGATTTGGTGCTTCGAGAAGTGCGTTCGATGCTGAGACACTTTGTTTTGGAATTTTGGAGTGCTGTGAGCCTCCATGCTTTGAAGAGCCCTGTTTTGATGGCATTTGCCACTTGTGCTTCCAGGTGAAATTCCTCAACAAGACACCTGCCAGCAGCGGGGCTGGGGATAATGGCAGATTTCGCGGTACCTTTTCACCTACAGACACTTTGAGTGACAGGTTCGCTGTCCTTGCGAATGAAGTCACCAGATTTTGAACAGAGCTAAGGAACGCCTACATCCAAATTGCGTTAATGGGTACCAACTTCTGCACATCAGCCAAGAAAGCCTTCTTTCTGATTCTCAGAAATGCCTTCCGCTTCGGTACCGTTGCAATCCTTGGCGTCACTGAGCTGAAGCAGACATGAGTTTCTTTCATGTTCTTTGGTGGGGAGGTAGGACAGAATGAAATATATGATGACATAATGACATTGCGTAATTAATTCCTATGATTTTACTGTGTAAACATTTTTGGATGTTTTAGATGTTTTAATGCCAGGGGGTTCTGGACGGACTTCAGAACCATTGGAGCTTCGATCCATCCAGGCCATGATCAATGTCATTGGATTCCTTTTCATTATCGCAGTGAGTGTTGCCCTGGGGTACGTGATTCTCACCGGACTCTATCCTGAAGTTGCACCAGCTGTTTCTCTCGTTATCTATGGGTGCACGGCCTATGTGGTCCTTCGGCGTTTTCAGAGCTTGCATGGTGGAATTCCATGGAATTCCGCCAGGCGAGAGAAACAAAAGACGCCAGATGCATTTGCAAGAGACTTTTAGTGAGCAGAGGCAGCAGAGGCAGCAGAGGTACCGGAGAGATTGTCAACGGAAACTAATGGGGCAAATCAAACAACAATAGGGGATCGTAAATGTGCTTTCAATCATTGAGAAACAAGAAAACGCGACACATACCTACACGCAACAGGAGTGTATCGTCCTTAGTCATTCCCGATTCCCATGTAGCTCAGGTTGCGAAGCTTTTCATGAGACTTTGCTGACTGATTTTGTTGGGCGGTGCTGAGTAAAATGATTTCCATTTTGCAGCTGTGTTTTTAATCTTAGCAGTGTGAGTTGTGTGCTTTTCTCCCGCCGTTGCAGCGTCTGTGACAAGGAATGTCTTTGGCCTTGCGGTTGACACGACTCTGCAGTGTTTCCTCGCCTGTGAGGCGGGGATGATGGAGGTATCAGCAGCAGGTTGGCAGCGGAAGATATGATTCAGCTTAGGGCCCATTGGCTACAGGAGATGGATCTGCATGGTGATTTCGTGCCGTCTTCAATGAGCAGGTGGTTGCTCAACTGCAAGCGGTCAACCATGGTGGACCCTTTTCAAGTCTCAAGCTGCCAATTGAATTGCGGTCCCTGCCTTTGCTGCTCCATCCTGTTCCCAGTTGTGGCCTTGTTTGATGATCAATTTTGATCATCTATTTTTGTGGATATCAAGCCTATCAATCCGTTTCATCTAATTAATTCTGGAATGTGCATGCCTTGGAGCGCAACTAATTTGGTGCTGGCTTCAGGCTGGACAAGTCTAAGCCAATTGGCGCTGATGACGATGACGACTGAGAGGCTGTATCCTTTGTCGAAATAGCCATCAATTTGCATCAAATTGCGTGATTGAAATAGTACTTTACTACACTTCCCCGCTGTTTCAACAAGACTTGCAGCTTCCACGTGCCGGAGATATGCGTACAAAAAGAATACAGGCATGAGTCACTGTCACATGAGAATTCTAAGAATTTGTGCAAGATAGTGCACGCATGTTTCTTCACGAGTTGAAGCACTTGGAAGCACTTGAAATTGCCGAATTGCCTGTAAATTCCGTCAGAAATGCAAAGCAGCTGACATGGCGGCGTTGTTTCAGCACAGTGAAGCTGAAGACAACAGTCTCCTTCGTTTTTGCAACGAAGCCTGTTTCAGTAGAAGCACAACGACAGATGACAACAACCTCACTCTTGCACTCCAGAAGCAGAGTCCTTCTGTGAGCGGGAGGGGTGAGGGTCCGTTCTCTTGGTGGAATGACTTTATGTGACTTCATAAGCTACCAGTAGTACCGCACAAGGCGGTGGCGAAAGTTTCAAAAATAGGAAACCTATAGGAGAGATTGGTTGTTGTGAATCAAGATGGCAGAGGGAAGCCACTGATGGATTGAAAGGTGATTGAGTGTTTCTGCCTTTCTGTCTCCCTTTCTCTCTTTCTCTCTGTGTGTCTCTTTCGCCATCTATCTACAGAGCTGCCTTTCTCGCCATCTACCTATCTACCTATCTATTAACAAGGATCCTATCTATCTATTTATCTAGCTGTCTCTCTTTCCTATTTGTCTGCCTGTCTATCTGTCTATCTGTGGACCTACCTACCTATCTATGTATGTATTTATCTATCGATCTCTCTCTCTGTCTCTCTCTCTCTCTCCCTCTGTTTCATCTAATTACCTATCTATCTATCTATCTATTTATCTTTCTTTCTTTCTTTCTATCTATCTCTCTCTTTCTCTTTCATCTGTCTTTCTGTCTAGCTGTCTACCTGTCTATCTGTCTATCTATCTATCTATCTATCTGTCTACTTGTCTATCTGTGGTGCAGGGTCATTCAGTGTAGTGTAGTGTAATGTAGTGTGGTGTAGTGGAGTGTAATGGAATGTAGTGTAATGTAGCGCAATGTAGTGTAGTGTACTGTAATTTAGTGTCATGGAGTGTAGTGGAGTCTAATGGAATGCAGTTGTGTAGTTGTAGTTGTAGTGTAGTGTAGTGTTGTGGAGTGTAGTGTAATGTAGTGTAGTCGTGTGAAGGGAAGCGAAGCGAAGCGACATCTGAACCTCCAAAAGTGGTCCGAACCCCTGGTGTTTTTAACATTTTGACTTCAAAACGTGCTTCGCGCCACAACGGCGTACACTTTTTCGACATCTGAGCCTCCAAAAGTGGTCCGCTCCTCTGGTGTTTTGTACATTTTCACTTGAAAATGTGCTTCACACCACAACGGCGTACACTTTTTCGACATCTCAACTTCCAAAAGTGGTCCGAGCATGGTGTGTTTTGTACATTTTGACTTGAAAATGTGCTTCGCGCCACAACGGCGTACACTTTTTCGACATCTCAACTTCCAAAAGTGGTCCGAGCATGCTGTGTTTTGTGCATTTTGACTTGGAAATGTGCTTCGCGCCACAACGGCGTGCACTTTTTCGACATCTCAACTTCCAAAAGTGGTCCGCTCCTCTGGTGTTTTGTACATTTTGACTTGGAAATGTGCTTCGCGCCACAACGGCGTGCAACTTTTCATCTCTCATCTGGCCAGCTGGCTCCGCACCCGCCGCTTTAGCGAGCCTACTTTTCGACCCTCCTGCGCCACAAATCATTGGAAAAACGCAGTGAATCGCGACTTTCCTACCTTTTCGCGCACCTGCATCTTCTTTCTGCTGACTCTTTCTCTTCTCTGATCTTCTCTCTTCTAATCTTTCTCTTCTCTCTGCCTCTTCCCTGCTCTGCTTTTCATCTGTCCATATTGTCGGAAGTTTGACTTCTAAATTTCCTTCGGTTATAAATAACCTAGGATGTGGCGTATTGTGGCGTATTATTAACATGATGATATGATATTCTCCGAAGTTGCCTCCAGCACGTTAAAGATCAGTCATGATGATTCGTTTAATTCGTCAATATTCATCCCGTCCCTCTCTTCATTCCACACCTTCATGTCGACCACACTGGTGTAGCCAGCTCGCTGGGAAAGTAAGGCCTCAGTGAGCTTTGTTTCACGGCAACCCGAAATGGGCGTGTCGATATTTGGACTGAAGAAGGGGCCAATATCGATGGAAAAAATGCCCGATTGTGAGTCTGGCAGCTGACGAAGCGTGCGAACAATGCCAGAGTGGCTGAGTGGCTGAGTGGCTGCCCTCAGCCACCGGGAGAGTGTCTCAGTGGATGAATAGCTAGTGCAGCTAATCCAGTGGAGTGTAAGCAGCATTACCCAGACCTAATTTTTCGTAGGTCTGAGTCAGCATCAAATGGTCAAACATGGTCAAACCAACATGCGATTATTTATTGGCATGAAATTGCGTTGATAAAAAGACTCAGAAAAAGAATCGAACGTATCAGAAAAAAAATCAGAAAAAAATCGAAAGTATCAATTTGCAACATAGACCCTCACCATTTTGTACACAAATCGTCGAACTAGATGGGCCATGTAATAGCAGTCCATACAAGTAGCACACAATGGAATGACTATAATTTGCCAAAGGGATAGAAAAGGTATTATATATATATATTCTTATAACATGCATATATGAAAACATATGAAAACATTGGAACTATAATCAGACGTATCATTCCTTTCGCCATGATGATCCGCAGAGACCCACAGAGCGACCCACTGACCTGAGGCCACCACCGCTGTTGAGCAGAAAGAAAAACAACGGCAGCAAGTGACCAACAGAAAATTGCTTTCGTAGGTTATCTGTGGTCTCAAACGCATCGACGTATCCAAAATTAATCTACGTAGCACCATCGACCACGGAGCGGTCTGACTAAGATTGAGCATTGGAGTAGCCCGGTCCAAGATTAATTGTTTTGATGGTGGGGTGCTGTTTCTCCAACTCTTAACAACGAAGAATGTCACGTTCCCTTAATGTTTGTAAAGATTTAGGTGCATCTGCATATATATATATTTATCAACGCAACTTCATGCCAATAAATAATTGCATGTTGGTTTGACCATGTTTGACCCTTTGATGCCGGTATCAAAACATCACGTTGGCAGGCCTGTCAAAAATGACTAATGACTTCTTTCTCACAACCCCTTTACGCAGATGTTTGCCTGAGATTGCATTCAACCCATAAAACCCAAAAGAATATATGCCCCAGTGCCTGCATAGATAAAGAAGGAACCCTAAATTAACATAAAACCTCACTTGAGATACATTCAAACAAAACAAATACTCTCAAAGACATTACGCACATTGACTCAGACCTAAGAAAAATTAGGTCTGGGTAATGCTGCTTACACTCCACTGGATTAGCTGCACTAGCTATTCGTCCACTGAGAGACTCTGCCAGAGTGGCAGAGGGCAGCCACTCAGCCACTCTGCCAGAGTGGCTGCCGCAGCCAATCAGCCACTCAGCCACTCTGAGTGGCTGAGTGGCTGCTTCGATTTCTCGAGCCGTGCTGCACAACCACTCAATTAATCACTATGATTGTATATGACGTCCATATGTGATCATTTCTGTACAAGAGTGTGTGTGTGTGTGCATCATCTTGATTTATAGAATGGGCTAGCGCCCGGGTGCCGCCGACCCCCATTCCTGTCGGGGTTGGACAAGAGGAAGGAAGATGTAATCATACCTTGACCCTCCCTTGACAAGAGTTTCTAGGCGTTCAGTGCGTTCAAGCGTTTTGCAAGTGAGTGCCTGGGAGCTGCCGGGCCACAGCCCTGGTCGAAGCTGCCGCGAAGCATTTTAGGCATTTGAAGCCTGGCAAACGGCAGGCTTGAACGCCCTAGCTACAGATGGCTATGGAGGCAAACGGCAGGCTTGAACGCTCTAACCACAAATGTCTGTGGCCAGAGTGCCTGGTCGAAGCTGCCGCGAAGCATTTTAGGCATTTGAAGCTTGAACGCCCTAACAACAGATGGCTATGGAGGCAAACGGCAGGCTTGAACGCTCTAACAACAAATGCCTGTGGCCAGAGTGCCTGGTCGAAGCTGCCGCGAAGCATTTTAGGCATTTGAAGGCTGGCAAATGGCAGGCTTGAACGCCCTAGCAACAGATGGCTATGGAGGCAAACGGCAGGCTTGAACGCTCTAACCACAAATGTCTGTGGCCAGAGTGCCTGGTCGAAGCTGCCGCGAAGCATTTTAGGCATTTGAAGCCTGGCAAACGGCAGGCTTGAACACCCTAACAACAGATGGCTATGGAGGCAAACGGCAGGCTTGAACGCTCTAACCACAAATGCCTCTGGCCAGAGTGCCTGGTCGAAGCTGCCGCGAAGCATTTTAGGCATTTGAAGCCTGGCAAACGGCAGGCTTGAACGCACTAACAACAGATGGCTATGGAGGCAAACGGCAGGCTTGAACGCTCTAACAACAAAGGCCTCTGGCCAGAGTGCCTGGTCGAAGCCGCCCCGAAGCATCCCAGGCATCCGAAGGCCGGCAAAGGACAGGCTTGAATGGCTATGGAGGCAAACGGCAGGCTTGAACGCTCTAACAACATATGCCTGTGGCCAGAGTGCCTGGTCGAAGCTGCCGCGAAGCATCTTAGGCATTTGAAGGCTGGCAAACGGCAGGCTTGAACGCCCTAACAACAGATGGCTATGGAGGCAAACGGCAGGCTTGAACGATCTAACAACAAATGCCTGTGGCCAGAGTGCCTGGTCGAAGCTGCCGCGAAGCATTTTAGGCATTTGAAGCCTGGCAAACGGCAGGCTTGAACGCCCTAACAACAGATGGCTATGGAGGCAAACGGCAGGCTTGAACGCTCTAACCAAATGCCTGTGGCCAGAGTGCCTGGTCGAAGCTGCCGCGAAGCATTTTAGGCATTTGAAGCCTGGCAAACGGCAGGCTTGAACGCCCTAACAACAGATGGCTATGGAGGCAAACGGCAGGCTTGAACGCTCTAACAACATATGCCTCTGGCCGGAGTGCCGTCGAAGCTGCCGCGAAGCATTTTAGGCATTTGAAGGCTGGCAAGCGGCAGGCTTGAACGCCCTAACAACAGATGGCTATGGAGGCAAACGGCAGGCTTGAACGCTCTACCAACAAATGCCTGTGGCCAGAGTGCCTGGTCGAAGCTGCCGCGAAGCATTTTAGGCATTTGAAGTCTGGCAAACGGCAGGCTTGAATGCCGTAACAGCAGTTGGCTATGGAGTGCCGGGTCGAAGCTGCCACGGATCGTTGTAGGGGTTTGAAGGCAAGCCGACAAAAACAAGTTCCACACCTGCGGTGGTCCCAGGCGCCGCCCCTGCCTTGGCGAAGGCAGGGGTCGGCGGATATACAGATGCGTTAAATTGAGCCAAGCCGCAGTCCTTTTGCCTCAAGATTTGGCTCGTTCCTTTCGCTCTCCTTCGACATCTCAGTATGTGGCGCCTCATTGCAACAGTGTGCCTCACAGCTGCAGCAGAGTTCACTCCAGACAAGTTGGATGAAATGACAGCTGCGATCCAAAAGACCGCTGGTGAGTTGCAAGACAAGGTGGTGTCTTTGAGCAAAGAGATCACCCCTCTGGTATCGAAAATCCCAACTTTCCGGGACAAATGGCAATTGCAAGTACTGATGAGAAGGCTGCCATTCAAAAGCAGTTCAAAGAGACCTGGGCGCAGCTCTGCACCGATATCGACTCTTTGGCCAAAGTGCAGGCAGATGTCGAGAAGGAGGCAGGTGACGCCAAGGACACTGTGGCCCAACTAAACTCTCAAGTTGTTGAGATGGCCGGTAATCCTGAGCAGATCAAGGATCTTCCTACGATGCAACACTACTTGGGCAAGTTCCAGACTGCCATTCAGACCCTGGATGCTGCAGACACCTCCGCTAAGACCTACACTGCCGTCCAACTCAGCGCTTGCCAGAAAGATGAAAACGGTGCCCCTGCTGCAACCAGGTTGTTCGAGATGGGATCATTGTCTCGTCCCACATTCCATCTTCCTTCCGCTCTCTTGGGCGCGGTGGGTGCGACTGTCATTGGAGCAGCGCTGGTGGTCTTCCGAACCATGGGCAAATCACGCTCGAACCAAGTGGCATTGATGGAGGAAGGCAACCTTGAGTGAGCCGCTAGCGGCTGAGCGTGGTATCGTACACTCGTCATAGATTCATTTACCTGCACCCTTCAGGGAGTTCAGTGAATGATTCAGCTGCGTGGGTGATTAATGCATAGCTTGAAGTTCAATGTTTTACAAGTACATCTTGGAGGGTGTAGGTAGTCTTCAACACGTTTCAATTTCAATAGACAAAAAGACCGAAAAGTGAAAAAAATACAGATGCATTAAATTCTCATCCAGGCTAAGTTCAACCCTGCTGTAATCAGTCAATTTCAAGCCGTTTTGGAGCTGCGGTCATATTCGACTTTTTGGCAGCCATCAGATGCATTTGCGCTTCACGGCGAGATATGGCCCAGCATCACATGTGCCAAGCAGCTGTATTCCTCCAGACAAAATTTGGCCAATGGTCTGATTCTGATTTCTAGGAGGTGCACCTTTTGGACAAAAAGGCGCTATATACATTTTCCTCAGGCTTTTGCATCATTTCTTCCTGACGCGATGGCACCCGTGGATGGAAGTAATCTACGCTTTGCCGTTGGTGACCGCGTTTCTTGCAACATGGGCTCTGATGGCTGGGCTAGTGGAAAAGTCGTTGCTTTGCAGTATCGAGAGGCGAATTGGCAGTCAATTTAGTCACATGTGGGTTGGTCCAAGGATAGGGAACACCCCACAATGGCTTTGCAGTGGAAAAAATGGTGATCAAGGGAGGGTTTTTGGAGTGCCGCATCTTCAGACAAACCCATGTTGGCCTGTTTGAAGTCATTGTGAGTGCAGTTTCAGAGTTGGCTAGTGGGATTTTCGCTTCATTGAGGATATCGGATGGTTCATTTCTATTTTTCATATATTTTTCATTTTTTTCTCCTTTGGCTAGGACCACTGGCCAGCCAAGAAGACAGCGCCATATCAGGTGTGGCACGTTTTGGACTTGTGAGGAATTAATATTGTCATCATTGTAGATCCAAACATAGCTCGGTTCCTGGGACCATGGTCCTCTCTGCTACTTTTTGCTCCATTTACAAGGCTTCTTGATAAATAGAGGATGAGCGGCAGATCCTGAACAGGTCTCTGAATTTCCTCGCCACTTGTCCAAATGCCACAGGTGGAGTTGGACCCAGCCTTTGGCAGCGCACTGATCTTTGCACCAATGGACATCCCGAAGGTCATCCGAGCAGAGATGCCTAGCACTTTCTCGTTGCCAGAGGAGCCAAAATTCTTGAAAGCGCAGGGTAGTGAAATGTAGTGAAGGTAAAATAAGGTAATTAAACACATTGAAAGATATTGTAATCACCTGGTGTGCAGGATGGCAGGGATGCAGCAGAGGTGCTGGCGGCTTTGAAGACGGAGGTAGCCAAGCTGCAGGATGATCCAATCGTTCTGACTGTCTCCGGTCCAGAACTGATGGCTGTTGCGGAGGACTGTGGAGCTGTTAACGGCATGCTGACCCCTAAAGTTATTGCATACAAGAATGAGCATGCATGACTGCATGACCATGACAGTTGCCGGTTGCCATCCATTTTTCAGGGAGCAACTCCACCCGCCTTGCTGTATTTGTCAGTGCAGGATGGTACTGAGCTGTTCGTGCCCAAAGATGCCGGCCCCTGGGTGATTACCATGGTAGTCCAGGGGCCCACGACCTCCGCCTACAGCTCGCACCTCCGCATGCAGCTGAAAGTGAACACAGCATGGCCCAAGTCTCCCGCTGAGGTGAGGGTGCACAGCTGGATCCACAGTCCTTTTGTGAAGCAAAATGGAGTGATGGATGAAGCGGCCATGGCGGAGGCACTTGGCACCTTGGATGCCGACGTGTCACCCTTGTGCCGCACAGTCCGGGCAGCTTTTTCTCTGTTGAACAATCCCAGCCAGTTCTGTGAGGATGACACGGACTCAGCTGATGATGCCGCGGAATCCAACAAGGAGCGTTTGGATGTTATTTTGAAATATAAAGTCCAACGTGAACACGACTGGCTTTTCGACCCCAAGAGGGCCTACTCAACGGAGACCATTCATCCTGAGTACTGGAAGGCATATTGCCTGAACACGCCGGAAGCGTGGGCAGCCCTCGTGACCACCGAAGCGACGGAAGTTTATTCGGTTCCGTTGTTCAAACCGGAGCTGTGCAAGGCCTTCGTGGAGGAACTGGATAAGTTTCATGGCACTGGGTTGCCGGCACGCAGGCCGAATAGCATGAACAACTATGGAATTGTGGTCAACGAAATTGGCATGGAACCAGCTCTGGACCAGCTTTGTCACAACTTGCTGCAGCCGCTGGCTCATTACCTCTTTCCAGGCGGGTTCAAATGACGCGCAGCACTGAAGTGAAACCCGACTCCAATACCTGTATTCAGGAAAAGTGAGACTCCTGAAAGCCGATTCAAATGTTCATCACAAGATAAACAAGATCACTTGAGTGATGTTGATTTTCCTTGCAGTCTGCATTGTTCAAAAAAACTTGGAAAACTGAGGGAAAACGCTTGAAGAGGTTCAAGCACATTTGAATGAGATCACTCTCTTTCCAGGTGTTGGATCTCACTTCGATAGGCACCACACCTTTGTGGTGCGCTACAAGGTTGGCGAAGACTTGGGTTTAGACATGCACACGGATGATAGTGACGTCACCTTCAACGTTTGCTTGGGGAAGGACTTCAAGGGCGCAGGGCTTCAATTCTGTGGTGATCAGGGAGCAACAGATCATCGCAAGGCAAGCCTTCAATATCAGCACAGAGTTGGTCATTGCGTTGTGCATCGCGGTCACCGACGCCATGGTGCTGATGATATCACAGAAGGCGAGCGCTTGAATCTCATCGTGTGGACCCGATGCTCGGAAAAATTAGCTGATCATTTCCAAACAGTTCCTTTTTTGATGCGTATTTGCACGATTTGCATCTTTGAGATATTTTGAGATTATATAGGCTAGTAAAAACAGGGAGTTGGTGCCACAAATGTCAAGAATTTGACTGATTGACCTTGATTTGAATTCTTCTCAGTCACCTTTGGTTATGTGGAATGCATCGAAAGGAAACATTGAATATCGACGATCGCGCTTGTGGTCCAAATTCAACATTCAAAGCCGGTCAAGCGGCTACAAGCGAGAGAGTGAGCCTCCTGATCTGGTGTGTTTGTCCTTTACGCACGACCGCGACTACGGCGTCTTCAAGGCTTGGGAGCATTGGACATAGCTTAGCCATGCTTAGCCATGCTTAGCCCATGGTCCCAGGAGTTAATTGGCATGAACACGATACGAAGGAAACCACGCACACAATTTTACAGATTAATTATAATTTATTATACATTTTTATGCGAAATACAGCACCTGCGCCAGGAATACAAGGGTGACAAGAAGCGCCATCGTGGAAAAGGGTGGTGTCCTCCAATTCATGCGGAGTATGAAGGCTTCATGGAGGAGGAATCCGTGGATTGAGCGTGTTAGATACTGTCAGTTTCTTGTGAGATCTTGTGAGCTCTGCTTGCAAGTGTACATACGAGGTAAGTTTCAGCACCATTCGCTGCTCTAGCTGTTAGGTGCTCAAGCGGGCAGAGTCCAGCATCGTGCGGTATGCCCGCAGGACATGGACTTGGGCGCAATGTGGAACCTAGCTCTGAATCATACTGCATCTCTGGAATGCTGGCCACCTGCTTACAATACATGCGATAGTGCTTTTCAATGCTTTTCATGACTCATGCTAGTGTCATAATGATTCTGCATATCGTTTTCTCTGGGAGCAGGGCACATGAACACCACCCAAGTCCTTGCCACATTGTACAGGCAATCTTTTCGCAAAAGGTGTGCTCATTGCCATTGCTCCGCTTTCTGGATGCGTTTTGGATGCTTGCTGACTGTGTCAGGGTGGCAACGTTGTGTCCGTCAGCATGTGGGCCTTTTTACCAGTGAGTTGATTGAGTCAGGATGAATGCAAGGACCTTTGCTCAAATGCTTAACCACAAGCTGTTTTTAGGTGCAAACTTAGCAAAGAAACCTGCTGAACGTATTCTGGTGAGTAGTCACGGTGCTTCTTACGTCGCAAAAGGGAATCCGCGTTGCATTTGGACAAATCGTGACACCCACCCCATAGAGAGAGAGAGAGAGAGGGAGCAACTGACTTTGCAAAGGCAGATGCTGAGCAGATTTCCTCAGAGCGAACTGTAACCTTTAGAAACACGATCTTCGGACTGGGTTTCAGCCTGGACTGCAGCCATGGGGACTCCTTCAGGCAAGTCACAAGCATTTACCTTCTCTTTAAAGTCAGATGATACGTACAAGTTCTGCGGTAGCTTTGCAACTGCCAATGACCGCCAGGTTCAAAGAATCAGAATCTGTTTATGGACCGTGCCGGCCTCAGTTGGCATCTAATGAACAGCAGGATACAGAGGGTGGGTCAGAACCAGATTGCAGGTCTATCTACCAACAAAGATGCGGCTGGTAAGAGTCGGAGTATTTTGAAGTCGTCAGTCTCAGGTCTGCTTGGAAAGGATGTGCGCTCTTTTGATGGAGGACCATCGAACAATTCTTGTTGGTGTGGGGCAAAGTCCAATCGGAGTTGAATAAATTAGAGAGCTGGCACGGGCTAGCCAACATTTACAATCTTGTTTGTATTTTATATATATATATATATTATACACATATATATCCATACAGTTTTTCTTTGGGTGATGGCCTCTACATCTGTGTGCAACTTGGAAAGGCATTTTGGCCCGCAGGAGCCTACATGGGGCCTGGTGTGGCTGGAGCCGACCTGCACTATCAGGTCCTGACCTTAACAGTCCGCTGCCGCTCGTCTAAAGACAACCCGGGAAGACCGCTGAGGCACAGAAAGAAAGAGAAAGACTGCTCGAGAAAGCCCAGAGACATGAGGACGAGAATCGCAAATGTGATCAATTGCCGCTACTTGAGCGCTTGATGCTTGAAGGGGCCAGCTGACTTAAGGAGGTAAATGAGTTCCGCAAGGCAACTTCCGAACACAAGTGGGGGTGCCCAAATCAACAGAAATCATTCCGCTTATCCGGGAGATCCAGTGGTCCGGACGTACAGAGTCTTAGGATTGAAAAGTCGTTGACCAGGGTAGAGAAGGTGCCTTTGACTGCGACACCGGCCTCCTTGCAACACAAATCCTGGGAGCCTTATTTGAACACCTTCAGTTTGAATGCTTATGACTTATGACTTCGATTGACTTATGACAATATGACTCATATGACCTCCTTAGCCAGGCACCTGTTGTGGGACCAGAAGCTGGTCCACAGGTTCCTTGGCAGAGGTTGAATGTGGTACAATGACATGTCGCATCACGTCTCAGCATGTCCGGTTAATTCCAGCTGCCAGGCCAAGAAGAGGATTCCCACCTTCGTGAAGCTTAAGAGTAAGGACTCCTTTGAGGAGGTGAAAGAAACAAAGCCCATGCAGGCCTGGTCATTTGAACACACCCCGGAAAATTGTGCAAAAGGGAATCTGCCAAACTGGCATCCTGCAACTCTGCAGGAGCCTGACAGCAAGCGGCAGCGAACGGAGGATGGCGGTGCAGGTGGTTTGCTTTGCTGTTTTCTGCGCATGTTTCTGTCACATCCTTGGTACTTGCTCTGCCTGCATCGTGGATGTCAACCAGACTCGTGCTTCTTTACCATTATAGTCGCAATTGTATAGCAGTCCTGCAGTTTCAGCCCATGAGATATTTACCTTACTCATACTCATACTCCTTTTTATCTCGTGGCAGATACGTGCTGTTTGAGTGTCTCAGGGTGTATTCAGGCTACATGACGCATGCACGCGATCTTGCTGACTTTCGTTTGTACAGCTCATTCAAAGAAACTATCAGCATTATGTGGTTTTGAGCTGAGCACCGCCTGCGGCAATGGTAGCAAATCTGCGCTGGACACAACGCTATGCAGACGGATGGTGGCTATGGTAAGGCAGGATGGACACAGAAAAGGTGAGAGAAACATATGGAGATGGAAATCAAAGAGTCCTGTGCAGGCAGCTACGATCTATGTCTCATGTGATGGTTCAGAGCCTTTGCTGCTGCTTTGTTCAGCTCCAGTTTTGAAAGAGCTGCAAGCGCAAGTGGCGGTTGCATTTCAGGATCGCAGCAATTTGTCAAGTACCTCGGACTTTGTTCATGAAGTTTGGTTTGCCTAGCTTTCTATCATGCTCAGACCTCTGGCATAAAGGACGAGAAAAAAGTGACTGGCAAAATGCATCAAAATGCCTGACTCTGGTCAAGTAAGATGGAACCTCCCTACCATGAAGCCCTAGGTGCACTCAGCATCAGACTGGTATGGCGCCACAAGACTGGGGAGACTCATATCTCTGACGATGCTGCATTTGCGAAGGCAAGGAGACAAACGGAAATGTGTCCTCAAAAGCCCGCATGTCACGTTGAATGGGATGTAATCAGGATGCAACATGATGCAACAGAGAATTCATGAGAATTCCATGGGTGAACAGTGCAGGCCTGGCAAACTTCTGGATGTGACCGAGGAAGTTCTTTGAGCCTACATGTGTGCAGAAATCAAGATCAGCTTTCCCAGGCCCCTCTGGAAAATCGCACATGTGCGCAGTGTGGCCAAGAGTTCTCCTCCAGAAATCAGCTGATGCGCCACGTGCAAAGCTTGGCCCATTATGGAAACGAGGAAAAATCCGAAGGTGTGCGCAGTGTGCGGCAAGGAATGGCAGAACTTCAGGACAGATGCGACGTGAAGGAGCTGGAGCCATTGGGGAAAGGGCAAGGTAGATGCAAAGCTTGGGAGTTGTACTACCAAGACCTTGATGACTTTCAACAAATCAGTTCATTGATGCAAACAGCTGTGCCCTACTGCTTCCGCACTGTGCCTACTTCTCCACTTTGGGAACTGGCAATGAAGAACTTGAATGCAGAAGCCACCCTAAGAAGACCTCAAGGGCTTGCCTTTGATGGAGCAGCGTGCAACTGCTGGGCACTAACGTCAGACGAGAGCTGGAATCTCCTGCAGGCCGCCCAGGATTGTGGTGCAATCCAGCGACAAGAAGCAGCCAGTATGGTACCAGTGATGCTCCTGCAGGCTGGCATTGTCAAAGTGCATCAAAGTGCAACGTTTTGAAATGTTTTGACTATTTTTGACTCGTTTACTTCAATTGAAGCTGTGGCTGCAAGTGCTGTAGCACAAAGATTGACATAGATCATTTGGATTTGTTTGGGAGGTGTGTTATATAATGTTATATATATATATATATTATAATTATATATATATAGTTTGAGGATTGTGTGGGGGGGTTCCAATCTTTTTCAACAAAAAAAAGTGCTTGAGATCTTGTCAGGTTGAGCCCCACCACTTTGTCGCAGACCTTTGTGCGGCACCAGCCTCAAAAACCTTGCAGTTGCTGGACTTGATGGCGGGATCTCCAGGCCTGGCAGCATCTGGCAGCGGTGATTGACTGAGAAGAACACAGAAGTCACATGATAGGTCTGATAGGATTCCGCGGGATTTGCATGATTTATGTATGAAATGTTTTGAAGATCTACGATGTTTTTAATTGTTTTTATGTATGACCTATAATATATCTGAAGAATTCTGAAGATGTCTCCAGGCATGCTTTAAGTCTTTCTTGCATGCCTTTGCCGTTCCGATCTGCAGAGCTACCCCATTCAGGTGATGTCTCCCCCGGTCTGTTGGTGGTGAATGATGACAGTTGGAGTCGATGCGCGACCGCCTTGCGCCGCACCCACCAACATGCAAACCCCTCTCCGCTGATGTGGTTGTGTGGAGACGCACGGGAAGCAGCCTGTCTTGCGCTAATTGATGATAATTGCTAGCAAAACACAGTACAATCTAGGCATTCTGCCACTTCATGAATTCATGATCCTTGAGAAACATAATATGATGAGAATTCATGTTGTCGTTTTCCATCTTGCGCCGATGTCGGATCTGATTGCATGTTGCCTTTTTCTCCGCTGTTTGCCCAGTTCCCCACGCTACATGATCATTCTGACGGCCGAGTGCGGGGAGCTCGAAAGATACGCTTTGACCGTGTTCTTTGTGATGTTCCTTGCTCAGGCTCTGCGGGATGGCACACCCTGCATGTTGCCGCTTTACTTTCTATACCGAATGTACATGAATTTACATGAATTTACATTTACAATATTTCTGAACGGCCAGCTTGATCGCAGGCGATGGACGTTTGCGGCGCAGCCCGAGTGGATGGGCATCGTGGCATCCACGCTACATGCTGCAAATGCACTATGCTTCCTGTCGGGTAAAGAATATCAAAGAATATCAAAGAATGGGGAACTGATGGAAACTGTGAGCAGCCAGTTTCATCATGTTTCTTTCTTTGTCACATTTCAATACATTTCAGCTGAGGTGCAAAGTGCCATATTGAAGCGTGGCCTCACAATCTTGAAACCTTCGGGGCTCTTGTTGTACTCCACTTGCAGCATGTCGCCAATCGAGAACGAAGCCGTGGTGGCAGCAGCAATGGAGAAGTAACTTGGGCACACATGATATGGCTATGGATCAATACCTATGAAAATACCATTTTTAGGGGGATGAACATCCATTTTAACCCAGCTATTTTGATGTGAACAGAAGGGGTACTATTGGTTTTGACACACTGCCATATATGAATATGTTCATGCTGATAGACTGATACTTACCTTTACCATGATATATGCCATGATCATCCATAGTGCCATGGTGCCATGATCATTCATCTTGCATCATCTTGCCAGTACGGATACTGTACTCCCGCGGGGTGCACGAATTTCAGCTGGCCAATTCCAATATAACTCTTGGACTGAGGTTTGGGCCAGATCAGGTTCGTTTGGTACCAGTGGAAGAGTGGAGTCACGCCAAGGGGCTTTCCACATGGCGAGTCCCAGTGCCTGACTTTGCCTCAGAGCCTCATCTGAGCTTTGGGACGCGGGAAGAGGTGTCAGAGCACTCAGAGAGCCTTTGGTGTCGCAATGGTGGTCCTTTGGCACCCACCATGTTTCCCCCTTGCAATCCGGAGGCGAACATGGAGGGTACTCCAGGGTGGAGGGAAGTGGGGGTCAGGATGGGATACTCCATGGGCACATAATAGGCACCAGCATTTGCCATCAGTCAGTGCAACATGGGTAGAAGTTGTCAAATCCCAGTTCCATACCAAAAACGATCAAAAACGGCACTTTCGAAGATGTATCTTCTTTCAGATCTTTAGAGGCCTGAGCATGAAACGATAATTTGTCGCGACCCGCAGAGCATGCAGAGCTATGGCAATGCTCTGGCAGGCACGGGCGGCATTGAGCCATTGCATCCGCATCAGTCCCACTCACGGTGACTTCGGTGGCTTTTTCTGCGCACTTTTCGAGAAGGTGGCCCCAGGACCTGCAACCTTACCGCCTAGGTTACTGGACAGCACAGAAGGTAGCAAAGCAACCGGGATGAAGAGAGTCAAAGAGGTCAAAGATGGGAAAGGAACGAAAGGCACAAATCCCATTCCATCCTTATTGGCTGCACCTAACGGTGCTCAGCTCCAGTGGTTGGTGGAATGGTTTGGCCTACTTTCAGATGAGGAAGAGGCGTGGGACATTCTAAGGATGTTGGGATGCCTTGCTTCAAATGCTGCAGCAACATGCTTCGATCTTCTGCCCCTCCTGGCTGCAGACAGGCTTCCAAACTTGGTGTTCAGCGTTTCCCACTGGAACTGGTTCGCAATGATCCAAATCTGAAAGAATCTCGCCTGCAGATGCTGCTCTGATGCCAGGCTGACTTGTGTAGTGTTGGCCTGAACCTACAATCATCGACACCCGCACCTCTGCAAGAGAAGGGATCTGTGATGTTTTGTGGAGTGATGTGGAGTGGACCGACATTTATGTGGCTAGAATAATTAAGATTGAAGAGCACCACGCATTCATGTGGCTCTGGCGTATTATAGTCCTTTCAGGTCCTTTTCTTGAACATAGTCTGGCACATGAATTGACGCCCGTACCACCTGCAGGACGGGCTCATCATTTCAAGCCAAAGCCTATGTCGGAACCTTACAGCTACCATGTTGCCATTCGCCCTTGGGAAGCCAAACATGAACAAGATACACCGATATACCAACATCGTCCAAGATCAGCCGATCAGCCATCCACACACCCAGAAAATTCAGAGGCCGCCTCGTGCTGAAACATGCCCGTCCCCGGGTGCTGGCTGCCGGCATGCCTCTTCTTGCAGATGCGGCTGAAATCTCTAAAGATCCGATCCTTGATTAAACTGTCGAAATATTGAGACGAGAAGAAATGCAATTGGAACAATTGTGAGGATAGCACATGTAGACATATGTAGACATATTAGAATAATCCTCTCATCCTCTCTCCCTATTAGTAAACACCCTCCAAATGGTAAACACGGTGATCTATTTTTATTATTACATGGTATTTGGTATTAGGATGCCCCTAATATTCCAATGAGAAACCTAATAATAATCAAAAAACGATTTCAAATTTGATTAAATTCCTCATTAAAATCTGCATAACATATTGCCAAAAACTGGATTTCGAAGCTTTCCCCTAATATTCCAATGAAAAACCTTAGCAATAAAAATAAACAAACTTGATTTCAAAATTGATTAAATTCCTCAGCATAAAATATTGCCAACAACTGGATTTCGATGCTTTCCCCTAATATTCCAATGAAAAACCCTAATAATAAAATATACAGTAGTACAAATAAAACTCGAATTCAAATTTGATAGAATCCCTTATTAAAATCTATACAAAATATTGCCAAAAACTGGATTTCGATGCTTTCCCCTAATATTCCAATGAAAACCTTAATAATAAAACAAAAAATAAAACTTGTGAGATGGGACCCTAATAAAAAACATCCAGGTGACAATCTATTTTTATTAATAGGGGGTTGAACCCATTGTTTCACCATCCTGTTCTCCTATTGATTCTTAATTACCACAATTAAGAATCCAATTGTGCCCAACCAAAAAAAAACGGAAGTGCCACACAAATCCTTTTTTTTTATTTGGTGGAGTTTTAAAAAAACATGAAAAAGGGATTATATTAGAATGAACTGGAATGAATCATAATCCTGATACGCTGATATATCCTGACATAGATGTCTACTCGTGAAATTTATGCGCGCGCACAGTTTGCCGCGCGTAGATATAGGCGGCTACATATAATACCCTTGCCATCCCCTGCCATACAGGAATGATGCCAAATTGACTTGCATGTAAATTCAGATCAAATGGATGTGCACTTTTAAAAGAAATTGAATGACTATGGGCAGAGAGAGAGAGAGAAAGAGCGAGAAAGAGCGAGGAAATGTTGGAGATGATGATGCTGCTGCAGAAGTAGATGTATATTGAGATGTGATTCTTCGGTCATGCTATGGATTGGCAGTGCAGCGTCTTATAGGCATCATAGTTAATCAAAGGAAGTTGGGAAGCAATGCTTCCGAGTTACGAATGACTTTTACTTGATGCAATTGACTATGATGAAGGATGGTAGATCACAGAACAATACATAATCTAACAATACACAACAAAAGAATAAGAAGCTATGACACAGGGTGGTGAGGAAGGGATGTGGTTACGATGGGAAGTGGTGAGGAAGGGAAGTGGTGACGAAGGGAAGTGGTGATGAAGGGGAGTGGTGAGGAAGGGAGGTGGTGACGATGGGAAGTGGTGAGGAAGGGAAGTGGTGACGAAGGGAAGTGGTGATGAAGGGGAGTGGTGAGGAAGGGAGGTGGTGACGATGGGAAGTGGTGATGAAGGGGAGTGGTGAGGAAGGGAGGTGGTGACGATGGGAAGTGGTGAGGAAGGGAAGTGGTGACGAAGGGAAGTGGTGATGAAGGGGAGTGGTGAGGAAGGGAGAGGGAGGTGGTGAGGAAGGGAAGTGGTGATGGCGGGAAGTGGTGACGAAGGGAAGTGGTGAGGAAGGGAAGTGGTGACGATGGGAAGTGGTGACGAAGAGAAGTGGTGACGATGGGAAGTGGTGATGAAGGGGATCGGTGCCGCGGCTGCATGCGTAATACTATTGTCTTTTGCAGCTGAACATCGTAAATCGTATTGGAGTGACTGCATCCAGGCTGCGATAGTGATTTGTCAGCAGATATTCGCAATTTTGGCGCTAGTAATTTTCCTTTTAAAAATCCTTTTAAAAAGCGCTTCAAAATCCTCTTTTTTCTGCTTTGGCGTCGAGATCCGGTTTTGGAGCTGCAATCCCTGTTGTGATAAACGCTTGCTGTGTGTAAAAGATTTTGTGTAAAAGCTTCTCTGTTTGTAAAAGCGTCTCAGTGTAAAAGTTACTGTGTGTGTAAACGGTTGCCATGTGTAAAACCACTGTGTGTAAGTGTCCTGTGTGTAAACGCTTGCTGTGTGTGAAAGCTTGCTGTGTGTAAAAGCTTCTCTGTGTAAAAGCTTGTTGTGTGTAAAAGCTTCTCTGTGTGTAAAAGCTTCTCTGTTTAAAAAGCTTGCTGTGTGTGTGTAAGCGCTTGCCATGTGTAAAAGCGCTGTGTGAGTGTTCTGTGTGTAAACACTTGCTGTGTGTGAAAGCTTGCTGTGTGTAAAAGCTTCTCTGTGTAAAAGCGTGTTGTGTGTAAAAGCTTCTCTGTGTGTAAAAGCTTCTCTGTTGAAAAAGCTTGCTGTGTAAACACTTGCTGTGTGTGAAAGCTTGCTGTGTGTAAAAGCTTCTCTGTGTAAACGCTTGCTGTGTGTGAAAGCTTGCTGTGTGTACAAGATTTTGCGTGTAAAAGCTTGCTGTGAGTGTAAAAGCTTCTCTGTGTATAAAAGTGTCTTTGTGCAAAAGTTTCTGTGTGTCAACGCATGCCATGTGTAAAAGCACTGTTTGTAAGTGTTCTGTGTGTCAACGCTTGCCATGTGTAAAAGCACTGTGTGTAAGTGTTCTGTGTGTAAACGCTTGCTGCGTGTGAAAGCTTGCTGTGTGTAAAAGCTTCTCTGTGTAAAAGCTTGTTGTGTGTAAAAGCTTCTCTGTGTGTAAAAGCTTCTCTGTTTAAAAAGCTTGCTGTGTGTGTGTAAGCGCTTGCCATGTGTAAAAGCGCTGTGTGAGTGTTCTGTGTGTAAACGCTTGCTGTGTGTGAAAGCTTGCTGTGTGTAAAAGCTTCTCTGTGTAAAAGCTTGTTGTGTGTAAAAGCTTCTCTGTGTGTAAAGCTTCTCTGTTTAAAAAGCTTGCTGTGTGTGTGTGTACCATCTGAACAGATGTAAAACTTCTGATTGGTTTTCACTAATTTGCAGGGGGGTGCAGAGCACAGTGGAGACTGCACCCAACGAAGCTATCCACTTGTGCTGGAAGCAGAGTCTGATCAACTCTGTGTACCTGCAAAATTTGGTTTCAACTGTTGATCAAGCTGTTACACTGCGTTGTTTCGAATCTACACGGTTGCCACAATCTGTATTGCATGCATCAGAACCTTCCTCAGATTTTCGCCGAAACCATATCGCCGACAGTATTATGATTTTTTGACATATTTTCGCCGAGATCATGTCGCCGACGAACTTTGGGTTATTTTGGGAAACAATCGCCGAAACATTATTGTGGATTCTCAACATGCTGGTTAAAACTCTATGGATTCTGGTTTTGACTTCGTTTGACAACATTGGATGCCCTACATCGTTTTCGAGAAGTACCTCATGTGGCTCCTTTACTAATCTAACGATCTAGGCTGGTTTGCATGTTTCAGGATTCAGTTCCTGCCGGATCATATAATGATCCATTCTTGTCTAGTGTGATTTCCATGGTGGCTCCGACATGGTGCCATGGAGCCACTTGAGGCAACCCTTTTCAGGGTGAGTGTTGACAGTCTTGAACTCTGAATTCACACATTTTAATTTGGTAATTCGTTTACGTAATGTGCAACAGCTGGCCTTTCCGTTTTGCACCTTTTGTGATGTCCCGCGCTTCCGGCTGTCCTTTATGAACCCAGTGAATGCATCTCTATTGAGTGAAGCCACTTCGAACTACCAGAAACCTTTTTTCTCTGCAGCTTGCGCATTTGAAGTTCAACATGACATTCACGACAAAAGGCAACAGGCATGTCCTTTTCCTGCAGGTGTGGTCTCTTTGGTTTTTGGTGAGGTGAAACATTTTGTGCATCTAATTCGTTGGAATTTGGAAGCTGTTTTATGCCTTCGTGGCACGACTTGACCACGGTCCCGGTGCAGGGAATAATTGCACGACATCTTAGGCAGTTAGGGACTGAATCCTGTATGTGATTGTTCACTTTTGTTTTCATCTACTGAAGCGATGCATCCGTGGAACCCTCCGCCAACGTCCTGGCCTGTTCCACCGCAGCCTACGAACGCACCTCCGACGTGGCCGCAATCATCACAGAACGTACATCTATTTGGACATCCTTCAGCCTTGCATCCTACATGGTCTTCTTCAGCTTCGATCATGCCGTCTACATCATCCCCAACATCGTTGCCGTTTACCTCATTGTCTCCGGCTCCTCATGCAGTACCAGGCCCACAGCTCGTACCCACCATGCCTGCACCTTTGACCTCCGAACCCACAATGGCGCACACCGCTCCTTCGACTTTCCCATCTCCTTCGGCACCCACCGCTCCACCTGCCTGGCCTTCTCCACCGACTTCATCTCCTACGTCGACTCCACCACCTACATCGACTATGCCACCGACACCTTTGCCAAGTTCCCCTTACCCACCCCATCACATTCAACCTCCATTACAAACGAACGCATTGATGGTTTCTCCTGATGAACATCCTCCACGGCCTCCTGCAGTTAAGGCAGCTCCCAGACCTCGCTCTGACAAAAGAATGGATCGACCGCGCAGGCCAGCTTCAAAAGCCCCTTCTTCGACTACACCACCAGCACCCACGGCAGCACCGACGTCATCCGTGCCACCCGAACTGGTTGCATTGGGTTCCACTACACAACAACTTGCGGAATCGGTTCGACTTATTCAAGCTCAGCAACAGGTGATCATGGATACTCAACGGGCCCAAGAACAACGTCAGCTACTTCTCCAACAAGATGGACCTCCACCGAACCCTATTCCACACATACCACCACCTACGCCCGTGCCACCACTGACAGCCACACCTCCACCCGCACCGAAAGCCAGACCTACCGAACCTGACGTTCCGGACCTTCGCATTGTTCAAGCCCCGGCCATTGCTCCTCCTCATCCACTACCAGTTCCATCATCCCCAACACGCCGACCAAGATCTAGGACTCCACGACCACGTTCCCTTCGACCTTCGGTACATTCTCATCGCCATCGCTATTCTCCTCCACGAGCAGAGCGACCTCGTTCTCCTCTCCCTCGTCATCGATCATCCACAAAACCGGACAAGGGCCGCAGAACCCCATCTCCATACAGACGACGCTCCCCACCACGACGCCGCTCTCCCGTGGTCCCTCGACGTCATCGATCTCGGCCACGTCCACGTTCCGCGACACCACGTCACAGATCCAGAGGCCGTGAAGTCATACTCCGACCAGCTGCAAACCCATCGAATCCGAACTACATCCCCACTCCCGATGCTGATGACACCTGGGGTACATGGAACGACAGTCACTACACCGACAACGACCATCACCACAATCCTCGACCCAATTCTCCTGCCGGTCCACCACCAACGGAACCACCAACCAACCCACCAACCCACACTTCAGCACCACTCGGCGCGGTGTCCTTCCGAGTTCCGGACGGCGACAGTGAAAATTCTGAATTTACAGATACAATTTCGCTCACCAAGTTTGACACGAATGACATCGACCTCGATGAAATGGTGGCGGCGGCCAATGACCCCCATAGGGTCCGTTGCCTGACTGAACTTGACCCCGATCATGTTGTTCCTCTACGCCGATCATTGACCCCGGCTATCTCGCAGCTCTTCAACCAGTTTGTGGACGCGATGTTCGAAAGGTTGGCTCAACCATACCGCACCGTCAACAACCATCGTATTTACATCAAAGCAAGTCAAGCCACCGTCAGGAATATTGCCAGGGCCTTTGCACAATCCGACTTACTGGACATCGAACTCGCAAGGCAAACACAGGCCTTCTACATCGAGCCAGAAAACTTGCTGACCATCACGGTTCCCACAGGATTGAAGAAGAAACCAATCTACCGTGGCGAACACATGGGCACCTACCTGATCTACCACAAAACGAGTTGGGAATCAGTTGCCAAAATTCTTGCGGAGGACTGCATTCGCCCGGCAACTTGGACCAAAAACGAAGCCGGCATGCCGACTCAATACCCATGTTACGGGTTCTTCGGAATGTCCTCAGAGATCGCAGACATCGACCACCTACCCGGCTATGCTGTCAAGATCTGTACCTCTCAGCTCTACAAAATAGGCAAAGGACAAAACCCATCAGGCCTAATGGCCATATGCCGCTCACCCAAATGCATCCGTGCCCTAGCTGGAGGAAATGACCAAATCCAACGCTTGTGCAACCTTGCGGGCATCGCCAAGGGCAAAGACAATGCAACGGCTATGAACTCAAGCGCCGCATCTATATGCTACGTTGCCTCCACTCACACGGTTTTCCCGGGCTTGATCACACACCAGACTGCAGAGACCAATGCACCTTCGGAACCTCCTGATGATTCTACACGTCCAGTACGACCTGACCCTTCTGCTGACGCCCCTGAACCTTCGGAGCCGGCCCCGGACGACTCTCGCGACACACCGAGCCACCGCGAAACCGCTGCCTCTGGCTCTCGGGACTATGCTCGCCGATCTTGGCACGACAATGCTTCTTGGGACAATTCCACCTACAGCCACCGAGATCGCCGATCCTCATACCAGGAAGACCACTCTCGTGACCAGCACCATGAAGGCCGACCTCGTTCTCGACATTCGACCCACTACTCTCGATCTCGTTGGTGAACTATTTACCCTTGAGAAGCACCGGAACTAGTATCGACTATTCTATGTCAGCGATACAGTGAGCCTAGTGGCCCCGCCCGATCATTTTGGAGTAACAATGCTTCTCCCGACATTCGGTATTGCCGCCACTTCTTCCTCAAAAGGTTTGTGAATCGCTGCATGCTCATATTGTTGATCTTTTCGCCGATTCGTTTTCACTTCACGTTTCACACACGGGGACCACGTATTATGTCTCACACTTTTTCAATTTCACATTACCTTTGTCTCACCTCGACATTTTCCGCAGCTTTCCTTCGGCAGTTCGAGCGCATTTTGATCTATTATCTCGTGACCCTCGCTACATCATGGCGTCCCAGGACCTGATCTCCCAATATAGCGCGGATGTGAATGGAATTCCTCCTTCCCAGCCGGATCGCTCGCGCACTCCACCTCGTCATCAACATGGATGGCACCAAGCAGTACCGGCGTTTCGTGGCCCGATGCACTATGCCATGACGACCCATCGACCCTTTTGGAACCCTTCCGGAATACCGCCTCCGCCACCTACCTCTCCATCGTTCCCAACACGCCCACCATGGACTTCACCTACGGCACCTTTCCCGCCCACGCCGCCTCCGAGCTCACAGACACCTCCCAACCACGCCAACTTTGCACCTCAACGTCACCCTTTTACATCGAGATCACCGAGACCTATGTCATCCCCAGGAGCAAGTTCCTCTGTCAACGAAGGATATACATGCAGACCAATTGAAATCCCGCCAGTGGAGAACTGGAAACCGGATGTCGACTTCCACGACTCCAACAAAATCAATGGTTTGGACTTCCCTTCCAGAATCCGACAGAGCAGATTTTCAAGCTACAAGGACATTGAAGGGATGGATCCTTTACAAGTCCCACTCTGGAAGTTCTTGTACCAGGGCTTACACAATACTTGGCTTCGTCGAGTTGCATACGGAAGAGAAACCTTCGTCCTTCCTTTTGACAACATAGGCACTACAGTATTTGTGGCCGAATTGGTATCCCAACTACGCACCCGCAATGTAGACTTGGACAAACTTGCTACATTTCGAGCTCGTTCAGCAGGCCAATGTCTCAACCAGAAGGAAGCCACCCAAAACATGGCCAAAGATGTTGCTCAACTTCTCCAATCTTGGCTCCCGACTCAACCTTCTGCTGACGTGGCCAGCCAACAACGCATTCTTGAACTGGAAGCAGAACTGGCCAAGGTCAAATCGGCCGCTACTACCTCACCGGCTACAGCACCTCCGGGCTCAACTCCGGCTACGACACCGATAGGACGTGCACTTCAAGGACAACCTGCCGCTTCTACGACCTTCGAACCCTCCACTCTGCTTATCTCTCCGGGCTCCGTGAACACTTGGCTCGTCGACAACCAACCCACATCATTGTCGGATACTCAATATACCAAGTGGTTGAAAGCCTTGAAGCTACCCCAGCCCAAACAGGACATCCTGGAGAAGAACTTGGAAAAGGTCAATGAATGGTGGCAAAACCAACCCGATGATGCTTCGAAAACTATCCAACGCGCAAGCGTGGCTATGGGGATTGACCCCTGCAAGCACAAGGGGGCATCCACGGATGAAGTCGTCCTCAAGGTCATGACGGTGGCGTTATTGATGCAATCCTGACTAGCAGCCTATTTGAAAGCACCTGGCTCAAAAGCAGCCAACATTATGCGAACTTTGGCCGTGGCTCATTCCTGTATTCTTGTTCTTGCACTTTTGACTCCTTTCACGTTGTCCCCTTCTGTTGATGTCTTTTTTGTTTTTCGGATGCTCCAAACAGTATTGATGGGCCAATATGTGTTATTACATCCACGGGCCAATCCGAAACTCCAAGCCTTGCTCAAAGGCACTCCGATGCAGAGTATTTTCTTTTGCAGATCCTGGGATGACTTGTCTGTCGCCCTCCAATGTTTCAAGCATCCTCAGGCGGTGTATATCCGTTTCTGTCACATTGCGAATTTTCAACCTAAGTTTTATGTTGGGTCCACGTCTTCCTTTGTTTTGGACCGCGAACACTCTCGCTATCGGAAATTTCTGCAAGTGCAACAACATAAATTCGTGCTGGCCGAAGTTGCCTTACGGTTTTGGTGCAGATTTGACAATTTCTGGATGTGGTCTGTTTTCCCGATCTACACCAATAAATCCAACTTTTGGGCCTTGGAACAGGCCTTAATTCAATTGTGGCAACCTCGATTGAACACCCCGTTCATTTACCAGTTTTTCAATTGCCGAAAGGGACTCATTGCACGTACCAAATTTTCCGCCTCTCGACAATTTGGAACATTTTCCTTGTGGCGGAAACTTCGCTGGCGATCTACACCTCATCATGTTCGACACGCCCTTCATAGTCCTCTTTTCCATCGACGAGTACAACTTTGGGAGATTATCCAGGATTTGGGCAGTAACTCCGTTCGACGCTTCCACATGGAGAAGAAACTACGATCCAACGAAATTGGAGTTCAAGGCTGCTACTTTATCCGACGTCTTGCCAACAATCTTGGAGAACCTCAAAGGTCGTACGCCGTCAATGCCGTTGACCGAGCTTTGACCTTCTGGAAAGCCAAACGAGTCAGAAAACCGGTTCCTCTTCGTGCGCCTTGGCTACTATGCCCCAACTGGACTCGGGATCTTCGACGCCTACTCACCTCCCACGTTCATCAAACCCGACACTACAACACCACATTGCAGACTCCTTCCACGGCGATTGTCTTCACAAAGTTCCCCTCGGTGATGGATAGCTTGTGCAATCACAAAGAAGCCGCTACCAAATGGGCTGACGGCGAAACCCCAAAGTGTGCCTGTGATGCCTTGCGACCTCATGCTCTTCGTGGTCTCCCACCCGATCAACACCTGGTCCTCGACGGCGACAACCTACATTTCGATGATGGCCCACACACATCCATTGCGACTGGTTCGCTTCAAAACAAAATCTTCCCACCTTCCAAAGAAATCCAGACATCGCTTCGCCTGGCTTTGCGGACATGGACTACCCGAAACTCACTCCCTTCCTTACAAAAGTCCCATATTGATGAGCTTTGGCATCGTTCTATTCAATCCCACTACCACACACTCAACAACCACATCACTCACAAAGACATCGGCCGCTTCAAACGTCTTTTTCCAGAAGCCGTCTTCCACAACGAGGACAAGCGAGCTACATCCCTACGAATCTACTGCCCCGTACTCTACTTCCAGTGCCTCACCACCACCTTTGCCGACCCGTTGGTATTTCGTAAATTGGAGCAAAGCCCGAGTGACATCATCGAGCGGACCATCGCCGAGATCAATCGCCATTTTGGCAAAGCATACCCATGGGCACTTGGAGCTGGACGAGATCTGCCGAATGCCTATGTTCTACCCAAAAGGAAAAAACAGTTCAAGGCTGGACGACCTATTGTCAGCTTCTTCACGGCACCTTTCCGACCTATGTTGAACTGCACTGCCAAGCTGATTTACAACCTTCTACCTCAAGCGTTTCCCCACAACCTGGCCAGGGGTGATGTATTTGATCTCATCAAGCTCCTCAAGGACACTGACTTTGATTCGCTCCCCACTCCACGAATACACAACCAAGATCTTGCGGGCTTTTTCACAAGCATTGACACTGACCGCTTCATCGCGAGCTGGCGACTGACCTTGCAGTTCCTCTCGACCCTCATGAATACCGACCCCGATGAGATCATCTCCGTGAAGGCAACTCCGGGCAACAACACAGGGGACGTTGTAAAAGGCCGCACATGCCGTACACTCAATGTGACCAGGAAGATCTTCATTCGGGACATTGAACGCATCATCCTCATGTCTTTGAAGATGACTCAATTCTCCATTGGCACTACGGTTTTTGAACAAATCCGAGGATCCCCGATGGGCTCCCCACTGAGTCCAGCTTTGTGCATGATGGTTGTCGCACTGTCTGAAGAAATCTGGTACAAAACCTACCGCACCACCCTTAGCAACATGGATCTTACAGCTCGCCTCCTTCGCTATGTGGACAACAGACTGTGCTTGTCGGACCCCAGCTGGGACTACGAAATTTGCTTCGCCAATTTCCTCCACCCGGAGTTCTACGGCCATCCTATCATTTTGGAAACGGAACCGGACCAGGAGTTCTTGGGCTTTTGCATCGAGTTTGAGCCTTTTGCCCTTCGCTACAGCCCTCCACGCGACTTCAACCAGGTCATGGCGCCATTCTCCGCATCACCTTTGGCCGTCCAACTTTCAGGCTTTGTTTCACGATTATTTCTGGTCGCCAAATGCGCGCACCCTACACATGAACGAACACGAGGTTTTGCCGCATTGCATCGTTTGTACAGATCTGCAGGTTTCACCGAGTCCGATCTTTTCGCTGCCGCCAAGCCGATTCGTCAATATTTGCACGTTTCCTTATTGTGGTAAAATCCTGAACCGTCTTGCCGCTGGCGCTTACGTTTCATTGCTCACACCTTGCTGAAAGTCTCACCCCTTTGGACCTTATTTGAATTTATTTGATCACGGAACAGTGCTTTTCTAGCTGGCTTACCCTCAAACTCGGCTTCATTTACTTGTTGGCCCATACTCGACGCATTGTCATGGCTTCCTCGTCTCCTACGACGTCAATTCCGATCCAAGAACCAGTGTTTCTTCAATTTCTTCATGATGTTCACCATGCTTACCTTCTACTACATCGAGCAATGGCGCTACTACCACCTACACTCATTCCCAACATTGAACCTACTCCTCTTCCCAGTACAGACGTATGGAATCAACCTGATGGGCTACGACCACACTATTCGGACCAGACCAATGCCTTCATTGACAATGCCCCCATCCCATCGCCGGATCTGGAGGAGGAAGAGACACTTATGGATGAACTGGTGGAAACCCATCTCCCTGAGCCGCACCAACATGTTGCTGCTCCGCCTCCTGATGTTTTACCTGCACCTTCGAAGCTTTCTACTAGAACACCATCACCGCCAAGTCGCAAACAGAAAGCCAAATCCGCTCCAAAGGCTCCTGCCAAGCGTCGTCGTCGACGTGACCAATCCCGATCCCGCTCCTCGAGCCCACTGTCACTCTGGACCTCTGAAGACAAACAGAAACTACGCACTCTGAAGGCTGACGAGAAATCTCGATTTTCATGGAAGGTGATCTCGACCAAGATGGGCAAGTCTGAAGAAGATGTTCGCTCTATGTGGAATAAGATCAAAGACCAACTTGGCTGACCAATGACATATGCGAACCAAAAGAAAAAGGTACGTTGCGGTACGGTATTCCTGTTTCACCAACCAGTTGGCCTTCCTTTTGGGAATTTTCTTCTTGTTAATCTTCAGAACCATGGGCGCTGTTGTCCCATTGAATTCTGACACGTCGTATCACACAACCCGCCAGCCATTTATTATGTCTCTCCGCGTTCACCTGGACCGCTATTGCCAACAGCGAGCTATGTCCCACGAGAGGATCTCACCTACACGACGCTCACGCTCTCCAACCAGGACGTCATCTTCCGCTATGGGCTCTACGTCATTTCAGCACCCACCCAACCGGTCTTCGCCTCCGACACCTCACCGACCGGTTATTTTCCAGTTGGACCTGAAGCCGATGCAACAACTGGCCGTACGCAACCCTTATTACAACATCTTGAACCCCAAAGTCGCGGGCAACCTTCCTACGGCCACCTATGACAGCTTGTTCCAGACGTTCAAGGTGATCTACCCGGACTATGCTCGCAGTCATTTCGTTTCAGACCTCAAAACCGTCGTCACCGACACGTTGCTACAACGCTGGTCCATACACCTACCAGCGTCGGAGTTCTACATGATGATTGACACCGATCAAGGAGCTCAGATGCTTGACGACCTTCCTCATTCTCTTCTGGATGTTTTGAATTGGTTCTACCCGAGATGGAAAACTCATCAACATCTCGATGCCTTCACGACCCGTGAGTGTTCACCATTGCTGCTGACACCCCATCCAGATGCACAAGACACCGGCTTTGCTGTACATGTTCAAGTGATTCCACGTGGGCATCCATTCGTCACGGCCACCCGATACACTAAAGCCGCTGAGTGATTAGCTGTCTTGATGGATCTTGGCACGGCTCATGTCTATGAGGAAAAAGACCAACATTCGTTATGATGTCCACCACCCCGGTTCTGATTTTCCCTTGTGTCATCCTTTTCTCGTTTTCCATTGGGTGATATTCGTTATTTATTCCTTCATCATTGACCTTCCCCACGACCTTTTGGCTTCAGTTCAGTATTTCTCGTTATCATACTCTTGTGATCGTACATGATGACCTCCAACACGGATCATCCTGCTCGATTGGTCTCGCACCGTTCACCACCTACATCCATACATGGCCTTGCCTCACACTTGCCACCTGATGATCCTACCTCGGCATCCTATATTCCTCGTGCAGCGAGAATGATTCCGACCTCTACCACTGTCCACTCCGTCTTCATCAAGAAGCTGAGCTATCCTTTGTCTAACCGTTCAGATGAACTTTGGATCGTGGAAAGGACACTTGATGGTCTTGAAACGTGGAAACCAGTGGAAACATTCCTGGAGAACATGCACCTCACCAACGACCAGGCGACCTTGCGTACTACAGCTAACCATTGGCGCCGATACTATGACGTACCAATTCAATCATCATCCTCCTCCCCTACGGCAACTACTGTTCCCGTGTTACCACACCCTGAACACTCCAACGTCTCTGTCTCACAGCCGTACGAAGCGATACCGGACCACCTCCATATTTTACAGTCATGCTGGGGACGCTCTGCCCAACACCATTCTCAAGGAACTACTACCTCTTTATATTGGCCACCTTGGCGGTCTACACCACCTTCTTCCCCACCGGCAACACTACAACGTACTGTACATCTCACTCGCCCCGCTGTCCCTCCTCAACAAGTACATGGTCCGCTGGATGCGAATGATATTGACCCGATGGATACGTCGGACTCAAGTGTGTAATATACCACATTATTTGTCGGCAGGAAAAAGACCTGTGATTCATCGTCTCTTTGTGTGACCATTTACTAGGTACACCGTTTCTCGTTCATTTCTAACACTTTGAGCTGGTTTCTGTGGCTATTCCAACCCATTTTGCAGCTTGGGCTTTTCGCTTTATCCTCGATACTTCACATTCGACGCAATGGCTCGTTCTTCTCGACCCAATCCATATCGCGCTACATCCACGATTGAGACACCGCTTGGTACACGAACCGTTGGATGGATTGCTGGACATCGAGGCCTTCCTGGTGATGCGAACCCTCCTCCAAACAGACCTGTCCTTATCTTGGTTGACTTCTCTCCCCTACAGGCATTGACTCACCGAAGCGAACCTGACCGTGAACACTACATGGCTCTGGTGAACTCCAATTTTAGACATGTCAGTGGCTTTGAACTTGCAGCTTTGTTTACCTGGTCACGTCAGATGGAACCAGTTGAAGCCGGCCTCATCCCAATTGCCGAACTTCGCTTCTGTATCTCCAAAAGATTGAGGTCCCAATGGGACATCCAAATTGATCCCTCGAATCTGGAGTTTCGCTTTTGCGACCTGGACGGTGAGACATTCCAAGTTTCCAATGATATGACGGTCTTGCAGCTTTTGGAGGCATACCGACCTGAATGGCGACTTCGGCAGTACAACTCCCGTGAATCTTCTTTCCTCATTCCGGGTACCAGACAGCCTTTCGTACTACGTTTGCAATGCTACAAAATTAGCTCCGGTGTGATCCTGCCCTGATACGCTAGCCGGCCAAAAAAGACCATGCTAGAGGGTTTTCAATTCTTCCTTGACAACCCACTAACACACAGGATTCTTCGATTTCTATTTTATTTGACTTTGAGCTGTGGCTTCTCCGTCGCAATTGACCCACTTGCTTGAGGACTGGATTTCACTTTTATCATTTTTGTGAATATTATCATTTTCGGGATTGGCTTTTTTTCTGCAATTCTTGATGCTTCAGCCGTTGTTGCACTATTTCTCGCATTTGTGACAGTTTCACCCATGGAACACAAACGAGACGCGACCGTGGCGGGCTTGTCTTGGCCTTCGAATCCTACCCGTGGACTCGCTCCTACCAATCCAGTTCAAGTACCAGACGCCCAGACTTCTGCACTATGTCACTCAGGAGCTCCCGACACTACGACCAACCCTACGTCGGCACCTTTGGTCACTGACAGTACGGCACCTGCCACGGATACTATGGCCCATCCTGATACATATTCAGGACCAGCACCTCCTTGCGTCCCGTTTCCAATGGAGTCAAGTTCTGCACACAACTACCTCCATCGTGCTCAATTCTCTTCTCGCGTGGTTCACCAGATCCAATTCAAGGTCATTACCCACTCCAACAACACCAGGGAGCTTTTCATTGAAGAAATCCCCTTGCTAGGGCATTCCCGCTGTCGTGACCCTGAACACTACTTTTATGGTCTTTCGGGCAATTGGGAGTGGTCCCTACGTACAGCGGACTATTGGCGACATCATTTCGAGATTCCCCTTGTACACGGACACCATCCTTTTCACAATGTGCCCATTGAGACGACATCTCCAGCAGAGGAACCGAGCCTTACCACCCGGATCCACGAATTAGCCACGGATCTTTCTGAGGCCTTGAAGGCTGCTACGGCATCTGGGGAATTCAATGAGACGTGGGCGATGGTTGAACGCATGAGCTTCCACGATGCTTTCGAAGTCCTTCTACAAGCTCCGAATTCTTCTTCTTCTGACTGAAGTGATCGCCCGTTTGTACATTTGGTTTTTACAGGTTCACTCTCACTGGTGTATTGCCGATTCCGCCAGCGAAGTTCTTCCAAAAAATCCAACCTCGCTATATGCGAGGTGTGTGTGTGTACCATCTGAACAGATGTAAAACTTCTGATTGGTTTTCACTAGTTTGCAGGGGGGTGCAGAGCACAGTGGAGACTGCACCCAACGAAGCTATCCACTTGTGCTGGAAGCAGAGTCTGATCAACTCTGTGTACCTGCAAAATTTGGTTTCAACTGTTGATCAAGCTGTTACACTGCGTTGTTTCGAATCTACACGGTTGCCACAATCTGTATTGCATGCATCAGAACCTTCCTCAGATTTTCGCCGAAACCATATCGCCGACAGTATTATGATTTTTTGACATATTTTCGCCGAGATCATGTCGCCGACGAACTTTGGGTTATTTTGGGAAACAATCGCCGAAACATTATTGTGGATTCTCAACATGCTGGTTAAAACTCTATGGATCCTGGTTTTGACTTCGTTTGACAACATTGGATGCCCTACATCGTTTTCGAGAAGTACCTCATGTGGCTCCTTTACTAATCTAACGATCTAGGCTGGTTTGCATGTTTCAGGATTCAGTTCCTGCCGGATCATATAATGATCCATTCTTGTCTAGTGTGTGTGTAAGCGCTTGCCATGTGTAAAAGCGCTGTGTGAGTGTTCTGTGTGTAAACACTTGCTGTGTGTGAAAGCTTGCTGTGTGTAAAAGCTTCTCTGTGTAAAAGCGTGTTGTGTGTAAAAGCTTCTCTGTGTGTAAAAGCTTCTCTGTTTAAAAAGCTTGCTGTGTAAACGCTTGCCATGTGTAAAAGCGCTGCGTGTAAGTGTTCTGTGTGTAAACGCTTGCTGTGTTGAAAGCTTGCTGTGTGTACAAGATTTTGCGTGTAAAAGCTTGCTGTGTGTAAAAGCTTCTCTGTGTGTAAAAGCGTCTTTGTGCAAAAGTTTCTGTGTGTCAACGCATGCCATGTGTAAAAGCACTGTTTGTAAGTGTTCTGTGTGTCAACGCTTGCCATGTGTAAAAGCACTGTGTGTAAGTGTTCTGTGTGTAAACGCTTGCTGTGTGTGAAAGCTTGCTGTGTGTAAAAGCTTCTCTGTGTAAAAGCTTGTTGTGTGTAAAAACTTCTGCGACATCTGGTGTGTGTAAAAGCTTCTCTGCTTAAAAAGTTTGCTGTGTGTAAAAGCTTCTCTGCGAAAGAACTTGCCGTGTGTAAAAGCATTCTTTGTGCAAGCTTGCTTAAAAAGTAGTGGGAAATAATTTGTGCAAATTTTGTAGTACAAAGTAGTACTGGGAAGTACTTTTTGCAAGCTTTGTAGTGCAAAGTAGTACTGGGAAGTACTTTTTGCAAGCTTTGTAGTACACAGTAGTACTGGGAAGTGTTTTGCGCAAGCTTTGCAGTGCAAAGTAGTACTGGAGCGTGTTTTGTGCAAGCTTTGTAGTACAAAGTAGTACTGGGAAGTGGTTTGTGCAAAGTGTTTTGTGCAAGCTTTGTAGTACAAAGTACTACTGGGAAGTGTTTTGTGCAAGCTTTGTAGTACAAAGTAGTACTGGGATGTGTTTGTGCAAGCTTTGTAGTACAAAGTAGTACTGGGAGGAAATACTTTGTGCAAGCCTTGAAGTACAAAGTAGTACTGGGAAGTAGTTTGTGCAAGCTTTGTAGTACACAGTAGTACTGGAAGTGCTTTGCAAGCTTTGTAGTACAAAGTAGTGCTGGGAAGTGTTTTGTGCAAGCTTTGTAGTACAAAGTAGTACTGGGAAGTGAAGTGCGCTTTGTTACAAAGTAGTACTGGAACGTGTTTTGTGCAAGACATGGAATGAGATGAGAAGAGCCCAGATGAGATGAGTTGAGATGAAGTGTCAGTGTGAAGTGCAAGTGTGAAGTGTGAAGAGTGCAGTGTGAAGTGTGAGGAAAGTGCTTGCTTGGCGTTGCATTGCGCCGGGGTCGCTCGCAGGTCATGTTCTTGGACAACAACACTGCAACAGCTTCGCACAAAGCACGCACTTACGGGCCTGGCTGGCGCACGACGCATGCAAGTTCCTTAGTAGTAGTACTGGGAAGTGATTCATGAAAGCTTAGATGACATATGAGAAGAGATGAGATGAGAAGACATGAGCTGGGAAAAGGTGAGAAGAGCTCAGATGAGATGAAGTGTGGAGTGTGAAAAGTGCAGTGTGAAGTGTGGGGCGTGAAGAGTGCAGTGTGAAGTGTGGAGTGTGAAGTGTGAAGTGTGGAGTGTGAATAAAGCAGTGAGAAGTGTGAAGTGTGGACTGTGAAGTGTGGAGTCTTAAGAGTGCAGTGCGAAGTGAAATGTGGAGTGCGAAGAGTGCAGTGAGAAGTGTGAAGTGTAGACTGTGAAGTGTGGAGTGTTGAGTGTGAAGTGTGGAGTGTGAAGAGTGCAGTGAGAAGTGTGAAGAGCGAAGTGGAGCTTCAAATGTGACATGTGAAACAGGACACAACTGTCGCAGAATGCACGCACGCACGGGCTTGGCTGGCGCACGGCGCATGCAAGTTCTATAGATGAGAAAGGTTTTATATATATCCCTAAGGCAACTTCCGCCCCGCCTCGTGCGGGTACTACTGGTATAATACTATATATTAATAATTATTGGTATATATAATTATATATATGTGTGTGTGTAGAGCAAGAGAGAGAGAGAGAGAGAGAGAGAGAGGGAGGGAGGGAGGGAGAGAGAGAGAGAGAGAGGCATGATGGAGTATATGATAAATATATATGTGTATATATACATGTATATACATAATAAACACACACATAATATGTTTATTGAACTTCCGCAAACTTTTCGATTTGTTTGCCAGTCAAGGCGTGATCGCTTTGACATTGCCAGCGGTGCAGCAGCAGCATCCTGGCTGCAGGATGGGTTGGAACCGGATGTTGCTTTGCCTGAAAGCAGGTAGATCGCTAGTAAATGTCGGGAACGTGAGTTGGAGGGACGGAATACTTGCATCCCAAGTGCTATTCAATGCTTTTTACTTGCATAACTACATAACTATACTCATTTCTGATGTGGCTTCCTGGACAAACGGAGGTACTTGCTAGGTGTGCCACTTGACTGCACATGGTCCGCCAAAAAAACATTACAACAACATGTCAGTCGGGGCTGAGGCCACCAAACGACTTCTGAAGGTTTGCTGGACCACCTTCTTGGCGCTACTCCAGGGTGAATCTGTTGATCAAGCCGCAGAAACTGGTCCATTGGTTGTAGTCCTCGATTTAGCTTCTCAGCTGCATGATAGAATCAAATGACGATTAAAGACAAATAAAGACAATCAAAGTAATGCAAACGATCAAAACAGTCACGGCTTGGAGTATACTGGAACTGTTGTCATTTCTTTGCTGGTGTTTGCTGGCGTTTGGGGGGCATGTCGCGAAGGACTCTACGCCAGCAGAGAGCCATTTGAAGATTCCATTGTGCCAGTACGCTTAGCATTCAGATACTTGTACCTTCAGACTTTTTGACATGCACTGCGCGTTCATTTGTCGCCTTTTGTAGGCAGCATGTTGAGTGAATTGTTGGGTGAGGCCTCTCTGCCCGGTTGACTGCAAGAGGTGCAGTTGTCGCAGTAGACGGGAGTGCTCAGCGGCACAGCCTCCTCAAGGTTCTGTCAAGAGTGCGCCAAGTCAAGTGAGACAGTGACGCTCATCGCTTGGCGTCATCGAGGAGATGGACCATGGACCTGGATTCGGTGCAAGATGCCAAAAAGCTCGCGGGGCACGGAAGACGACGACAGCCCGGCGGCTGAAACCATGAAGGGGGGCAGCTCTGAGGACGAGCCCGCAAGAATGGCGTAGTTGATTGAGCTGGCAGCTAGATGCAGCTAGCACATTTGAGTGCACCTGGCAGATGTGGACTGCCTGATGGTTTAGATCGATTCACACAGTTCAATGTTGATATTTTTTGCAGAGTTGCAACTGCCAGAGAAAAAGGTGTCCACGAGAATGATTTGTACATCGGCAAATGGGCGTCAGCTATGGTTGCCATTCCAAATTTAGTATCACTTGGCATCTCCATTTGGCGACAGCCAGGTACAGAAGGGACTTCACAAGCACCGCTCAATGCGCATGGAGCTTGGATGCACGACAGGATCAACGATGAACACAGTGGGTAGATATTTTTGCTTGCGCAAAACTGCCGCATTGCCAACACTGTGCCAGCTCCAGGTTGCAGGGATTGGCTGACATATGCTGACATCGATATTCATGCCCCAAACACCACCCACAGAATCCATACAATACACCACCAGGGATGGAACCTCTGCAAAAACTGAAAAAAAAGATGTCTTGCGTTTCCGTTCTTGCTTCCCCTTTATGACATTTTATGACCAATCTTAGTGCCACATTGAGGATATAGCGGCTGAATGTCTCTGATATGCCAACCGTTTCGCCATGTGCAGGGCCGCTTCGTCCCCTACATCTTCACCCGCTGGTGGGTCCTTGCTCGGCGGCTATGAGTCGTCAGATGAAGGGGAGGCTGGCCCTGTTGCAGGAACACCAAGGCCTAGACAGATCTAGACAGTGCCTCACCATGCTAATTATGTTATAGACACACGCACACAGACAAACAGATATAATATAATATAATATATAATATAATAATATAATATAATATATAATATAATATAATATATAATATATAATATAATATAATATATAATATAATATAATATAATATATAATATAATATAATATATCATATAATATATAATATAATATAATATAATATATACTATAATATAATATAATATAATATATAATATAATATAATATAATGTAATGTAATTAATTATATGTAAACAATGGAGACATGCACACACACACACATTATACGTTACATTATATATCGTATTCATCTATATAATTGTGGGGATAGTTCTGGTCTTGTGAGTCCAAGAGTTCTACGAGCCCCTAAAAAATGTTAAAAACACTAGTTCAAAGAAGTTTTATAAATTCAAATTATAGCAGTAGTATAACAACTCAATAATTATCTGCAAAAAAACATAACAACTAACCACAATTACCTCATTCATTCCACAAAATCATCACTACTAACCATATCATCATCTCATTCATTTTCATAAATCAAAACAACCTACAATCTCTATACCTCATCCATTTTATAGAAATCATCACAGTCAATACATCATCACCTCATCCATTCCATACCCAAAACAAAACAACCAAACAACAAACAAAAAAAAACAAACCAAGCAAAGCGCAACATAAAAAACAAAACAATAGACAACAATACAGATACTTCCTTAGTCTTTAATAATCCTATCTTACAAACCCATAACTCTAATAATATTATCATTAAAATTATGTAAGTAGTAAATGACTTCAATAATTACTAATTCAAAATGAAATGCTTGTATCCTATTATACTATCTTTATCATTGTCTTCATCTATATCTTCCTGTATTTCTTCAACTGCTTTATCTAATACATAATCTATATTTTTTATCTACATATTCATCAAAGCCATACATAAAATAAATCTCTCTATAACTAAATTCATTTTCTCCATATTCCTTTTCTGGGAGTTTTGCCACTAATTGAACTTCAATATCAAGTTTAACTCTATAATTTACATCATCTTCTACTTCTTCTTAAATTAAAGATAATAATTCTTCTTTTTCTTCTGTTATTATGTCTTCTATACTTTTTAAACTAAATGGCACTCCCTCTCTCATAATACAGTATTCAATTATATATATTTTTTTTCTTGATTTCAAATGTCTTGTTATTTTAGGACCAAGTCTTGATATTTTATATTGTGATGTATTCTCTTCAATGCTTCACTATACTTTACTTTCAAATATTTCGGGTCTCCAATTTTTTCCGAATCAATTTTACTCAACGCATCAACAGGTAAATCCTTCACACAATCCATCCCACTAATATACTTAAATAACTATTCTTTAAGTATATATTCTATGATTAAAATAAAGCATTCTTTTGAAAACTACTTAAAGATAAATTAAGTAAATAAAATATATACTATTATATGATGAAAAAAGTTATAGACTATTTATTGAGCAATGATTTAGCAGAAATACCAAAGAGAGGAAGGAACGAATTGAAGTCCATAATCATAGACAACAGGAAATTCAGATACAACAAAGACAAACCCATATCAAATGTCTTGACCAAGAAACTACTATCAGTAAAGAACACTAATGAATACAGAAATTATGCTATGAAAAAGGCAACAGATCAATTAATAACCAAACACGCAATAAGAAATAAATTTAGGGTCAGAGATATTCAATCAGCATTTAGAAGATATGCTAATTCAATAGTTTTAGAAAACAAGCACTTTCAAGGAGAAAGAGGATTAGAAATGATTGCTCACCAAAAGCAAAGACTATCAGAATTTTTAAGCAATAATAGAAACATGAAACTTAACATAAGAACGGAAAGATTATTTGAAAAACCTGAATATGATGATGGAGGAAATGAATTAGGAAGTCAAGAACTTGTATATGCTTTACCATCAACATATCATCCAATTCACAATGAATATGAACTGACACAAGCATTAGAAGATAGTGTTATTCAAATCCGATTACAAATACAAAATTTGGAAGGTTCAACATCTAATTTAAGATTTAGAACAATTTTATCAATAACTATTCACTATGACAAATTTGACCCAACAAGAGCAGGCAGTTTTATAGAATTACCAGAATGGATTAAATCAAAGAAAGTTTGTATCAACATAAAAAATAAAGACCAAAAATGTTTCAAATACTGTATTCAATCCGTAGTCTATGACAAAATTAGCAAACATCACCCAGAGGAAATGTTACACTATAATAAACTAAACGATGATATTTTGAACTGGGATGGTGTAAAATTTCCAACTTGCAATAGGGACATAGACAGATTTGAAGAGAACAACAACTTAATTTCAATAAATGTTTTTGAAACTGATGACTGCCTAAATGATAATAAAATAATCATACATAGAGGCACTAAAAATAGAAATGCTAAATTTGAAATTGATTTATTAAAAGTCTATGATAAAGGTAATAACTATCACTATGTATTAGTGAAAAACAAAAGTAGATTACTTAACTGCCAAAGCAACAAAAATATCAACAAGAAACACTACTGCCATCATTGCTTAAACCCTTTCTCATCAGAAAAGGCATATAAGAACCATCTTGAAAAGGGATGTATGGCATCAGAAGGACAACAAACAAAGATGCCTGATAAAGACACTTACATAGAATTTCAAAAGCATAATACCAAATTGCCTTGTCCTTTTGTAATCTATGGTGATTTTGAATGTCTAACCACTAGCTCTAACAATGGTATAAAAGGCACATATCAGGAACATAAACCGTGCGGTTATATGTTGAATGTAGTAAGCAGGATTGATAATACATGCCAACCATACTTATACAGAGGTGAGGATCGTATGAAAAAGTTTGTAGAACAACTGACTGAAATTAAGAAATATATAATTGAAAAGATTAATGTTAATAGACCAATGGATGAATTAACTTACGAACAAAAGACCGAATTTAGAAACGCGACCCACCGCTCTATATGTAATAAGAAATTTCAACCTGATGATACAAAAGTCCAAGACCACTGCCACTTCACAGACAAATACAGAGGCGCGGCGCATGTAAAATGTAATTTGGATTATTCATTTAGGTATTTTAAGATCCCTATTTTCTTTCATAATCTTAAAAATTATGACGCTCACTTAATCATAGCAAAAGCAAATGAACTAAACATAGAACTAAACCAAAACAAAAGAATAGATGTAATAGCACCAAACAGCGAAAAGTTCATAACCTTTTCATTTGGCGCTTGTCAGTTTAAAGACAGTTTTGCTTTCTTAACAGCATCATTAGATAAATTAGTTAGACTGAACAAATATGAAGGAAATGAAAAGATTAAAAACTGGGAAACTCGTTTTAGATATACAAGCACTAACCCATACATTAAATCAAAAACTGATTTGAATTTACTAACTGAGAAAGGGGTATATCCCTATGACTACATGAACTCATGGGAGAAATTCGATGAAACAAAAGTACTAAAAAAAGAAGATTTTTACAGTAAATTATATGAAGAAAACATAACTGACAAAGACTACGCCAGAGCAAATATCGTATGGAAACATTTTGACATTAAAAACCTTGGTGAATATCATGATTTATATTTGATGACTGATGTATATTTACTAACTGATGTATTTGAAAATTTTAGGGACATGTGCTTAAACTATTATGGATTAGACCCAGCATATTCTATCACTTTACCTAACTATTCTTGGAATGCCTTTTTATCATTAACAGGAGTTAGACTTCAACAAATCCACATAAAAGAAATGTATGAGATGATTGAAAAAGGATTAAGAGGAGGAATGACACAATGCTCCTTCAAGAAAGTAGAAGCAAACAATAAATACATGAATGAAGATTATGATAAATCTAAACCTTCATCGTACATAAGTTATTTAGACGCTAATAATCTTTACGGATTAGCAATGTGTAAGAAACTTCCCTGTGATGATTTTAAATGGCATTACGGTAGAATGGATGAAACGAGAGTAATGAAATATTGTGATGATGATGACATAGGATACATATTGGAAGTTGATTTAGATTACCCAAAAGAACTACATGATTTACATAAAGACTACCCACTAGCACCTGAAATCATGTGTATCAATGAGAGTATGCTTTCACAAGTCCAAAAGGATATACACAAATACTATTATGAAAAAGATGCCGGTGATGAAAAGACAAATAAGTTAGTATTAAATGTGATGGATAAAAAGAAGTATGTTTTACACATATCAGCATTGAAATTCTATTTGCAACACGGATTACATCTTAAAAAAGTCCATAGGGCAATAAGTTTTAAACAAGCAAACTTCCTAAAACCATTCATTGAATTCAACACTGAAAAGAGAAAGAATGCCAACAATGACTTTGAAAAAGATTTGTTTAAGTTAATGAATAATAGCGTATACGGCAAGACCATGGAGAATGTAAGAAAGCATGGTGATTTTGAAATTGTCAATACGCCTGAACGCTTCCAAAAACTGGTAAATAAACCGCTATTCAAGCACAGACATATCATAGATGAAGACCTTGTACTTGTTGAAAAAGATAAACACACAGTGGAACTAAACAAACCTATCTATATGGGTATGTCTATTTTAGACTATTCTAAAATTCACATGTATTGCTTCTATTATGATGTTTTGAAACCAAAATATCAAGATAATATTAAATGGGTCTTTACTGATACTGATAGTTATGTAATCAAAGTTGAGACTGATGACTTATATGAAGACTTTAAGGAGATGAATGATTACATGGACTTTAGTGATTATCCACCAGAGCATCCAAACTATGATAAAACAAACAAGAAGGTATTAGGAAAATTCAAGGATGAAATGAACGGTAAAATAATTACTCACTTTATAGGATTGAAACCAAAGGCATATTGCTATAAAGTATATGGTGACGATCAAGAACATAAGAAGAGTAAAGGAGTAGTAAAGCATAAAGTGAGCAATCAGTTAAGTTACAAAACCTATGACGAGACATTGAATAGAAACCGTAAAGAAGAAGCCAGTTTCAACACTATCAGAAGTAAGAACCATCAAATCTATAGCATTAATCAGACTAAGTATGCTTTAAGCAACTACGACAATAAACGCTACTGGTATTCAGATTTTGAGAGTCTCCTGTTTGGACATTATGCCATAAAATATCTACATAACGAAAAGATGATTTAAGATATATGTGTATAAATAGATACGAACAGAATTGAAATAGGACACATTTATAAGATAGTTGATGTTGGTTGAAGTAATTGCCACATCGCTTCAACAACGCTGAAAAACTAAGTCAAAGAATGGCAAGACATAGAAGATATTATAAATCTTATCTATATACACAATACAAATCCCCAAAAACACCATATTCACTCTATGAAATCGTTTGATGAGTTTGGCGTTGAAAACTGTAAACTGGTTCTTATTGAGGAATGCCCATGCCAAAACAGAAAAGAAAGAAGGTGGATATATTGAAATGATAAGAACGGTCTTAACAGATGTATTGCTGGTCGGACTTGAATGGAAGATTGCGGCGCCACAGGAGAGCATCACCTTCAACAGTAAAAAAATATTAAAAATAGAGAATACTGTACTGAAAAATACAAAGAAAAAACAAACAGCATCATGAGAACAAGAAAAATAAAATACAACAAAAAAACTACAAAGATAAGGATAAATATTATGAGAAGAATTCAAAGCATAGGGCAGAAAACAAAGACGCAATAAGACAACAACAAAGAGAAAGATACAAAAGAGACAAAGATAAAATAAATGCAAAACGAAGAGAAAGGCGAAAACAGAAGAAAAAAACAGTTACTAATCAACCAATAGTAATTCATGCCTATTATATCTTTTACTCATTCCATCCAGTTTATAGTATCTATTATTCATCATATCACGACCAACTAGTATTACTTTATACTTTCTTTCACTCCATTGACTTCTGGTTTCTTTCCTTGATACATAGTTGCCCTTTCCTTTCTCAAATATCTTAACATATCTCCTTCACTTATGTTTGGATATTTTCTGTTGTGCTTTTCTTTCAGTATCAGATTTGTTCTGACCTGAATTACGTTATCAAGATTGTGCGCATTATTTGGTGTTGTCTTGGTGCTACTGTGGACTTGGTTGTTGTATCTATTCAACGAGGGCTTTAGCACTTCCACCCATGTTTTGGTTTTGTAATGCCTCGATCTGTCCCCAATCATTTTTTTGACCGTGCGTATCATCCTTTCTGCCTGATTTGCATGCGTCTTTGTTATTACGTGCGTTATACCTTCCTCCTTAAAAAATGTTTGCAGTTTCTTGCTGTTCAACGCTCCTTCGTCGTCGCTGTAAATCGACAAGGGCTGACCTAATACCTTGAAACACTCCATGGCTGCTTTATAAACGTCATCACCATCTTTATTCTCGATAGGGACGATGTGACATTTTTTGCTGAATACATCTATGCAAACTAAACCATATCTTAGTTGACTTTTGATTTCAGAACCTACGTCTCGCAGCAAACTGGTGACATCCATCACGTCAATTTGAAATTCATACTTGGGAAACGGTGCAGCGTAGGAATTGTAGTTCTTGTAGTTTCTTGTTTGCTTGTTCGGTTGCGCCCTCATCCATGCAGATACCACATCCAAAGTTATGCCCACATCGACTTTCCTCGCCTTTTCGTATAAGCCCCTCACCGAACCGAAGCCCTCCTCCACGTCGTAATATATTCTTTCCAATACCTTTTCTTTTTCCAATCTTATGATATCTTATTGCATCATAAAATCATAATGAACTTACACTAAGCACCTTTGGCACTTCTCCGTTTTCTTGTGCTTTGCCAAGTTTGATTTACAACTTAAGTCAGAACCGCACAAATCGCATACACACGGTTTTTTCGTTTTCTCTTGGTAATATCTTTGGAAATACTTTTCGTCGTTCGGTTTTCTGTTGTAATATCCGTCATCTTGTTTTCTCCATTCAGCATTGGTGTTTTTGTTGACAGATGAATTTGCTTTGTAGCTTTCTTCAGATGAAGATGTTTCGCTGTCAATGAGTTCTTTGTTGCCAAAACCGTTCCAAATAAAGTCAGAGGTTTCATTCGTCATCGGGATTTCAACTCCACTACTTACCAAGTAACAAGGCATACTGCAAATATAATTATATATCTTAATACTTATTTAAGTATTGTATCCTCGATCGGAACTTTGCATATCAGTTTGCGCTTGTGGCATCCCATACAAGTCCTTAACACAAACCCCAAAAACAGTTTGGACATCAAAGTTTATAGGTTTGAGCATTTTATCCTTCCAACTTGCTACCGGCTGACTTCTTTTTAGAGACACCCACTTTTAAATTCCTAAATCCAAACCCAAACATGCTAAGCGTTCAAAACAATGAGACTTGAGCTTTGTCCCCAGCCAATCCAAAAACCAAACCAATTTCCCCCCAAATCGAGCCGTTTTTTTCCCAAAACCGAAGCCAGTTTGTCCCAAAGACCGAACCGGTTTTTCCCAAAAATGGAACTGTTTTTTTTTCCAAAGTCAGTGGCTGATTTCCCCATATCGGTGACTGATTTCCCCACAACCGAACCTGTTTTCCAAAAACCGAACCAATTTTTCACCAAAACCGGAGCCAGTTTTTTTTGCTCGAACAAAGCCGGTTTTTCCCTAAAACGTATTTTCTGTTGTTGCTTCAATTTAGGATAAGCACACACAGGCTCGCTCGACATCCGAATGAAACAACAGAATTTGAAAGAGAACAGCAAAACTGGACTAAGATTCTGTTCATTCGCTTTCTTATTTTATTTCCAAGGATTTCATTTCCAAATGGATTTAGTTTCCAAGCCTTTGGATGCAACCTCCTAAACCGGTTGATTTCATTTCCAGACTGCATGGATTTTATGATATCATTTCCAAACCCTGTGGATTTTATAACCAAACACGTTGGATTTGTTTTTACACGTGTTTTGTATTTCTGCCTGTGTCGTCCTTTCTCTTCAAGCCACTGCACGTGAAGGAATTTCTTCGCGGACAACTGCAAATTTTGGACATTACAATGCTCACTGTTTTTCGGGCACGCTTGCACAGGAATTGCTGGAATTTGCTTCTCCTTAAACTTCATTCTAGTCACGGAACTTAGTGCTCAAACTATCAATGGTATGAACGCAGTGAGTAGTATCAACCTTAGTTCCTGATACGTGCACAGAGATGTGTAAAGACGCTCAGAGATTTTGCATGGTCAACCTTTCACATGATTTGTTGCAATTTGATGAACCTTTTCAAGTTATTTGAATACTCTTGACTACATTTCATGAAATGTCCGGCTCACGTAAATGGCGTGGTGCACTTGCATGTGTCCTTTGGGCAAGTGTGGTTGGATGTTTTTTGACAACAGGGACAACAATAAATCCACCGCGTTCAGTGAAGCTACGTGGTCTACCTCCTGGTGTTGACGCGGGCAAAACAAACAGTTTTTGGGTCCCGGTGCAAAACGCCGCCAGTAGGAGCAAGACTGATGCCCAGACCTATGTGGAGAGCATTGTTGCGCTTGCAGACAGTCACATGAAGTCCAGCAAAGTTGTTGACAGAGACGCTGCAATACAGAATTTGATACGGTCAATGGAAAAGACAGGATTGCTGACCTTGGTCTTGGGCGGCAAGAATTTGGGAAAAACATTTCTCAAAAAAGCTGCGCTGCAAAGGTGTTGCTCCAACGTGGTGGTCCTTTCAGAGGACATGAGAAACAACCCGGGAGCAAGTTTGCTGGATGTGTTGCTACAAGTTACAAGTTGCTAACAGGACCTTGGAGAAGATGACCACTGAAGAAGAGTTCAAACCATTAATTCCTACACTTTCGGCGATTTTGTCTGCAGCTGCGGTGGCTTTTGAAGGCTTCGCTCCTGCAGCGGCTCCCATCTCCAATTATGTAAAGGATGTAGTTAATGTAGTTAGTATGGCTGCAGGTAAAAGGGAAAAGGCACTGGATGAATTTCTACAGATGGTGTGCAAAACATCCCAAAAACCTGCAATTGTGGTCGACGAGGCAAACCTTGCACTACCCGGGTTGACAAATGGACAGAATGGTGGGGAGAGGCGCGAAGCCAAGTCAGCTTTGGCCGCGATAACAAAATGGACAAAGCAAGACATGCTGTCGAGCGTCGTCCTCATCTCCTCAGAGTTTGGGTATCCCTTCCGCCTGCAAGCTGCAGGGTTAGACCTCAGGGACATAGGCAAAGTCATTGTCATCGGCGAAGTGCCAAAGTCAGACATGCTCAAGATGCTGAAGGATGATTGGGGCATGGACAAAGACTTGGCAGAGATGTTCTATGAGTACTTTGGCGGGGACATTTTCACCACCAAGCAGGCTTTGGAGAGCCTCAAAGAGGAGAAGGATAACTTCGACCCCTTTGCAGTTTTTGTACCTCCCGGGCTGCCTTCCTGTGTGAAAAATGCAGCGGCGAGGGCTCACCTCGAGAACATCGCCAAGGAAGGCTTCTCTTTGGTGGAGGATGTGAAGGTGGACGAAGGTGCTAAAATGATTGCGGAGGAGAACCTGGGCGGGGTCATCAAGAAGGGTGCAGTCACATTCGGTTTACCCACCATCTTCACCGGCACAGACGAGGAATGGGCTGTCATCCCATCGTCCTATCACATGAAGCTGCTGATTGCCCGTAAGCTCCAACAAATTCCTTTGCCAACGTCAGGACGGTGTTTCAGAATTGGTTCTCTTGCATGTTTTGTTCTGTTTTGCTTCCACTGTTCCAAGGGAGGAGGTGGATCGAGGTTGAATAAACTTGTTGAGATTTATATAGGTGGACAATCATGAGGTTCATAGAGAAAACAATACAAGCATCCATACATACCTCTTCCCTTGCAAGGCGGCACTGGGACTGCACCACCAGCTGTTTGGGTGAGACAAATCCGCAAGGACTGCAGAGAAGTGCAATGACTGTTTGACTGTAAAAACGGGTTTTGTTTCACCAAAGTCGTTGCTATGAAGCAAGGGGAGAGGTCTTTCCAACCATCACCCACCTCAAAGTCACAAGCCTTCCACTCTTGGGATGCTATTCGTGTTTCCTCTTGATTTCTTGGGCTTAGTTTTGTGCTCAGTCAATGAAATTGCGAAAAGGAATGGGTTTGTTTGATGTAATCTCCGACTGCCCCCACACATCAGTCACCTCTGGATGCAAGAAGCCATGGAATTTCTTGTCACGCCAGCTGTTCCTTCATCAACCGTTTTTGCACATTGACGCTAACGATGTCAAACAATACCCCACCCTAACGTTAAATGCCTTGAGGGTTGAAGACCTCCTCCTTTTGTTTTTTTTGGGGAGTTCCCTTGTGTAGTTGTGGCTAAGAATGAATGGTTAGCGTTTGTTTGGGTGTAGCATAAAAAGAGGATGGGCGTTAAGAAAGGGCGTCTATGTAATGTTCCTCCCAAACCCAAACAAACGATTGTGGGAAAGTCCACTGTGCAAGATACTGCAGTCCGCACGCAAGACACTACCGTGACATTGTATCTTCTTGGTAGGGCTCAGGACTTCTCAGGAGTATACTGCAGGGTTGCTTATTCCTCAGGATTTGTTGAATGATATCTTACCAACCTTTTCCTCAAATTGATAGATATGTTTGAGACTAAAGACTTTGTATGATTTTCTGCCATGCCCTTGTTCCTTTGCTGTGCCCTTTTGTCAGGTGTAGAAAGAACTTTTATTGACGAAAAGCCATGCCCCAAACTAAAAGCGTGATTAAGGTTAAGTCCACTGCGCAAGATAATACACTGTCATGCTACGAACTTGGTAGGGTTCAGAACTTTTAGGGAGAAGATAACAGGGTTGTGCATTCCTCAGGATTTGTGAAAACATATATTCCAATCATCTTCCTCAATTTGATAGAGAGGATTTAGACTAAAGACTTTGTATGTTTTCCAGCCATGGGCCATGCCCTTGTTCCTCTGCTGTGTCCTTTTGTCTGTTCCCACCTCAACATCTCACCTTTTGAGTGATGCAGCAAGTGTTGAACAAGCAGCCTTGTCATCCCTATATGTGTTCCTTTCATGTGTTGCTTTGCGCGGTTCGTGTGCTAAAACCGGTCTGGATTGGTCATGTTGATAAAGGTAGGGTTGTGTTCCATCATTTCTCCCACTCAAGCGTCAAAAGCATTGTTATTTGCAAGAGCCACTGCAACAGTTGATGCCATTGTTCCCTTCGAAGTTCCTCTGACTAGTGTTAGGTTTAAATACAAGTGGTTTGTTCACCCGAAACTTCATCAAGAGATTTCTTTCTGGCATCCTTTGCCTTGTCACGTTTTGTTTCAGGACTGCTGGGGAGATTACATTGTTGTTTATTTGGATGTCTTCCAACATTCAACTTCGAAAGGACTTGGCCACAACATGTTGTTTCTCTGCCCTTTGCTTGTTCCTTTCCCATGTTCTTTTGAGGGAAGTAGATGTTTTATGCATAAAACATTAGCATATTTATTCCTCAGGATTTGTTGAATGATATCTTCCCAACATCTTCCTCAATTTGATAGAGAGGATTTAGACTCAAGACTTTGTATGATGTTTTGCCATGCCCTTGTTCCTTTGCTGTGCCCTTTTGTCAGGTGTAGGAAGAACTTTACTGATGAAAAGCCATGCCCCAAACTAAAAGCGTGATTAAGGGTAAGTCCACTGCGCAAGAAAATACACTGTCATGCGACGAACTTGGTAGGGTTCAGGACTTTTTCGGGGGAAGATTACAGGTTTGTTCATTCCTCAGGATTTGTTGAGCGATATTTACAAAAATACTACTTTCATTCATGTTCATTTTGACTCTTCCTACTCAACATCTCATCTTTTGAGAAATACTGCAAGTGTTGAACGAGCCACTTTGTCGTCCATATATGTTCCTTTCATTTGTTCCTTTTTGTTGTTCTTGTGCTAAAAGCCGGTGTCAATCGGTCATGTTGATAAAGGTAGGGTCGTGCTCCATCGGTTCTCCTACTCAAGCGTCAAAGGTTTTGTTGTTTGCGAAGGTCGATGCAAAAGTTTATGCCTTTGTCCCTTTTCGTTTTGACTAGTGTTAGGTTGAAATTTAAGTGGTTTGCTCAGCCAAAACTTTATAAAGAGATTTCCTTCAGCCATGCGTTCATGTCTTCCTCGCCAGTCAAGAGATTGGTTGCGGGCAAGCGGCTTGGGCAACACGGGTTTGGGTTTGACCTTGCAGGACGGCAAAGGTGGCTTCGAGTTCGTTGGCAATCCCTTCAAAATCACTGCAGCAGTTGGTGACGTTGATGATTTGAAAAAAGTGCTGACCTCAAGCAGAATTTTGTTCATTTTGCTTTGGAACATTTTCAGAAGAGAAATGACACATGTAAAGCAGAGCCTCCGTATCTACAATGAGTTCATGGTTTTGCGTTCATGTGCAATGCTGTGCCTTAGTTGACGTTGAGTAGAAGACAAACAAAGTAGTGATTGAAAGCTTGCTTTGCTCTGAGGCGATTAAGACCGAAAATCCAGCCACAGTCCAATGCGACGCTTTCCAAATAGAAATGTTTAGCCAAGAGGACGCGCCGTTGTCTGTGCCAGCAACTTCTTTCTAGTTCGTGTTTGGTCAGTTCTTTCTAGTTTGAATGCCTTCTCCGCAGGACGGCAACTGGAGCAAGGAAGACAAAGAAGCTTCCATTGAACGCGGTGCCTCCAAGTCCTCCCCTCAGTAGAACGTGTTAATACTTGTGACGAGTGCCTTGTTGAAGTGCGGGGGTCAGCTCGGGTCAATCAATCATTCAGGTCGGACTGCTATCGATACCTCATTCCATAGAGGCTGGCTTGTTTGTGAGCAACGTGTGCAGTGTGGCGATGCTTTACTTTCTCAATGGTTCTTCTTGAAACAGTTTTGCTTTGTGAGGCTCTTCTTCCCGACCCGACTTTGAGCATTGGACAGTTTCATTAACAAACTGCGACTTTCTTTTGCTCCCTGCATGTGCGTCTTCTCCATAATAAGATGCGTATATATAATATGTTTTGAATTGTTTTGTTGTGGCAAGCTTTGTGCTTTGGTTTGTGATTGTGTGATTTTACTTTCTATTGCTTTAAGGGATAACTGATATTAAGATACAAAGGCAGCATATTAAACTGGGAAATAACGAGTTGAAGAGGCAACTTGCCACAAACGATCGGTGAGCAGCTGGTACAGAAGCCACAGAGCTGTTCAGCGCAGAGTTTCACCCAAACATGGCAATAAACACGGAAAATGGAGTGGGAAAAACTCATTGAAGTGGTGATTGGTTTGACGGATGGCTTTGTGCAGGCAAACGCCGTTGTCGTTTTGACTTTTGCCAGTGTGAAATGACAAGATGGGAAATGGAAAATTGAAGGAAAATCTGGAGAAAATTTGTGAAATGCAGTTCTTCTTTCTGGTATTCTTATCCTTTTGGACTGTGTGTGTTTATCCTAAATTGAAGCAACAACAGAAAATACGTTTTAGGGAAAGACTGGCTTTGTTCGAGCAAAAAAACAGGCTCCGGTTTTGGGCAATAAATTGATTCGGTTTTGGGAAAACTGGTTCTGTTTTTGAGGAAAATCAGCCACCGATTTTGAGGAAATCCGTCACAGACTTTGAGGAAATCCGTCATCGATTTTGGGGAAATCAGCCACCGATTTTGAGGAAATCTGCCGCCGATTTTGAGGAAATCTGTCCCCGACTTTGGGGAAATCCGTCACCGATTTTGGGGAAATCCGCTTTTGGAAAAACAGGCTCGGTTTTTGGGACAAGCAGGCTTCGTTTTTGGAAAAAAACCGTCTCCGTGTTTGGGAAAGCAGGCTCCGTTTTTTGTGACAAACTGGTGCGGTTTGGTGGAAAATTGGCTTGGTTTTTGGATTGGCTTGCGGCAAAGCTCAAGTCTCCCTGTTTTGAACGCTAAGCATGTTTGGGTTTTGGAATTTTGAGGTTTTAGGATTGTTGATGTTTTAGGATTGGGCGTCTCTAAGCACAAGTCAACCGGTAGAAGGATAAACTGCTCGAACTACAAAATTTGATGTTGAAACTGATTTGGGGTTTGTGTTAGGGACTTGTGTGGGATGCCACAAGCACAAACTGATATGCATAGTTCCTATTGAGAATGAAAATACTTAAACAAATATTAAGATATATAACTAACTATATACACAATATGCCTTGTTACTTGGTAAGTAGTGGAGTTGAAATCCCGATGACAAATGAAACCTTTGCCTTTATTTGGAACGGTTTTGGAAACAAAGAACTGACTGACAGCGAAACATCTTTGTCTGAAAACTACAAAGCAATTTCATCAGCCCAAAAGCCCACACAAAACCCCAATGGAGAAAGCAGGACGACGGATACTACAACAGAAAACCAACCGAAACGTATTTCGAAAGATATTACCAAGAGAAAACGAAGCAACCTTGTGTATGTGATATATGCGGCTCTGCCATGAGCTGTAAATCAAACTTGGCAAAGCACAAGAAAACGAAGAAGTGCCAGAGGTTTTTGGTTTGAGTTCATTATGATTTTATGATGCAAGAAAGTATCATAAACTTATAACCTAAGTATTTTTAATGACTAGATTGGAGAAAGAAAAGGTATTGGAAAGAATATATTACGACGTGGAGGAGGGCTTCGGTTCGGTGAGGGGCTTATACGAAAAGGCGAGGAAAATCGATGTGGGCATAACTTTGGATGTGGTATCTGCATGGATGAGGGCGCAACCGAACAAGCAAACAAGAAACTACAAGAACTACAATTCCTACACTGCACCGTTTCCCAAGTATGAATTTCAAATTGACGTGATGGATGTCACCAGTTTGCTGCGAGACGTAGGTTCTGAAATCAAAAGTCAACTAAGATATGGTTTAGTTTGCATAGATGTATTCAGCAAAAAATGTCACATCGTCCCTATCGAGAATAAAGATGGTGATGACGTTTATAAAGCAGCCATGGAGTGTTTCAAGGTATTAGGTCAGCCTTTGTCGATTTACAGCGACGACGAAGGAGCGTTGAACAGCAAGAAGCTGCAAACATTTTTTGAGGAGGAAGGTATAACGCAAATAATAACAAAGACGCATGCAAATCAGGCAGAAAGGATGATACGCACGATCAAAAAAATGATTGGGGACAGATTGAGGCATTGCAAAGCCAAAACATGGGTGGAAGTGCTAAAGCCATCGTTGAATAGATACAACAACCAAGTCCACAGTAGCACCAAAACAACACCAAATAACGCGCACAATCTTGATAACGTAATTCAGGTCAGAACAAATCTGATACTGAAAGAGAAGCACAACAGAAAATATCCAAACATAAGTGAAGGAGATTATGTTAAGATATTTGATAAAGGAAAGGGCAACTATGTATCAAGGAAAGAAACTAGAAGTCAGTGGACTGAAAGAAAGTATAAAGTAATACTAGTTGGTCGTGATATGATGAATAATAGATACTATAAACTGGATGGAATGAGTAAAAGATATAATAGGCATGAATTACTATTGGTTGATTAGTAACTGTTTTTTTTCTTCTGTTTTCGCCTTTCTCTTCATTTTGCATTTATTTTATCTTTGTCTCTTTTGTATCTTTCTCTTTGTTGTTGTCTTATTGCGTCTTTGTTTTCTGCCCTATGCTTTGAATTCTTCTCATAATATTTATCCTTATCTTTGTAGTTTTTTTGTTGTATTTTATTTTTCTTGTTCTCATGATGCTGTTTGTTTTTTCTTTGTATTTTTCAGTATTCTCTATTTTTAATATTTTTTAACTGTTGAAGGTGATGCTCTCCTGTGGCGCCGCAATCTTCCATTCAAGTCCGACCAGAAATACATCTGTTAAGACCGTTCTTATCATTTCAATATATCCACCTTCTTTCTTTTCCGTTTTGGCATGGGCATTCCTCAATAAGAACCAGTTTACAGTTTTCAACGCCATACTCATCAAACGATTTCATAGAGTTAATATGGTGTTTTTGGGGATTTGTATTGTGTATATAGATAAGATTTATAATATCTTCTATGTCTTGCCATTCTTTGACTTAGTTTTTCAGCGTTGTTGAAGCGATGTGGCAATTACTTCAACCAACATCAACTATCTTATAAATGTGTCCTATTTCAATTCTGTTCGTATCTATTTATACACATATATCTTAAATCATCTTTCCGTTATGTAGATATTTTATGGCATAATGTCCAAACGGGAGACTCTCAAAATCTGAATACCAGTAGCGTTTATTGTCGTAGTTGCTTAAAGCATCATTAGTCTGATTAATGCTATAGATTTGATGGCTCTTACTTCTGATAGTGTTGAAACCGACTTCTTCTTTACAGTTTCTATTCAATGTCGCGTCATAGGTTTTGTAACTTAACTGATTGCTCACTTTATGCTTTACTACTCCTTTACTCTTCTTATGTTCCTTATCGTCACCATATACTTTATAGCAATATGCCTTTGGTTTCAATCCCATAAAGTGAGTAATTATTTTACCGTTCATTTCATCCTTGAATTTTCCTAATACCTTCTTGTTTGTTTTATCATAGTTTGGATGCTCTGGCGGATAATCACTAAAGTCCATGTAATCATTCATCTCCTTAAAGTCTTCATATAAGTCATCAGTCTCAACTTTGATTACATAACTATCAGTATCAGTATAGACCAATTTAATATTATCTTGATATTTTGGTTTCAAAACATCATAAGAGAAGGAATACATGTGAATTTTAGAATAGTCTAAAATAGACATACCCATATAGATAGGTTTGTTTAGTTCCACTGTGTGTTTATCTTTTTCAACAATTACAAGGTCTTCATTTATGATATGTCTGTGCTTGAATAGCGGTTTATTTACCAGTTTTTGGAAACGTTCAGGCGTATTGACAATTTCAAAATCACCATGCTTTCTTACATTCTCCATGGTCTTGCAGTATACGCTATTATTCATTAACTTAAACAAATCTTTTTCAAAGTCATTGTTGGCATTCTTTCTCTTTTCAGTGTTGAATTCAATGAATGGTTTTAGGAAGTTTGCTTGTTTAAAACTTATTGCCCTATGGACTTTTTTAAGACGTAATCCGTGTTGCAAATAGAATTTCAATGCTGATATGTGTAAAACATACTTCTTTTTATCCATCACATTTAATACTAACTTATTTGTCTTTTCATCACTGGCATCTTTTCCATAATAGTATTTGTGTATATCCTTTTGGGCTTGTGAAAGCATACTCTCATTGATACACATGATTTCAGGTGCTAGTGGGTAGTCTTTATGTAAATCATGTAGTTCTTTTGGGTAATCTAAACCAACTTCCAATATGCATCCTATGTCATCATCATCACAATATTTCATTACTCTCTTTTCATCCATTCTACCGTAATGCCATTTAAAATCATCATAGGGAAGTTTCTTACACATTGCTAATCCGTAAAGATTATTAGCGTCTAAATAACTTATGTACGATGAAGGTTTAGATTTATCATAATCTTCATTCATGTATTTATTGTTTGCTTCTACTTTCTTGAAGGAGCATTGTGTCATTCCTCCTCTTAATCCTTTTTCAATCATCTCATACATTTCTTTTATGTGGATTTGTTGAAGTCTAACTCCTGTTAATGATAAAAAGGCATTCCAAGAATAGTTAGGTAAAGTGATAGAATATGCTGGGTCTAATCCATAATAGTTTAAGCACATGTCCCTAAAATTTTCAAATACATCAGTTAGTAAATATACATCAGTCATCAAATATAAATCATGATATTCACCAAGGTTTTTAATGTCAACATGTTTCCATGCAATATTTGCTCTGGCGTAGTCTTTGTCAGTTATGTTTTCTTCATATAATTTACTGTAAAAATCTTCTTTTTTTGGTAGTTTTGTTTCATCGAATTTCTCCCATGAGTTCATGTAGTCATAGGGATATACCCCTTTCTCAGTTAGTAAATTCAAATCAGTTTTTGATTTAATGTATGGGTTAGTGCTTGTATATCTAAAACGAGTTTCCCAGTTTTTAATCTTTTCATTTCCTTCATATTTGTTCAGTCTAACTAATTTATCTAATGATGCTGTTAAGAAAGCAAAACTGTCTTTAAACTGACAAGCGCCAAATGAAAAGGTTATGAACTTTTCGCTGTTTGGTGCTATTACATCTATTCTTTTGTTTTGGTTTAGTTCTATGTTTAGTTCATTTGCTTTTGCTATGATTAAGTGAGCGTCATAACTTTTAAGATTATGAAAGAAAATAGGGATCTTAAAATACCTAAATGAATAATCCAAATTACATTTTGCATGCGCCGCGCCTCTGTATTTGCCTGTGAAGTGGCAGTGGTCTTGGACTTTTGTATCATCAGGTTGAAATTTCTTATTACATATAGAGCAGTGGGTCGCGTTTCTAAATTCTGTCTTTTGTTCGTAAGTTAATTCATCCATTGGTCTATTAACATTCATCTTTTGAAATATACCTTTCTTAATTTCAGTCAGTTGTTCTACAAACTTTTTCATACAATCCTCACCTCTGTATAAGTATGGTTGGCATGTATTATCAATCCTGCTTACTACATTCAACATATAACCGCACGGTTTATGTTCCTGATATGTGCCCTTTATACCATTGTTAGAGCTAGTGGTTAGACATTCAAAATCACCATAGATTACAAAAGGACAAGGCAATTTGGTATTATGCTTTTGAAATTCTATGTAAGTGTCTTTATCAGGCATCTTTGTTTGCTGTCCTTCTGATGCCATACATTCCTTTTCAAGATGGTTCTTATATGCCTTTTCTGATGAGAAAGGGTTTAAGCAATGATGGCAGTAGTGTTTCTTGTTGATATTTTTGTTGCTTTGGCAGTTAAGTAATCTACTTTTGTTTTTTCACTAATGCATAGTGATAGTTATTACCTTTATCATAGACTTTTAATAAATCAATTTCATATTTAGCATTTCTATTTTTAGTGCCTCTATGTATGATTATTTTATTATCATTTAGGCAGTCATCAGTTTCAAAAACATTTATTGAAATTAAGTTGTTGTTCTCTTCAAATCTGTCTATGTCCCTATTGCAAGTTGGAAATTTTATACCATCCCAGTTCAAAATATCATCGTTTAGTTTATTATAGTGGAACATTTCCTCTGGGTGATGTTTGCTAATTTTGTCATAGACTACGGATTGAATACAGTATTTGAAACATTTTTGGTCTTTATTTTTTTATGTTGATACAAGCTTTCTTTGATTTAATCCATTCTGGTAATTCTATAAAACTGCCTGCTCTTGTTGGGTCAAATTTGTCATAGTGAATAGTTATTGATAAAATTGTTCTAAATCTTAAATTAGATGTTGAACCTTCCAAATAAATGGGCTAACGCCCTGGTGCCGCCGACCCCCTTTTCAGGGCGGAGCGGCGGCGAAAGGTCGGCCCACATGTGCACCGAACGTGCAAATATGCTAGAGTTTTTGAAGGTCTAGGTAGCGTAAACATAGATTGTGGGACAATGAATCGAATGTATTGATATCAGGGATTTTCGTGGCTGTTCATGGAATGTTGTTTTCATATTTTGGGGATGGTGTGTCTTGCCTCCCTTGCGTGAGACGTAGTCTTCGCAAGGAAAAGGCGCACCAAAAGTATGCATGAAAACAACATTCAATAAACAGACACGGAAATCCCTGATAACAATACATTCGATTCATTGTCCCACAATCTATGTTTACGCTACCTAGACCTTCGCCATATTCAGGGGAAATCCTAAGGTGGTCACTTCGATTGATGGTGGTAAAACAATGCCAGAAACCAGTCAAAACTGGGAATGGTAAGTTTATACAACCTATAAAAATGGTGCTGACTGGGGGACAGTTTGTTATTGTTCCAGCCACATGACCATTTTTAGGCCACGGGGCCGATGGGTCAAATTTGGTTTAGCACCGTTTACAGCAAAGGCTGATAAGGAGTAGTAATTTGGATAAGAAGGGTATTGCGGGTAAACGAACACAAGGAGTAAACATGCTGATAGAAATAGCTGATTTTCCGATTGAACACGGTGATTTTCCATAGTGCTGTAAACGTGTACCATATATTGCACCATCCCGCAGTCATCATGAAGTTAGAGGTTAGGTAGAAACAATTCCCATGTGGGGTCGTTATGGCAAACGGCAGGCTTGAACGCCCTAACAACAGAGGCTATGTGCAGGCAAACGGCAGGCTGCAACGCTGGAACAGCAGGGGCATTTTAAGGGTTTGAAGGCTGGCAAACGGCAGGCTTGAACGCCCTAACAACAGAGGCTATGTGCAGGCAAACGGCAGGCTGCAACGCTGGAACAGCAGGGGCTGACGGCTACAGGGCTTGGTGCAACCGGCCGGCGGAGCATTTTAAGCATTGTAGGTTTGAAGGCTCACCGTAACAACAGACGCTATGTGCAGGCAAACAGCAGGTTGCAACGCTGGAACAGCAACGGCTGACCAGCAAGGGCTGACGGCCACAAAGCTTGGTGGAAGCTGCCGCGAGGAAGCTGCCGCGAGGCGCCCTAGGCATGGACGCCCTAACAAGAGAGAGCTATGCAGGCAAACGGCCGGCGAGGCATTTTAAGGGTTTGAAGGCTGGCAAACGGCAGGCTTGAACGCCCTAACAACAGAGGCTATGTGCAGGCAAACGGCAGGCTGCAACGCTGGAACAGCAGAGGCTGACGGCTACAGGGCTTGGTGGAAGCTGCCGCGAGGAAGCTGCCGCGAGGCGCCCTATAGGCATGGACGCCCTAACAAGAGAGAGCTATGCAGGCAAACGGCCGGCGAGGCATTTTAAGGGTTTGAAGGCTGGCAAACGGCAGGCTTGAACGCCCTAACAACAGAGGCTATGTGCAGGCAAACGGCAGGCTGCAACGCTGGAACAGCAGAGGCTGACGGCTACAGGGCTTGGTGGAAGCTGCCGCGAGGAAGCTGCCGCGAGGCGCCCTATAGGCATGGACGCCCTAACAAGAGAGAGCTATGCAGGCAAACGGCCGGCGAGGCATTTTAAGGGTTTGAAGGCTGGTAAACGGCAGGCTTGAACGCCCTAACAACAGAGGCTATGTGAGGCAAACGGCAGGCTGCAACGCTGGAACAGCAGAGGCTGACGGCTACAGGGCTTGGTGGAAGCTGCCGCGAGGAAGCTGCCGCGAGGCGCCCTATAGGCATGGACGCCCTAACAAGAGAGAGCTATGCAGGCAAACGGCCGGCGAGGCATTTTAAGGGTTTGAAGGCTGGCAAACGGCAGGCTTGAACGCCCTAAGAACAGAGGCTATGTACAGGCAAACGGCAGGCTGCAACGCTGGAACAGCAGGGGCTGACGGCTACAGGGCTTGGCGGCACAAAGCTTGGTGGAAGCTGCCGCGAGGAAGCTGCCGCGAGGCGCCCGAGGCATGGACGCCCTAACAACAGGAAGCTGCCGCGAGGAAGCTGCCGCGAGGCGCCCTAGGCATGGACGCCCTAACAACAGAGCGCTATGCAGGCAAACGGCCGGCGAGGCATTTTAAGGGTTTGAAGGCTGGCAAACGGCAGGCTTGAACGCCCTAACAACAGAGGCTATGTGCAGGCAAACGGCAGGCTGCAACGCTGGAACAGCAGAGGCTGACGGCTACAGGGCTTGGTGCAACCGGCCGGCGGAGCATTTTAAGCATTGTAGGTTTGAAGGCTCGCCGTAACAACAGACGCTATGTGCAGGCAAACAGCAGGTTGCAACGCTGGAACAGCAACGGCTGACCAGCAAGGGCTGACGGCCACAAAGCTTGGTGGAAGCTGCCGCGAGGAAGCTGCCGCGAGGCGCCCTAGGCATGGACGCCCTAACAAGAGAGAGCTATGCAGGCAAACGGCCGGCGAGGCATTTTAAGGGTTTGAAGGCTGGCAAACGGCAGGCTTGAACGCCCTAACAACAGAGGCTATGTGCAGGCAAACGGCAGGCTGCAACGCTGGAACAGCAGAGGCTGACGGCTACAGGGCTTGGTGGAAGCTGCCGCGAGGAAGCTGCCGCGAGGCGCCCTATAGGCATGGACGCCCTAACAAGAGAGAGCTATGCAGGCAAGCGGCCGGCGAGGCATTTTAAGGGTTTGAAGGCTGGCAAACGGCAGGCTTGAACGCCCTAACAACAGAGGCTATGTGAGGCAAACGGCAGGCTGCAACGCTGGAACAGCAGAGGCTGACGGCCACAGGGCCTTGGACAATGTGAAGGCCATGGCCGTGACAAAGCAGGTTCCACACCTCCGGTGGTCCCAGGCGCCGCCCCTGCCTTGGCGAAGGCCGGGGTCGGCGGATTTTGTATTTGTAATCGGATTTGAATAACACTATCTTCTAATGCTTGTGTCAGTTCATATTCATTGTGAATTGGATGATATGTTGATGGTAAAGCATATACAAGTTCTTGACTTCCTAATTCATTTCCTCCATCATCATATTCAGGTTTTTCAAATAATCCTTCCGTTCTTATGTTAAGTTTCATGTTTCTATTATTGCTTAAACATTCTGATAGTCTTTGCTTTTGGTGAGCAATCATTTCTAATCCTCTTTCTCCTTGAAAGTGCTTGTTTTCTAAAACTATTGAATTAGCATATTTTCTAAATGCTGACTGAATATCTCTGACCCTAAATTTATTTCTTATTGCGTGTTTGGTTATTAATTGTCTAACCCTTTCTCTACTTACAACATCTGTTGCCTTTTTCATAGCATAACTTCTGTATTCATTAGTGTTCTTTACTGATAGTAGTTTCTTGGTCAAGACATTTGATATGGGTTTGTCTTTGTTGTATCTGAATTTCCTGTTGTCTATGATTATGGACTTCAATTCTTTCCTTCCTCTCTTTGGTATTTCTGCTAAATCATTACTCAATAAATAGTCTATAACTTTTTCCATCATATAATAGTATATATTTTATTTGGTTAATTTATCTTTAAGTAGTTTTCAAAAGAATGCTTTATTTTAATCATAGAATATATACTTAAAGAATAGTTATTTAAGTATATTAGTGGGATGGATTGTGTGAAGGATTTACCTGTTGATGTGTTGAGTAAAATTGATTCGGAAAAAATTGGAGACCCGAAATATTTGAAAGTAAAGTATAGTGAAGCATTGAAGAGAATACAGCACAATATAAAATATCAAGACTTGGTCCTAAAATAACAAGACATTTGAAATCAAGAAAAAAAATATATATCATTGAATACTGTATTATGAGAGAGGGAGTGCCATTTAGTTTAAAAAGTATAGAAGACATAATAACAGAAGAAAAAGAAGAATTATTATCTTTAATTTATGAAGAAGTAGAAGATGATGTAAATTATAGAGTTAAACTTGATATTGAAGTTCAATTAGTGGCAAAACTCCCAGAAAAGGAATATGGAGAAAATGAATTTAGTTATAGAGAGATTTATTTTATGTATGGCTTTGATGAATATGTAGATAAAAAATATAGATTATGTATTAGATAAAGCAGTTGAAGAAATACAGGAAGATATAGATGAAGACAATGATAAAGATAGTATAATAGGATACAAGCATTTCATTTTGAATTAGTAATTATTGAAGTCATTTACTACTTACATAATTTTAATGATAATATTATTAGAGTTATGGGTTTGTAAGATAGGATTATTAAAGACTAAGGAAGTATCTGTATTGTTGTCTATTGTTTTGTTTTTTATGTTGCGCTTTGCTTGGTTTGTTTTTTTTTGTTTGTTGTTTGGTTGTTTTGTTTTGGGTATGGAATGGATGAGGTGATGATGTGTTGACTGTGATGATTTCTATAAAATGGATGAGGTATAGAGATTGTAGGTTGTTTTGATTTATGAAAATGAATGAGATGATGATATGGTTAGTAGTGATGATTTTGTGGAATGAATGAGGTAATTGTGGTTAGTTGTTATGTTTTTTTTGCAAATAATTATTGAGTTGTTATACTGCTATAATTTGAATTTATAAAATTTCTTTGAACTAGTGTTTTTAACATTTTTTGCCCTGAGCACCACACCTATCAATCCTCAGGGCAGAGTTTCCGTTCGGTGGTCTGACTCCTCAAAAACGCCAGGAGGAGGACGCGTGAGCCCTTGAGCTGCCCAGTCGCACTGAGTCGCAGGGAAGAATGTCACTGAACACGTTAGATGGAACGTGGCACGGAAGCATCCAGTGAGAATAGCTCAATCTGCGGTAATGACGTGGACAGCTGGTGATTTCGGAAAAGAGATGTGCAAACATGTGCCAGCAGGACTTGCAGCGACTGGAAGCAACACGTTGGAAAGATGAGAGGTACAAACAACAGCCACCCACATTGGGCTAATATCAGGCATCTTGAGGATAATACGATAATACGTTCTTATTTTTGCCGTGAGTAATTCATTTTTTGCCTGCCGCATTGAGCAATTTAATTCGAAGTTGTCCGCTACACGTAACACGACGTGACACAGTAGCCATGGAAGGGGAAGTGAGATGCCAGGGTATGCTAGGGTATTATTGTATCCACAAGACAGTGTTTTAGAATCACCCCCCACAGTACCCTACAGCCACCTACAGTACAAGTCGTCAGTACATCATGCAACTGTTCCAAAGTAAGCACCGGACTTGGGCTTGCCGGCGATGGAACCAGTAGTTCGAACCTTAGCCTGGGTCGCCGGCACTGAGGAAAGGTCGGACAAAGCCAGTTACGCGCATCACTGTTTCTGCCACGTATGATGTCGCCAATAGTCTGTGAACTCTAGCAGACACTTCATGTTGACATTGGAGGATATTGGAGGAGGGGCATTGTATTGCTGCTTGAACAGAAGTTCTGTGATGTTCTGTGATTTAATGCGAGGCCTACCCTCGGCCGTCAGAGCCATTGAGAGTCCAGTCTCAACAGATCGGAAGGCAGCCCAAAACTGTTATCTCCTGTTCTGCATCCTGTGGGAAATGTATTGAAGTCTACCTCTACGTGCAGTAAGAATTTGCCCCTGCCACCATCTCCGTCTAGTTACAGATTCAGTGTGCCAAGTTGCAGGCCCGGTGCTTGGACTGATTTGGGGCTTCCAGTCTGGTGCTTGGCATTGATTCCAGTCGTTTGCCAACGGGAACAGGTCAGAAATGGATAGGAATTGGATGGAATCGGTCAGGACTGCAAGGCGCTGCGAAGATCAGCTGGCGCAGTTCTTCTAGTTCTGTCGGCAGGACACGAGTTGGCTTCCCTTCTCACTACCACACGTTGGAAGCCATTGCAAACGATGGAAACATGGTGAAAGATAGTGAAAGATGGTGAAAGGATGTGAAAGGTGTTCGAGCTGCGAAATGCGTGTCAAAAAGGGGAGTTGCGTGTGTTTATGATGTTTATGTTGACGATTCTGTGCCATAGGACGCCTCAGCGCAGGAATCTCAGCGAGCACATGCAAGCACGACTAGCACATCCTACTAGCACGGTTGGTTGAGCTATGGCATAGCAGCTATGGCCCTGACATGCCATGACTGTCAAGGGCTGGCGCCACCACCGATCCAAGAGGACGCGCGGAATCGCCGAAAACCCAGTGACATTTACTGATCTGCTGTGATTTGCTCACTCGCACACACAAACAGACACACACGCACAGTATGTGTATATATATATATACACATGATATATACACAATGCACAAATATAAAGAATATAAATAAACATGAATAAAATGTGCACTACTAGTAATTACATAGTTTAGTTGCTGCATGTTCTTTTTGCTTCAGACGCTTCGACGTGTTTTGAGTACATCGGCCCAGTGGCTGCCCAGGTTCAGGTTCCCGCGTGTGTGGCAGAGCCACACCAAGAGTTTGCGGAGGCACGGTGAGTCCAAGAGTATTCCAAGAGTTTGGTAGGCACCAGAGGTGGGTATGGCCGGTATGACTCAAACAATCGAGGCAGTCATCGACAAAGAAAATAGGTCAATTTTTAGCATCTACTCAGCCATTTTTCGGGGCCAATCAATTTTAGCAATTCCCTGGTGTTTCAGAACATGCGTCAGGTGTACAGCGGCCAAAGGATGAATGACATGGAGACGATGGATTTGAAGGGCCTTCCCACCCACAAGCCAGACGCATGTCAATCATCTCAAACACGAAGGTCAAACATTGGAAAGAGGGCTAAGCTGGCAAGGAAAACGAAAGTATTGAAACATGAAATTGGCACTCTTTGCATCTCTTTGCATCTCTTTGCACATGCCAGCTGGGCTGATGCATCCCAACCCAGCGTGAGCCCATTGAATCCCATTGATATATACGTATATATAATATATATATAATATAATATAATATAATATAATTTATATTATATATATATTAATATATACATTAAAACCAACATGGCAAGAGGGGTGAGTTTTTGGGATATGATTCCTGGGGAGATGGTCCCTCGAATCCCGGCTGCTTGGTCAGGAGATCTTGAACAACATCCTGGAGCGGCACGGATGGTATCCACAGGACAAGGGTCAGAGGCTCGATGCGGTCAATTGCGCACGTACGCAAACTCGCAAGCTACACGTACAACAGCACGCAGACTGAATATATACAGCTATATGAAAGTGTAATACGTGTACTGTCATTTCCACATGCTGAGAACAAATCTGCACCTCGGATTTTCATTTGGTCAATGCTTCCACCACTGCCAGATTTCAGCGCTGAGGTGCTGGCGGAAATTGCCTCTTCCTGTCCATGGCCCCTCAAGTTGAGCCAGAAGACCTGAGAGATGTGCACCTGAGGCGGGGATACGATGGAAGATGAACCATGTAATACCATGTATAAATATGATTAAATATGTATAAATGATGATGAACAATGATAAGGGGCTCGACCCAACCCTTGACATCCATTCCAACCCAGCGATTCTGCTCGATTTTTCAGACTGCAGATACTGCATTCGCCAACTTTCGCCAGGTCGGTGCGGTGGGTCCAGCCCTCAGCCCTTGGGTGGGCCTTGTTCTTCTTGTGGCTGTGATTGCCGTTGAGGAGGAGGCTTTGGGGAGTGATCTTGCCGACCAATGGAAGGCCGATTTAGCAAAAATTGCGCCCACTCCTGATTTGGAATGATTGACATTTATCACATTGATTAACGTTGCATGAGTCATCATGAGTCTAGATCTGTAGTCAGTTGAATGATGTTGAATGTAGTTGACCAATATTTTTTCTCAAAGAAGTTGAAACTCCCAAGCAGGCCGGCCCAGCATGCAGTACAGCAGTGAAGCTTCTTCATGCTGCATGATGAGGACTTGCAGATTCTGCAGCGGGCCAACATTCTTCGGCAGATGGTAGGGCGCTACAGTGGATGAGATGCGCGTTTTGCTCGAGTTTGACCTTTGCTCTTTCATTGCGATGAGTGTGTTTTTTCTTTTTATTTATACTACTTGCAGATGACTTGATGACTTAGTCACCGTCGCACATACCCTCAAAATGCCGAGTCCTATGTCATGAGCAAACATCCCCTTGGTCTGGTAAACACCACATGACTTAGACCACTTTCATATAGTTGTTCTTATGTCATTGGGCCCTCTTGGGCCTAAGTCATCTGCCAGTAGTATATATATATATGTATATAAATTAATTAATTGTGTGCATATATATATATTATATTATTTGAAATGAATTTGCAAAATTTGAGGCAATCCTGGATGAGGCTGAGTTCCTAGAAGAGGCCTTTCAGGGTGGAAGGTCGTGCTTTCTTTTCCATTGAATCATTACCTAACCTATCCTGGCCTCCTGCGCCAGTTGCAAGCCTTGGGCAGTGGAGAACTGCCACCAGAAGCAGAGTGGCGCATGCGAGAGCTTTACACAGCCTCATCCTGGGCGCTTCAAGCTGTGACACCTTTCAGCTACCCATCAGCTGCATTGCATGGTCTCCAAAGGACATGTTGGAGGAGTTCGTGAGCTCCAATAAGCATGGTCTTGGAGATGGTGTGATGGGGCCTGATCCCTGGACATCGCTCTGATACAGTACAGCAGACTGCAGATTGTGTAGCATTTTCAATGCATTTGTCAATATTTTTCATGACCAGGTGGGATCTGCAGGCGGTGCGGAGCGCATCCATACTTTCGTGTATATATATATATATCACACACACATATATATATAATATCCGCATATTGTGTGTGCCACATCAATTTGCCACCTCATCTCACTTGATTCTTGCCTTCGTTTGATTATGAACAGTCAGCACTGCCCAACCCTTTGCAAGAACCACAGGGCGTCTACAAGAGAGCCCTGATCTTGGTGTAGCGGCGAGCGGTAGGCGGCAGGCAGTATACTAGCCACTTATAGACATACAGCTGCTTCAGGTGCGAAAGCTTCTTTCGGAGTATGAGAGGGACCAGGTTCGTGAGTTTGTTCTCAAGCACGGGGCCGAGCAACTTGGCTTACAAGAGAAACACGGTGTCAGCAAACACATTATATATTATATTATATACTTGTCTCTTCAAGCTGCATGGCTTTGACCACATGTGTCAGCTGGAAAGGTACATGCAGATCACCGGCAGACAAGGAAACTGGGCGGGTAGCAACTGCCTCAGAATATTTGTTAGCGATTCATGTATCCTAAGCAGCGAGAAACATTGGGCGCAATATTGTGTCGGTACCAGACAAAGGGAGCAGAGGTATCATCAGCACTGTTTAACACATTTGGAAGTTCATTTGGCTGAGACACGAAGATACATTCCGCTAGGTTCAGAAATGGCTGCTTTGTCCAGTGTGCTGTCCCATCCTTATCATCCTCGGCCCAGCCTGTGAAGTCAATTAAAATCCAGCCGCAACTTCCCGTCGTTGTGCAAACAGGAGGCGGCCAGTCCTTGCCTATGGCAACAACAGGGCCAGTACCTCTCAATATGTGACCGCATGTGACTGCCGTTCTTCACTGTATGGGTTACTTTGATTTTTCACTGTCACTCACCGTCATGCATTCTGAACATCTTGAATCTTCTTGACCTCTAGGCTCACGGGCGCAACACGGCATTTGCGAGACAGCTCGCCGCAATGGGATTTTCTTGGACCCACAGGTTGAAGCTAGCATGCTTTGGGACTGTCTCAGGCTGGCAACAGACGTTCTTCCATGTCTTAGATTCTATATCTACTATATCATCTATATCTTTCATATCTTTCTATCAAATCCATTCGGTCTCAAAGAGATTGAAAGAAACACCATACAAGCGGCCATGGCTTCTGATGGTCGATGCAGCTGGAGCCGCGTCATCCCTCAAGGCGAGCATCCCTTACCGTACGAGGTTTCAATGGCAAGTCTTCTAAAAACCAGCAGTTTGCTTTGATATATTACATTCATGTCATTTACAAATAATGAATTAAACACAATATATATATACATCCATATACAAATATATACATATGTATATCCATCTCTATCTCTCTGTCTCTCTTTCTGTCTATCTATCAAACTATCTATCTATGTATCTGTCTATCTATCTATCTTATCTTATCTTATCTTATCTTATCTATCTATCTATCTATCTATCTGCGTATATATATATATGTATATATATATACATGCACAATACATACGCATGTATGTGCAAAAGTAAACACAGCATGAGGCATTCGTAAGGCTCTTTAAGGCACACAAGATTAATTTCAAATCGATATGATATTGCTAGATATTGCTAATACACCTGAAATACCTTGACCCCAGGCAGGCGCACGGCACCTTTGGTCTGCAGCCCTAGCTGCAATCGTTTGCGAGCAAGACTCAACCCAGCGCCCTGGCAGACGCAGCAGATGAGTTGATCTTTTGTATATTATCATAGTGTGTCCAATTGGCACCCAATTGGGTTCGCAGGTGCGGTGGTGGAATTGCATCATGTCTGTCACACTGCCGTTGGAATCTTTCTCTGTCGATTCTTCGTGGACGGTCTGCCAGGAGCCAAGCTAGTTCCCAAATTGACAAAGGTCTTGATACCATGGTAGTGAATGATTGTTTTTTTGGGGGGGGACCAGAGAGAACAGATTCCTTGGGCTGATTCCATCATTTTATTTTCATCCGAGACTTATGCAGTCCACAGTTGGAGTGCGAGTTGCAAGGTTTGCTTTGCCAAGGTTCGCAGAACAGGAGATGCAAGTGTGGTTGCCCAAATGCAGGCCTTGAGCAGCGCCCGAGAGTGGCAAGCTGCAGTGGATTTACTTCGGGAGGCAGGGAGTTCGAAGCGCCTGTTGAGATTGGCAATGTGGCAATGAAGCCGCAGACTGCTTTGGGGTGTTCATGTTTCTGAAGTTCATGTCGCAGGTCGGCTTCCGGAGAGTGAGGTCGAGCCTGATTCTGCACAATATGCTCTTGACAGCTTTGGGTTCAGACTCAGGTGCCCGCCTTGTTTTCAAGCAAACCTGTTGAAGAGTGCAACTTCAGACTTGTTTGACATGGACTTCACCACGCTTCGGAAGCTTCAGAAATATTCAGAAGTGGCATTCGGTTTGTTGCGCCCTAGGTCTGGCTACTTGGTCTCACGCCTTCGGGATTTTCAAAATCCTTCGAATACAAAGCATTCGGGCAGCAGCTCACCCAAAATTGGCAGAACTTCCACTGCCTGGCTGTGTCAATCTTGCAACGCTTGCTGAGGGCGTGGTGACATACAACACTTTGGGAAACGGCTTGGAGAAGCAGGGCCAGGCTAGTGAATGTTGGATGAAGGCCCTTGGCATCGCAGACATGGCAAAATCCCATGGAGAGCCTTTGCTGAATGCACCGAATGTAGCCGAATGTACCTGAACGCAATGCAGATGGAAGCGGTAGAAAGGGAGAACATACAGATAACATAATGGTGACATAACGGTAACATACATGAAAATCCGAACCACATCAGATCATCAGGGAACTGCCTGGAAAAGCGTTGCTGGACGAGCAGCTGAGGTGCGACGGGATGCATTCTCATGGAGCAATATTGCAAACTCATTTCGCTCTAAGACAGGGTGGAATGGTGCCCTAAACCTCTTGCAGGAGGCCAGGACTTTGGGATTTTGGTCCGTTGATTCATTCATGTTCATTCATGCTGTCCTACATTATGAGCGGCTCGCAAACATCAAGAAACCCACCACTCGACCCCTATATATACAGTATCCATCCGTATCCCACCTCCCTGTTTCTCTATTTTTCTTGTTCTTCATTTTCTTCACTATCACTATCGGCATTTCTTGTATTTCATATATGATCATAATATATATATATGTTTGTATACATTTTCTTGTTCCTTCTTTCTCTTTCGTTCAGGTTCTTTGTCTTTCTTCTGAGTCCTGGTGTGAGGTGAAGGATGTGGGAATGGAACTGCATTTGTTTACCAGTAGTGCTGCCATCGCAGCGGCCGAGAAGATCAGCCGGTGGCAAGAAGCTTTTGATTTGTCGACATGGATCGCATCTGAAGATCTTCAGCTTGACATTGTGTCACACTGTTCCGTCATTAGCAGCTCGGCTGAACTTGCTCTGAATATTAGAATATGTGTGAAATTGTGTGAATATATGTGAATATGTGTCATATGTGTGGCTCAGAATGCTTGTAACATCTTGTAATATCCTCTTAATTTGCAGTGGCTCAGGTTCCTGTTCTGGTGGCCAGAAGTGGACCAACGCCCTCCTCATGTCGCAGCAACACAGCTCCATGGTGATACGAAATGCTGCCTTAAGCGCTTGTGAGCGAGCGAGACGGTGGGAGAGGACCAAGTCACTTGTTGTCCTTGCTGCGTCCGAGGACGCGACCTAATAAGAGACGTTACTGCCAGTTCCCTTGAGAGGACCTGCCTCATGTTGGAGCAGGCAATGGCAGCGTCGATTCGCCCAACCTCCGTGTCTTTCAATGCTGCCTTATCATCTTGTGACATGCCAAGATAGCGCCTCATGCACCTTTGAAACATATGTTTTTTTGTGATACATATGCGCCATGATGTGCCCATGTGTTCCTGTTAGCCGCACTGACAGCATACTTAAGGTGAAAAGGTTCAGCACTGGGATTTGTCTTTTGGCCTTCTTGCTCCTTGCTTCAAATGAGACTTCAGGTTGAGCATCACAGTTTCAGGGTGCAAAAATATGTATGAAGATCACAATGTGGCACAACGGAAAGTATCATCCGTCATTGCAAAATCTAGACTGGACCGATGTGGTATCACTCTCGGCTTCCCCTTTGGGCCTGTGTCAGGGCCAAACCACCTGTCATATCCTGTCATATTGAAGGCAGCGATGCAAAAGAGAAGCGTCAAAGCAAGCTTGGTGACGCTCAATGCTGTCCTTAGCAACACTGAACGGGCTCAAAAGTGGGAGCAGGCATTGCAGTTCTTGCCTCCAAGCCGCACTTAGATATCTTGGATGCACTCCGGCAAGTGATATGAGGGAACTGCAAGCACGCCGCATCATTATATCTATAAGTCAAATCCGATATCAATGGCACTGAAGAGAAATGCTACTGCAAATCTTGGAGGTCTATGGCTTGGCAATTGGTGCCGGACCAGATTAGTTTCAACGCAGCCATCAGTGCTCAGGAGACGAACGTGTCCAATGGCAAGCCTGTACCTTTTCTATTGTTTGTCCTATTTTTGTGGGCTGAACGGCTGAACGGTCTAGAATCTACAACATTCTACAACGGTTAGGTCTTAGTAATGTAGTGCTCGATCTCCCATGATTGTCAGCGGTCAGGAGAAGTGCGGAAACTGGGAGTGGGCTTTCATGACCTTAGCCCCTGCCTCAGTTGATATGCTGTGAGCTTCACTATGTTTCAATTGAATCCTATGAAGTTCGTGAGTCACTGGTGTTGAGTAGATTGGAGCCTGAAGCGCTAATCGACTGCCTTGATTTTGAGGATATGATGAAGTCAGCCCGATGCCCTGCCGACATCATCTCCGTTTCCTCTGCAGTGAGCGCTTTGGATATTGCCAGTCGCACGAATCTTAGAAGTCTTAGCACTGAGAGCATTGGTGAGCCATGCAGTGCAGCATAGCCGTCACAAATCAATTGTGCAAAGTTTTATCACACCAAGAGTTCTGGCATGCTGCACTCAGGGTGGGCAACGGCTCTATTCCTTAGCACCAATCAGATGGTGGCACCCAATGTGATATCCTGCCACTTTGCTATGCAGTTTTCTAAGAGTTCTGCATGTCATCGGTTTCCAGAAAAGGGTGGAGGGGAGAAGATCAAATACAAAAGACTCAGAATAGCAATAATTACTCCTTTCGGCAGAAGCTGGAAAGCTGCAATCCTTTCGGCAAGGCTAAGGGGAAACAATGTTGATTGCCGTGGCACAAGCTTTCCATAAAGAACAGCTCTTAGATTGGAAAGGTACTGCTGGAATGCATTCATGTGCGGCATCTATGGGCTGGCAGCACGTTCTCAGTCTGATGATCTTTATGCAGACTCTTGTCTTTGGTAACTGTGGGTGGCAGATGGCAGTTTATGAAGGATTGATCAGAGGTTTCGGGGTGCGAATGTGGTGAGTTTGAGGCCAACTGTGTACACAAGGATGCATAAGGTTTTTCTTCTTTATTGTTGTGGGCCATGGCAGCCCCTAGGATGACACTGGTGCAGCAGAACTGTGTGACTTTGCATGCTGCTTGGCTGCAGAGGCTTTTCATCTCAGTTTGCATTGTCTGTTTTCACACAGTCAGAGCTGATCAGACCATGTTGGCGTTGGCCAGAGATTGAGGCAGCTTTGATGGCAGCTGAACATATACAACCTCAAGCAGGTGTTCTGCAGCTTGCCAACGACATGGCCATATCGGCTGGAGGATGGGACGCTGCATATGCCAGCGTATGCGAATTATTGACATCAAAGACTGTGACAGACAGTTGGATTGAAGTGAAGCATCTACGGCAACTGCAGTTTGACTACAGCTTACAACCTGCTCCAGGTTTGATTGCTAGAGAACGCCAGCTCATCAGCAAAAGTCTCCTTGCTGATCTTGCTAGCTTGTTGTTTCCTTGCTGCGCTCGCGCTGATCTATTGGCTTTTGTTGATCTTCACTGTTCTTCTGGATAAATGGCTGGAACTTCAACCCCTTGAATGTAGAAAGGCTGCCTCCAGGAACACAGAGCATATCATTCAGAGCACACCCCGAGAGCTTCTGCAGCCGCATGGCCCAAATTTTGTTGAACCTTTGAGATCCCCAAGCTTACGAACGTAGCCTGGCTGCAGAGGGTGGAATCATGTGGAATCCTTCAAAGAGGTGTCTGGGATTTTGGAATGAGGGAAAACTCTGAATCTCTGAGTCTTGATATTTGTCCCACTTTTGCTGGCTTCCTATTTGAGGTGCCAACCATCTAAGGAACCATGGCGCAGAGCCATGGCTATCTCTCCTCCATTGGACTTGATCCCGTGAATGTTGCGACTTCATCCTTGATACCTCCTGAAGAGAAGGAAGCTCAGGGAACCAATGGTTCTTCAGCACCTTCTCGCGCAAAGAAGACAGGTGCAGCCCCATCTACTTTTTGCGATGCCACGTTCCCAACACACTGCCATATGTTGCACCACCATTGCAGCTTTTTGCATGGTTCCATGCACTTCACTGTATCAGTTGAAAAAAGTGAGCATTCGCTATCGGTTTTTGGTGGTCAAGGTGCCCAGGGTCCAGGAAGAGGAGAGTTCACAACCGCCCAGGACTCACATGATTTGAAATGTGCCGTGGAAATCACGCTTGCACCCCTTGATGTTTCGTGCTGTTGCGCAGGAAGTCCGAGACAGCTTTGTCAAGTTCTTCCAGGGAAAGGTGCACGATTTTGTGCCTTCCTCCCCGGTGGTGCCGCACAACGATCCAACCCTGTTGTTCATCAATGCAGGCCGGGATGAAAGACTGTTGTAAGACCACACAAACCTCGAACAAAGGCTTGACCTTTGCATCCACTAGGTTTGCATGGGCAACATGTCAAAACGCATTCAGTACTTCCACTGCGATTGTCCCTCATGTGTCCGGCAGGTATGAACCAGTTCAAGCCGATCTTTGTTGGACAAGTTGATCCCAGCCATCCCTTTGCCAAGCTGAAGCGTGCAGCAAACTCGCAAAAGTGCATTCGTGCAGGTGGAAAGCACAACGACCTGGAAGATGTTGGGAAAGATGTCTACCACCACACCTTCTTTGAGATGCTTGGCAATTGGTCCTTTGGAGATTATTTCAAAGAGGAGGCCATTACTTGGGCATGGGAATTGCTGACGAAGGTCTACCACCTGGACCCCGAACGGCTCTATGCAACCTACTATGGCGGTGACCCAAAGCAGCCAACTGTTCCTGCAGATGAGGAGGCAAAGAACATTTGGTTGAGGTATTTGCCTGAATCACGCATTCTCCCCTTCAACATGAAGGACAACTTCTGGGAGATGGGTGATACTGGTCCATGTGGACCGTGCTCAGAGATTCACTATGATCGAATTGGAGGCAGAGATGCAGCACATTTGGTGAATATGGATGATCCGGATGTGCTGGAAATCTGGAACCTGGTCTTCATGCAGTTCGAACGAAAAGAGGGCGGCAGCTTGATTGAGCTTCCAGCGAAGAGCGTGGACACTGGCATGGGCCTGGAGCGAGTGACTTCTGTGCTCCTTGATGTTCGCAGCAACTACGACACAGATTTGTTCAAGATTATCTTCAAAGCCATTCAGGAGAAGACCGGCACCACCAAGCCCTACACGGGCAAAGTGGGTGAAGAGGATAAGGACCACGTTGACATGGCTTATCGTGTCATTGCTGATCACATCCGAACCCTTACGATTGCACTGACGGATGGTGCCACTCCATCCAATGAAGGCCGTGGCTACGTCCTGCGCCGTATCCTGCGTCGTGCGGTGCGCTTCGGTCGGGAGATCCTGGATGCGCCACCGGGATTCTTCCATCAGTTGGTGGACTCGGTGCTGGAGACGTTGGGTGATGCCTTCCCAACTTTGAAGCAAAATCCTGAAGATGTCAGGGCAATCATCAAGGAGGAAGAGGCACAATTTGGCAGGACCTTGGATCGTGGCATCAAACAGTTCAAGACCTTTGCGAAGAAAGGAAATATCACTGGGGAGGATGCCTTTTTGCTATTTACCACCTATGGCTTTCCAGTTGATCTAACCCAGTTGATGGGTGAAGAACTGAAGGTGGAGGTTGACATGCCTGGCTTCGAAAAGAAGATGGCGGAATTCAGGGAAGATTCCAAGAAGAAGAAATCTGCAAGGACTACCAAGGAGAGGCTGCGGGGAATTGATGGGTGAATGCAGCTAGCAGCTGGAATGAATATGAACGACCATCCAATGAGCCCAAGGAGCTTGTCCGCCCGCACGAGCCACATTACTGATCAACAACTTGTACTGCAAAAGAATATACAGGTGAATGTAATTTGATGCCCTCAGTGACATGAATGATATATAAAAATATATATTATATGATGTTATGATTCTGACAATTAATGATATATCATGACAATGATATCTAGTTATGTAACATTATGTCATTCATTTTTCACATCTGGCTGCAGGACATGGAACTCAAAGCCAACGAAACGGACAAGCTCATCAAAGGCATGAAGCTGAAGCCAACGGACGACACGATCAAATATGACTGGAACACCGAGGCGCACAGCTCACACCCGCTGGAGCTGTGCATGGTAACCGTTGATACTGATCAATTACTAATCATACTGCCAGGCCACAACTATTGACTATAGATTTGAATAGGCAGTATGATGTGAGAAATTGATGTTGCTGACATTTGTTGAGGTTTGTTGATGTTTCTTTGAATCTCACCTCCGATGTCTCACAGTTGCCTATCTTTCTTGTTGATTCTCCGTCGTCAGGGTGATGGAAGTGAATTCACTGCCAAGATCCAAGCGATCTATGATGGCCAGGATCCAAATGGAAAGCAAAGCAACATGCCGAAAAACGGTGAAACACAATAAGGGGAGAGCAGATGGAAAAGAGACATTATGGATGCTCTCCCACAGTACCCCATCTTTCAGAAGTGATCTTGTTTGAAACTTGTGCAGGAGTTCGTGCAGAGCTGCAACAGTGGTTCCGACGTTGTCGGCCTTGTGCTGGACAAAACTCCACTTTATGCAGAACAAGGAGGTCAAATCTTCGACAAGGACTGCCCCTTGATTTTTCTGATTGCTGATGCACACAATCATTCTGGATATTTCATGATATTTCTGCATGATTGACGTAGAGGCGTGTCAATGTAATGTATGTATCCTACAGCATTCCTACAACCATCGTAATCATTCGTAATCCCTTGCTTTGATTCCGCTGCAAGGCCACAGTGACGTGCAATGGTGTCGAGTTCACCGTGGACAATGCTCAGAAATATGCTTCTTGGTGCTGATGCTGCTGATATTTGACTATATGATATAATCTCATGCTGCTGGCTATATGTGATAGTAATTGATAATATTTGGCGGTACAAGTATGCCATGATATGCCATGATATGCCATGATATGCCATGATATTTGAACACATTTGAACACTCGGCAAATTGAAGCAATCAGTGCAGTCATGAATCTTGCTTTGATCTGATGTGACCTGAGGCTGGCTACGTCCTTCACATTGGTCAAGTGGACACAAAGGGAGAGTTGAAGGTTGGCGACAATGTCACCATCAAGGTGCGAAAAGAGAGAGAGAGAGAGATACAAGCACACACACACATATAATATTATACTGTTTCTTCTTGTTAATTACTTTACGTTATTTTATGATTCATTGAACATTGCTTCACACCATTCATACATATTCATACCATGAGCAGGTGGACTACACCCGGCGTTCGCTGGTGGCAAAGAACCACACTGCAACCCACATCCTGAACTACGCGTTGCGGCAAGTTCTGGGCGAAAAGGTGGATCAGAAAGGTTCCCTGGTCACCGAGGACAAGCTGCGCTTTGACTTCTCTCATGGCAAGCCTGTAGAAGTGAAGGAACTGAGGAAAATCGAGGAGATCTGCAACGACATGATCCACAAGTCCTGTGTGGTGCACTTCCGCGATGTGGCCCTCGATACTGCGAAGGCCATCACAGGTCTCAGAGTCTCAGCATGTCTCAGCATGTCTCAGCTATCTCAGTGCTGAGACTTTCAGATTTTCCCGCGAGGTTACAGTATGTTACAGTATTTTGCAGTGGAGGTGATAGGATTTTCTTGGAAACCTTGGAAAGCCTGAAGCCAATGGCGTCCCATGGTGATCCTAAAGCGTTGGAACCCAAGCCCAAGAGTCAGTTGCCTTAGCTTTCGCCCCCTGAGTTCCCATGTGTTGCAAACAACAGATCAACAGCAATCAAATACAAACACATGCCACACGACTTGACCTGGAGCAGTTGATGTGACATGATGTGACAGCAAAGGTTCGCACCCGCTATCTTCAGTTCAGTTTATTGCTGGATAGCTGGCAAATCCAAGGAGCAGTATTTGGTGAAACTTATCCGGATCCTGTCCGTGTGGTGAGTGTTGGCCCGAAGATTGATGATCTCCTGACCGACAAGACCACACCATGGGGAATGCAGACCAGTATAGAATTCTGTGGTGGCACTCACGTCACCAACAGCAAGGAGCAGGGAGTGCTCAAAAAGTTCCTGCTTTGTGCCAGCCGGAATCATTGCGCAAGCACAAGAGTGGGAATCATGTTGAATCGACTGTTTGCTTTCACGCACCGAAATATACAGTTATTATAAAGTTTCTTCAGTTGTATGACTCAGTTGCCATTCCGCCTGACAGGAAATTTACAAGTTTGTCCTCTTGCAGGAAGAGGGAATTGCCAAAGGCATTCGAAGAATAGTAGCAGTCACAGGACCGGTCTGGGAATTTGATGCTCTGTATCATATGGCTGCAGCTCAAAATGTAAGGTCCCGATGCATACCCCGGACGCACAAGCGTTCCATACCCCTGATCCATACCCCCCGGTCCACATCCATACCCTTTTGAAGAGTTGAGATCATTTGTTCCTTCGTTCCATACGTTCGGATCACCCGCGTAGCGATCCATACCCGTTTTTTGAGCCATAGCCCATAGCCATATATTATTATACCCTCTGGTTATTTAACATAGCCATGGAAAAATATGGAAAATGGTCCATTTATAGATGGTTTACCTGGGTTTACCTATAAAAAATGGTGATTTTCCATGGCTATGTTAAATAACCAGATGGTATTTATCAGGTTCCGATTCTGTGGGGCATGTGGACCAGCCGCATTCGAAGTGAGCGTTTGGTGCTGGAGGACCACAGGCAGCAGTGGAAGCAACGCTTAAAGCGAAGACTCTCAGATCTTTTGTGGCAAGCAGGGGACTTTTTTGCTGGTCAGTCATCCCTTTAGATAGGTAGACAAGTAATTAGACATAGTACATGAGATAGATTCCAAGCCAAGATAGATGGACACATCATATGTATATTTATATAGTCAAGTATGGAGATATTTGTTCGTACATGTATTTATATATATATATTTATATATATATATGCATACACCCACATTCATTGCAGATTGGCAGATTGTTGATGGTTGTATGATCATATATTTTATTTTTTTTCAGTGATGTGTCGAACGCAGCTCAGATGATCAATGTTCCCAGGTGTGGACTTTGATGGCTTCAAGGGTATGTCTCCTGGCAACGAGCTCGACAAGTGCATTGGTGACCTCAGGAAAAAGGTCACAGAGGACAGGCTGAAATCCGGGTGGGCCAGTGGGCTATGGTAGGCCATGGTGGGCTATGGTAGGCCATGGTAGGCCATGGTAGGCCATGGTAGGCCATGGTAGGCCATGGTAGGCCATGGTGATCCTGTTGGATTGCAAAGAGATTTCAAACGCACATTGATCACATATTGATCACATATTGATCACATATTGATCACATATTGATCACATATTGATCACATTGAGTGTTTGAAAGGACAAGGAGGTCTCACTCCTCATGAAGAATGACATCATCACAGAACTGGAGGGATTGATTCTTGGCCAGGTCTTGCGGCGAAGTCATATGAGAGGACACGGAGTTTCATGGAGCCCATGGAGTTTCCTAATTCAGCCAATATAGCCAATCACATGTGCTCCAAATTCAGTTTGATCTTGTTTCAAATTGGAAATTGGAGTGTTTCATGCTAACTTCCAGCTTTTGCCGCTTCTGACGCTTCGAAAATCAAGCACCCTGAAGTGTACCAAGGGCGAAGGGCTCATTGAAGGCAGGGAAGGAGCAGACCAAGAAATTCGAAGGCAAAGCCAAGGAGGATGGTGAGAAGCTGGGTGCTGTGTCGGCAAGTATTGCAGATCAATACAGTTTTCAATAAAACAAGCACGACAAGAGTCTATGGGATGAAATGCATTTGGCCCCAAGAATGCACGAGGAATGATATACATGAAAAATCATGAAAACTAAACGCGGAACGGATGAAAATGGCTGAAATCTCTGCTGGACTCCACGGACTCTGCTGCCAGCTGGGTTGCAATGTAGATTTTTATCATTTTTTATCTGGTTGGGCCTGAGGCAAAGAAGCCGCAGCGGCATCCGGCAACACCTTCGTGGGCGTGGTCGAGGCTGGTGCTGGCTGCGACGATGCCAAGGTTCTCACGCCAGCGATGGACGCAGCGACCAAGCAGTGCTCTGACAAGGCCCTGTGGAGCAAAACTTTCCATGGTTTTGAAATGTTTTGAATGTGTGAAGGAGTCCCAGAAAATGCTTTAGAGTTGCCAGCCGGCAGGCTATCATGCTGATGAGCAACATGGGTGGCAAGCTAGCAATCCTGGCGGTGGTGCCCAAAGCTTTGACCGGAAAAGTGTCAGCAAAGGCATGGTCCTCAAAGGCTGGAGATGTGCTGATACACTGGTCCAGTAATCAAGCATGGCAGTGGAAACTCCCTCAAGATGGCGGCCTATCTATTGGAAAAAGCATGAAACATGCATAATTGGCATAATTATTATTCTTCCACCTTTCGTTGCTGTGCTTTTTTAGTGGAGATTGTGAAGTGTCAATGCAGTGATGGACATACTTGCAGCCTGTTTTGCAAACAGTGCAGAAGCACACCTTGGTGGTGTGCAGGTGTTGGATGCCATTGGTGGCAAAGGTGGTGGTAAGGACCGTTGGCAATACATTATGGCATCATTATGGCAGTGCTCATGTTGATGTGAGATGTACTTATAAGCAGAGTATGATCGAACCTGTGCAAGCCAAGATGTTTGCTTTGATTTCGACGGCAATATCAAGTGCAATGCCAAGTGGAAGGTGGAATTCGCCTAATGGCAGCATAGCCTTTAGACTGTTTGTATCCTGGAACCTGGTCTTCAATTTTGCCTCTTGGCTGTAGGATGACAAAGCTCAAGGGCAAGGTGATGCATCGAAATTGGCGGAAGCGCTTGCGGCAGCGAAGAGCTTCGCCTAGTGTTGAAAACAGCATGACCAAAGACATCCAAAGATCCGTGACATTCTGAGCTTGTTCGTAGCTTTGCCAAAGAGGGCGAGCGCTTGCAGCGCTGTTTCATCGCGGGATTGAACAGATCCTGGTCAAGCTTGAAGCAATCACGTCGAGTGATGCCGATGACTGGTTTGATGGCAAGTATGATTACAATATATTAATTGCAATGGACTATACTGTATCAAATACATTTTTACGTTTTTTTTACAGCACACCTGATTAGAGAGCATCATGATTATATATGATTATCTACATTAGCACAATAGGAAGGTATGTCAGAGCTTTTGAATTTGGGCAATGCATACCTAGTACATCTACTTGCATTTTGCTCCCCCAATTGTCGTCAGGTTTTGGAGAAACTCTGCCAGTCGCTTTCGCTTCCTGGGATACCTCCCCGACCCTCCCAGCAGGCTGCAAATTTCAACTTAGCCTCTCCAGACTGTGTGGTGTTCTGTGCAGTGATGCGCGGCGTGCTGCATATGCTTTAGAAAAGTTGCGGACGTTGCTACTTCAGACATCTTCAGACGTATCTCCGAGACACGTTGACAGGGTGTTGAGCTTGTTCAAGGCTTTTGCGCATAGATTTGCTATGATTTGCTGAATCTGATTGAATCTGTTCAATTCTATTCAATTCTGTTCAAGTGTCAAAGTCTTTCAGATTCAGCGAGATTGCAGCCCTTTGACTTCGAGGAGAAAACTGGAAAACTGACTTGTGAAATCTTGTGACTGTGCGACTCAGGTCACACAGGATGAAGTCAAGGTCAAGTTGCTGGAGGTCTCAATTCTCCACGTTTTGCATGCAAAATCCGTGTCGTATTCCGTGTCGTTCCATTGCTTTCAGCCCTTGTGTCAGCTAGGATGGTGGCAAAGAGGCACGGGATAGCATGGGAGCTTCTCAGTGGATGCTGTGCAATTATCTCGATGTATCTCGTGTCCTCGTGAGTGTCTGAAAGTTATACCGGCTTGCATAGTGCATCGCAGCGCCGCAGGTCCAGCCATACTTTGAAGCTCGTTGTTTTGCGGAACCAAGGCTACCAAGGGAGCGTCAGAGATCTTTAGAGAAATTCATGTAGTCGTGACAGACTTCAGCATTTGCTTGAGACCAGGCTTCTGTCTCGTTTCTGGAATGTCTTGTTTGAGTCCCGACGATCAGATGCCACTTTGTCGGTTTGTTATCATTTGCTGGAACATACATAGAGGGGAAAGAGAAGGTTGTGTGGTGTGTGCTGGCTTGTTTTTTCCGTCTAGTACTTGATTCATCTTGATTCAACTCCAGATATCATTGAGCCTTGAAGATCCTTGAAGTCCATGGTGCAGGGGTGGTGCTATTAGAGTCTTCCAAGTGCGTGGCGGTGGACACTACCAAATGCTTAGTGATTGATTTGCGGAGCTGTGGACAAAATGGATTTCTATGGATTTCTGCTGTTTGTGGAGTACTGCAAGTGCAATCGAAGACTGTGCGAGACTTAAATGAAACATGAATCAATCTCTCAGAATCTCTCAGCTGTCTTGGATCAAACCGATCAATCATTACCTAGCCAAAGTGCACGAGCGGGGGGGGGGGCAGGGCGGCCCAAAAAATCACAGAATAGTCTCAAAACATGAAGATTAATCACTTGCACGAATTGAACATCATTTAGCTGAGAATACGAGTGATGCTGCACATGTTTGAACTAAATTCCATAAGAAATCAGAAGAACCAACAAAGTAAAACAACACATCAAACAATACTTCCGACACTCATGTGATGAAAGAGGCGTTTTCTCGAGTATTCTCGAGTTCCTCCCAGTTTATTTCAGCAGGGGTTTTGCAAATGCACCGTTTGTTTTTTCAACGTTACCAGGGCTTCTTGATTCACTGCAAAGAGCTGAAGGACTCTCACAACTTGGTTGAAGATTCAAAATCTCATCTCATGAAATTTTGGATACACTGTGCTCCTTCGTTTCTGCACAAAGATCAAGGAGCGTGGTAATCGAAGACTGGCTGGTGGTGATAGTGCAGGCCAACAACTTGTCAATCTGCAACGGAAAAAAACCAGGCGACATGACAAACACTCAAAGACATCCATTCAAATACCAGATATGAGGTGCGCTGAGCCTTTACTTCGAGGCTTGATGCTGACAACTGGGCCGCACAATTCGGCACATTTCATTTACCAGGTTACCAGTTCCTGTTTTCTCTTGGATGCATTGCCATGCATTGCCTACCTAACCATGTTGAGGGATCAATACATATCAATACATATCAATACTAATTATATCTGTTCCCACTCACTTGGAGTCTTTGTGATGCGGAAGGCTTTGCAAGAAGTCGAAAGTGCCGAGAGTGATGAAGGTTCCGTTTGAAGTTTTCAAAGACGATTATTATTTTTTCATTTCAATTCGGATCAACTCCTGGTTGAGCAACTCATCAAACATGTCATGGCAGGGCCGGAGCTTGCACAACTTGCAGCAATCCTACATTCAAACAGTGCGCAGGTTCGGAGATGCAATACTTTTGCAGTTAGAGAAAATGAGAATAAAACGATGGAACGCAAGATAGACCAATTGAGAACGCAACTCATGAACCCCATGAACCAGGCACTGATGAAGCAAAGAAAATGGTTTGAGGCGAGGACGTGCCAGACTCTACAGTGGGAACATCACCGGTCCCTCATTTCACCCCTTCGCCCCATTTCGCCCCATCAGGCGATAGACCAATGCCATGCTGCGACGCACTTACTGCTGGTAGTTACTGGATGTTACTGGTAGTATTTGTTTGGTCGACCATGGACAGCTGATGACAGCTGAGTATTCCAAGGCATTGCGTTTTGATCCCGCCCATACCAAGCTGGGGCCTCAGCATCCTGAGTGTTGGATCACTGATTTGGGTTTGTTCAACAACAGGCTACTCCAAAATCATCCGAAAACCAGTGGTTTATTCATGACTTTCCGCAGTTAACATCAGTTATATAACAACTTTAACAGACAATATACTATACAATATAATAATAAAATAATATACATTGTACATCAATATAACACTGATTGATAATGTAAAAATATGTAAAATAGAGATTAACATGATTAACATGGCCAAATTTTGAGATCCCATCTCCAGAGCCTCGAGGTCTTCATGGCGAGGGGCAACTTCTGCAATAGAGGCAGTGGGATCCCCATGGCCGTAGCAGTTTGCCGCTGACCTGGGATCCTCAGGTGGGCATGCACGATGTTGCCGTTGCCTTTGTCGAGCGGCCGTCTTAGATCACTCCTAACAATACTTAACAATACGTTCCTTTCTAGGTTTGTTTAGTTGCATGGTTGAAAACATGGCTGACAAATGCTGAAAACGAAGCAAATCGAAATCAAACCTGCCAAAGCCAATCGCTTTCAAACCATGCTGCTTTTTGCATGTTTTTGCAGCCTGAGTGCTTCTGAAATCTTCTGACCAGGGCTGGATTGGAAGAGAACGTAACCTCCCAGGAGCTACTGGAGTTGCGCAAAAGGTTGGCCTGGCTTGACTTGTGGCCTCTCTTCATCCTTGGAGCGTCCAGCTGAACTATGTTGAACCAATGTACTTAATTTGGTGGCACATCATTCACCAAACCCAAATGGCCAAAACCGTGTTTGTCCAGCTAGTAATCTTGGCTGGCCACGACATTCATGCGTTTAGCTGAATTATGCTGATATGCTGAGAGATTTACCTGATTAAACATCTTGAACTGCGTCATTTCCGATTGCTGCATATTGCTGCCAGGTTGGGACCACTGTCATCGGCTCAATCAAAGCCATACCACGAGATATTTGAGATACGGCCGAGTAGAGCATATCACGAAAGCTTGCTTCTGCTAGCTGAAGTCCCTCTTGCTTTAGCAAGGTGTTGATGGTATTGATTGGCAATCGCATGAAACTTCATAGGTATTTCCACCCCCTGGCTAGTTTACAAGCACTTTGGCCGTGGCTCCATCCCCCCGCGGACACCGTCGGCATGTTGCCACTGGCATCACATTCGGCAGCATTTGCATCCTCAACATCATTGTGTTTTCATGCAAAGCTCCCTGCCAAGCTATATAGCTTTCTTCCCTTACCCCTGGGCCTCAAGTTTGTAGCACGTTGTCGCATCAAGCAAAAGTGAGATGGGATTGAGGCCAGATGTTGACCTGCAGAGAGGCCAGGGACATGTTCTTGAAACTTTGAGACTTGAACAGATGCAGCATGATCAACATGACGCATAAATTGCACCAGTGCGAGCCTGTGCAAATTGACCAAAACTGAACTGAAGCACAATGGTGCTAATTTGCACAGCCCTGCACCAGATGACAGTGATGATCATTCCCTTTCTCCTTCGAAGTGGCGCTTGCCCTTGGAAGAGGACAAGGCCGCAAACGTAGATGCAACGGCTTACCATGCATGCGGCTTGCCATGGCTTAGAAAGGTGCTGAGTTCAGGAAACACTATGGTCACACAGTTAATCTTGTGCAAGGCTGCAGAGAAGGCTCGCATCCCCAAGAAAACGCATGCTGGCAAAGAGAAAGGACAGCCGGACAGCCACACACATTGAGTACGCAATGGCATTCAAGACGTTTCTGATTGTAGCTCCTCAAAACATCATTCATCCTTTAACTTCTGGTGCGAAAGACGCACAAACACACAGGTGGACAAACATCGATGCAACAGAGAAGTTGTGAGTTTGTTGGTCAGATTTTCTTTTATTGCAGGAGACTGAGGAAGGCCCACTTTGGCACCTCCATTGTTTTGCGGTTGTTCAAGCCTTTTGCCAAGGAGTGCTGAAGCACATATCATTCGTTGAGAGTTTAAACATCACTGGGACGTACTCGACATGATGTAGATATATTGTGTCCAATGCTGGAAGCCATTCCTGTCCACATTCAGATTTTGTGCGAGGAGACACCAATCGACTTGCAAGCTGTCGGTTACGGTTACAAGATCACGCTCAAACTGCTTCCTGGAGATGTAAGACCTGCCCGGACACGATGGCAAACTGGGAAACCAGTGCAATCGATGAAGCGGAGACAGTGACTGGGCTCGAACGACCATCGTCGTCACCTGAGCTTCAATGTCTCGAGGTGAACAGATTTTCCTCATAGGTGTTTTTCACTTTCATGAGAAGGCTGCCTTTCACAGAGGTGGTCATGAGAGTGCGCAGACGCAAAAGCTTTCGCCAGGGAACTGTGTAGTATTCTTGTAGGACATACGGCATACAGTAAGTGATGTATAATTTAGTAAATTTAGTATAATTGTATAATATTTAATCTCAAATTCTGAGATACTTTAAGTATCTTTAAGTAAGTTTTAAGTCACAATGACGCTGCAAGAACTGGAGGCAGTGGGAAGTGGGACTACAAGGGCTGGCCAGTCATATGCAGAGTATTGCAGAATCACAACGGACTTGCAGGTCTGTGCTACCATGTGCTTGCATACTCTTCCCTCAGGATATATTGAAATTAGTTGGGTGATGTTGGGTGAACATACAGGACATATTCATGATACTCATCATATTTCATGATGCTTGATGAAAAAGTATGATGCCGTCATCCTCGATTTCAGGATATGCTGCGCTTTCAGCGCTTTCCGACTGAAAAAGGTGTTGAATGGCTGAATGGCTGGGCAATATGCATTTAGGGTCAAGCACACAGGGCAGCCCTGATCCTCCGCGTGGAGCGCTTCAGTGGCACTAATTACAAGGCGGCCAAGTGGGAAGGGTCGAGACATGAACCAGCAAAGAATGTTAACATACTAGTCTTGGGGGAACTGGTGATTTTTTGTGCCTTATGTATATAATATATACGTATATAAATATATATATATGTATGAAGATATGTACATTTTATATGTATATAATTGTGAAAATAAATGTATATGTATATAATATGTATACATAATATGTTTATATATATCATATATATGTATCTAAATGTGAATGTAATTGTAAATGTATACATATATATATAATATAACCCAGCCAACCCCGAAGTTCACGAAGCATACATGACGTGAGCAAATTGACAGGCACGTTAATATCCCCCCGCACCCCAAACCCTTAAAAAAAACAAAAAAAATGATTTTGTTATCAGTTGCCTGGGGACGGCGTTGGGTACTATAATAATCATTGATAATCATTACTTAATTTCATAATCTATAGATATCATAAAATAATGCGTCCTACCTTAGGAAATTATTTTGAGGTGGGGGTTGGTTCCAAAATATTTTTTTAAAATAATTTCCAATTTTTAACATAAATTTTATGTTAAAATCACCCGACAAGAGCCATAGCAAAATAATTTTTGCACCCGTACCTTGATGATGGTGCAAAATAATTTTCCACCTACAGAGGTTGAAGCACCTTGAAATAATTTTAAACAAACAACTTAAGGCACCTCAAAATAATTTCTCAGTTGAACTGGGGAAATTATTTCATATAGTTCCAACTGTATAAAATAATTACCAGACACCCATGATGAAAATTATTTCATGGGGTGGGGGTACTTGCAAACCACCTGCAAAATAATTTCAGCATATTACATCAAATTTCAACTACATATTTCAACATGTTCAGTCAGGATATTCTTTGAATCAATCTGCAGCCATTTCCAACTTCATTCAAGCCACATCCCGTCAATCCCAACACATCCCAGGGAAGTTGAGTTTTGCAAGGTTAGGTTTTTTTGGATTTCTGGGGTGGTCTAGTAGTTAACCACCCCCAAAATAATTTTTGGGGAGAGAGGAATCGATTCAGGTTTCTTTGCCCAAAAGCCGATGCTAAGTCGATGTTCTAAAAAATAATTAGTTCAGCCAGTAATTCATGGTAAATCTCAGGGTTTGTCTGTTCGAGGCAATTTGGATTTTGAACTACTCAATGGGAAGTTAATTTTGCCAGTTTAGGCTATTATTATTTCTGGGGTGGTTTAGTAGTTAACCACCCCCAAAATAATTTATGGGGTAGGAAGGGGTCGATTCAGATTTCTTTGTTCAAAAATCGATGGTCTAAATCATAGGTGGTTTAGTAGTTAACCACCCCCAAAATAATTAGGTTCTCATGGTTTGATTCTTTCAGACAGTTTGGGTCAATTTGGATCAGGTTTGGCATTTTTGACCTATTCCAGGGAAGTTGAGTTTTGCAAGGTTAGGTTATTTTGGATTTCTGGGGTGGTCTAGTAGTTAACCACCCCCAAAATAATTTTTGGGGAGAGAGGAATCGATTCAGGTTTCTTTGCCCAAAAGCCGATGCTAAGTCGATGTTCTAAAAAATAATTAGTTCAGCAAGTAATTCATGGTAAATCTCAGGGTTTGTCTGTTCGAGGCAATTTGGATTTTGAACTACTCAATGGGAAGTTAATTTTGCCAGTTTAGGCTATTATTATTTCTGGGGTGGTTTAGTAGTTAACCACCCCCAAAATAATTTATGGGGTAGGAAGGGGTCGATTCAGATTTCTTTGTCCAAAAATCGATGGTCTAAATCATGAAATTCCGACAATGCTTGTCGGGTGCATTCGGGAGGATAGGTAGGGTGACCCCCCAAAATAATTTTGTGGGGATTTTTGCTAATTATTTTGAGGTGGTTCTACTTGTTTTTTCAATCATCCAAAACCATCTTAAACCACCTTGAAATAATTTCCAAAATTATTTTGAACTAAGGGAAGTGTTTTTGAGTAATAGTAGAACCCTACAAAATAATTTATTTGCAAATTTTGGAAATTATTTTGAGGAGGTGGGTAGTGATAAAGGATATTATTTTGGGGTGGTTAGAGTGTTTTGGAAAAAAATATTTTGTAGTGGGTTATGTACTAGAAGCACCTCAGAATAAATCCCAGAAATTATTTTGGGGGGTCACCCTAGTGATTTTACCCAGGGTAGCCCGCATATAAAATATCTATGATTTTTTGTAACATAACCAAACAATAATGTAAAATAATGTAACAACAGTTAAGACAATTTTAACATAATCTGTCATAACTTGACAGAAATCAAGTATCAGAGCCTGTGAGCTGTTTCTTAGGTAAAATAAGTTTATGTCTATGTACTGGTAGCCTGTCTCCAGCGCACAGGTCTCCAAATCCATTCCTAGTTTGCGGTGTGCTTGCCAACATGGTGCGAGACTGAGAAGCAATTGGGCGGCTGTGGCATCAAAAGAGTCCTGTGTGCTGATTCAATGGATCCGGCCAGAACTGGAATTACTTGGAATCCCGAAGAATGAATTGGGACGACGATTTTTCGTGATATGGCCATCTCTGGTTGCTCAGGGTTTTCCCAAGGTGGCCAACAGACGCCCGGTTTTGTTGCCAGCACTTCTGGTTGCAGTCTCAGTCAGAAGCAGCTTCAAACCAGGCCCACAACTTCAAGTCATGAGCCATATCACTTAAAAAAGTTAAAATCTACACCGAATTCGATGACGCCGTGAGCCAATGAAGATCGGTTGAGCTCCAACGTCATGAAAACTGGGTATGGGGGTGGTCTGCCATTCCTGCCCACATGGGCCTGGTACTGTCCATCAAGGTGTTGGCCGCTATTTGCTTGTCCTGGCCAGCATTTGTTCCTGCACCTCGAGGCAATGAGACAAATGACCATGAGCTGCGCTGGACGATACGTTCCCCATCATGGCAGCATTTTAGAGCAAATTGATGGCAGATGATAGCAAACGGATGAATGAATTGATTCATTGATTGAATGAATGAATGAATCTTGACGAGTCGTTGGTTGGTAGTAGGCGTGGAATTATCTTTCTACTGCCACTGTCAATTGTGCAGCCATCTTGGGGATGACTTACCCCAGCCGATTCATTTGGGGTGGGGTGAAAACGCCAACGAGCTGGGATCAGTAACCGAGTTCCAGAAACGTTTCTCATGGCAGGAGCAGACTCTGCCGACCGTGTGCAAGAGCAGGCACCGACAGTTGGGGCATGGGGTGGCTCCACAGATCCAACCCCTTGCGATGAAAGACAGGACCCCATGGGCCCCATGGTTTCTTGATGTTTCTTGAGGCTGTGACCGCCGCTGCTGGGGCACTGGCCGTGCAAACCTTAGTTGTCTATGTTGTTAGCGTGGGAGGATTTGAGGAAAAGATATGTTTATTAAGGGTTGGGTGGTGTGAATCGTTGTCAAGTGGTGTCCATTCTTGATGAGTGCAGAGGGACCTTGTAAAACAGCAACAATGTGAGACATTCAGTTCAACAGTCCAGACAGCACAAGGGTGTGCAAGCACGCGCGTTTACTGGTCATGAATTTGGTTGTCATGAGGCCCTTAGCGCCTTGCCGGCGCACGCAGCAGTTGACAACCCATTGGCACATGGTGCACCAGGAGTGTCTTGTCTTCAGACATCAGAATTATTCGATAACTCATAGCGGTTCATATCTCATCCCATTTCCAGTGACATGAGAGTCTTTGGGTAAAGCCAAAAGATGAAGACGTATGTTTTCCATATGTTTCCATATCTGTCCGTTTGTTTCATCAGTTTTATTGAAGCAATTACCCCGTAACCTGACCACACCCGACCACACCCAACCCTTACCTCCCGTCGATGAGGTCATGGACAGCAATGAACTTCAGGGCTGGGCTGAGCGGGCCTCCTTTGGTGGTTTGCTGGTGCGGAAGCTGGAGATGGGCCATAGATCCGGAGAAACTACCATAACATACCATAACTACCATCCTACCAGCATCTACCAGCCTGACATGATACAAAGCATACAAAGCAACTACAGGACACATTTCGGCTGAAAGAAGGTATGCCCGCATATCCATGCATATCCCACATGGAGTCGCTATCCTTCGAAAAAAAATTGGATCGCCGAACCAATCGAATTACTGTACTGTGAATTTCTGTCTGAATTATAAATATATATATATATATTGAAATTATATTGAAATTATATTGAAATTATATTGAAATTATATTGAAATTATATTGAATTATATCGAATCATATATTGAACTATATACAGTACTTGTTCTGCAAGCGTTCAGCCATGTTGCTGAGCGGTTCTGGTCGAGGTGAGCACTGTACTGGCTTGGTGGCGTGGAACCTTGGGCAGTGGACAGGCGCTGAACGCGCTGAACGCCGCGCTGAACGCCCCGGCACCATAGATGCCATAGATGCCATAGATGCCATAGATGTAGCTGTGGCAGGCACAGCAAGATGCTGGGAAACCTCCGACCTTCTGGGATCTGAGCTTAGTCACCCCATGTCACATCACAAAGAAGGCTTCTGCCGATTTCCAGGAGAACTGCCAATTCTGCTAGACCGAGAGCCACGCTTCAGGCCATGTGCTTCGCAAACTTGGCACTTGTTGCCTAGAGCTTAGAACAGCTGGACATTCTTCGAAGCCCAACGGTTCTTTATTCCTTACGTTTTTTGGGGAAGCATGGAAACTCGAAAGATCTCGAAAGTGTTAGTATGAAGTTAGTATGTGTTAGTCATAAATCTTCAATCTACAAAACTTTGGAGGCAGGCTGGCATGCTAAGCATGACAGAAAGCATTGTCATGCATTGTCATCAGCAGGCCAAAGTCAGTCTTTGCAGCTCTAGACTGCTCTGGCTAGAGCTCCCGGTAGCACAAAGCTAAACTCAGGTCCTTCTGAGCAACCGCTGGATGGAAAGCGGCGAGATGCTGAGAAGATCTGAGAAGCTTTGGATTTGCTACTCCCTCACTTGTTTGTAAAGGGAGCGTCGCTGCATCAAGCGAACATTAGGCCACTTCCCACTTTCCAACATGTACGAGTCTCTGAGCTTCCTTGCGCTGGCATCTTAGCAAAGGTTTTTCGATGTTGTTCGGTGGAAGTGCAGACTTGGCTTCTCCTTACAATTAAAAGTGTGCAAGCGTTTTTTCAGGTGGGGAGTCACTGCCGTCACGCTGTATTTCACTGCGGCGAGCTTAGCATGACAAGAGCCAGACAAGCCTTCAACTTTGAAGACTCTGCGAGCTCTGCTTCTAAAGTTTACAGGACTCGAATGCCCACAAGGATCCAAAAGGTGAAGGTACTAATTATATTTAATTATTTATTAATTTAACGCATTTAAAGATAGCATAAGATATCTAAGACTGAAGAGCATTGGCACAGCACTTCAAGGCCACAGAGGGCAGCAACGATGACACCAAGTACTTTGACTCGCAGAGCAAGCTTGGTGGAGCACAGGCGGGCACCAGGTTTGGTGGCACTCATTTTACCATATTTTACCATCTAGCCTCATGCCAATTTGCACTTGCATGAGTTTTTAAAAGTGATGAGCTAACAAGAATTATAACTGGTTAGTCCATATTGCATAGGGAATGGACATCCACTGATGTGGACTAAGTATGACTAAGTGGCGTATAGATGCGTATAGTACAATAAATATCTTTTGTTGGGGGGCGGGCTGACTCAGACAAGTTCCAAGTTGATCCCGCAAGGCCAAGAAGGTCACCAGCGACATCGCAGCTGTTTGGGCATCACCAGTGGCTCTTGGCATCGTCGCCTTTGCCCAGTTCTCCCTGCCCAAGGCTCGAATCCTCCGCGAGACTCATCCATGCTTAGAATGGTATATACAGATATATACAGTACGTATATTAGAATCTCAGATGAAGATCAGGAAAGACTTGGGGTACTCACACTGAGAGGAGTCCAGAGCTTCTATATCTAAGCCACGAAAACTGGAATCAGGCAGTTTGCAGTTGGAAGGATCAGATGCCTTTAGCCACTGATGAGCATGATATCAAGACAAGGCAGAGAGCAGCGCAGGGCAAAAAAATCCAATGTTCCAGCACAATTTGAGCCCTGGCCAGGCTTTGCAGAAGGCTGGCGCTTTGGTTCCTGCTTTGCAGCTTGGAGCCCAAGGCGGTGAGAAGTGTAAAATCAACTCTGTTGCTCCAGGTATTGAGGGTTAAAAAAGCAGAACCATGTTTGGCATGTTCTAAGTAAGCTGCCATAAGCTGCCAATGGCAACACGGTTTCTGATGATACGGAAGGGTTTGCAAAAGGATCAAGGATTCCAAAAGGTTTTTGAATTCGAGGAAGCCCGCACGAAGATTCAACTAGATGCAGCATTTTGCAGATAATTGCAGCACATCGAGACGAGGACCTTCACCTTCCCACAGGGGTTGACATGCAAAGGTTTTTAGCATCCATGGTTTCTGCCCTGCCTAGGTCCAACTGGCTGGTCATGCACGTCTCCGCAGCAGCCTGAAATAGGCATTTTGTCCATTTCTGGTAGGCATTGACTGATCAAACGATGTGGAATAGCAGTGATTCTTCGGAGGCTGGTGCTCAGCACTCCCAATAAATTATAAACTTGAGTGTCTCCGGGGGTACTAAGCACATGAGATTTTTATGATGCCGCCGGACTTCAGTAGTTTTCCATGATACAAGTATGTTCTCCTTTCCTGACAGTCCTAACACGTCAAAACTTAGCTGTGTGTTTCTGTTGATGAATTGCACAAGGTCGTGATGTGCTCTTATGCCACGCTCCTCTTTGGATCGGTACTTTGCACAGAGCCCAGACAGACGACCTGGTCAATCGTGGAGGCAATCGTGCTCGATCGTGGTCCTGCCGTGCCTGGGGGAATGCTTCATCCTTGCTTCTTGAGGCATGGCAGTGCTGGCACTGAGTCAGCCGAAGGAAAGCCCCGTGACGGCCATCCGCGAGGCGATCGGAAGACTACCAGAAGTGAGGAAGGTTTTCAAAAGGCATGCAAACGCAAAGGCATTTCACTGCCAACATAATATGACAGTATAGGACAACTTGGCACATACTCTAAGCCTGACTTTTAAGAGCGACAAAACTACGTAATTTCGCGTGCTCTCCAACTGATTCTCAGCCTTCAACGAGTGTACCCGTACCGTGTGCTGAACACGTCAATAGATTGGTTCACACAGACCTGCCACATCGATCCAAACACATGATGCAAGCTACACACGTTTGTGGATGCCTTGTTCATCCATTCTAGATCGGTGAGATTCTGGTGCAAGTGCAGGCAGTCCAGCCAGCGCTCCAAACCATCGCAAATGGCCTGCAGTGGCTGACTGAGAAGCAGGGGAAAGATAGGCAGAATACGAAGAATGGATAAGAAATGATAAGAATATATCCTCCTTGCCATTTCATTGGTCAGGGTTGACCCCCCATAAAGCTACCATTCTGTGGAAAATGAGTCCTTAAAATGAGGTCACAGATACCATTATGTAGTAATTAGTGGGTTTTAGCCGGTTTTATCATTTCTATTTTGAAGGCATGATCATTTAGTGGCACCAAAACAAACCATTCTGTAACAAACAAAAAGCCATTGTGTAGAGGTTTTTAAGGGTATGATTTGGTGGTTAAAACAAGTGAATTAGCCATTGACAAAGAAACATCTGGTAGCCATTCTGTAGAGAACCCATCGTTTCAATACATGTACCATTTTATAAGTGCATATTATTTGTGTTTGCAACGGTTGGCTCAGAAAACTATATGAAATTGAAATTTCCCCGCCTCGCTGACAATTCCACCAATGATAGCCTTCACGCGTTTGGTGCTCTTCGCACATTCCGTGCTGGCTGGCTTTGGTGCTCCTGCTGCTGTGCTGAACAAGAAAGGTGCCACGCTACCAACACGCTACCAAGAAAGGTGCCATGGCCCATCGCAATTCTTCTGACGACCCTGCTCTTCGTTGCTTTGGGACCGTTTTTGTGACTTCCAATGGAAAAAGCTTTCATTTGCAGAAGGATTGCCAGCACATTGTTGGCAAAAATATTGTCTACATTCTCATGCTGCAAGAGTTGCATGAAACAGTTTCCTTCCACCTCCGAAAAGGATGAATGACAAGGAATTACAGGGTGAAAATCCTACAAAATGGCTCTGGGAAAAAGGCAGTTGACGCTGAGTTCTTGACGAGATAGATGCTTTACAAAATGGCTCTTGCTTTTTTGTTTTTTTAAGACCGTGAATGCGCTGGTTTGATCATTTTTGACAAAATTGTCAAAATGGTCGTGGATCAAAATCATCCAATACAGTTGACAGGCAATAGCATTTTGTAGAGCCAGGGTTTATGGACATACCGTTTTGTAGGATGGCGCCACAACCATATTGCAGAGCCGAAGGCTAGATCTCTACAATATGGTCCACTGCAGCCGCACCCATGGAATGGCAAGGGGGAGAAGAATATCATATAATAAATAGATATTTTATAGATATACGTAAACACACAGTAGATATGTATGTTATGTATGTTTAGAAATGAATAAACACATACTTCATTGAACAGATTAATAGCAAATAAATAATTATGGCATGTTGTGACTATCGAAAGGACAATTATGCGGGAACTGGATACTTGCGGAGATTGTAAATTCCCAAACTCGTGGTATCTTCTCCTTGCAATTTCAATTTGAGGCCTCAGCCCGCTGTTGCTACAGCCGGACAGGCCAGCAAATGCGTTCTGTTTCTGTCTCTCAAAACCTATGAGTTTCTCTGACACGTTGCTTTCTCCAAAAGGAACCGCTGAATTTTGGGGGTTGGTTTCAAGAAAACGCCAGGAAACAACATGGCTTAGCCACTTAGCCATGCTTCCCCACATTTCATCGCATTCTCCAGAAACGGTATACCCTGTGATCTACCTTGCCTCATCCCGTAGGCTATGGGCTCCCCCAGCACTCCCGTGGCCATGACCGGTACCACTGGCCTTGATGCTGGCAACACAGCAAGCAGCGAGAAGGGCCGAGACGTGGAGGTGGGAGAAGTGCTGGCAGATTTACGTGGGTGGTATTCTGAAAACAGGGTAGACCTCCAATTCTAGCCAAGCAAAATGATGATAAACCAGTGGAACTAGGGGTATCCTATTCTTGGACAGATGGGTATGGATGGGTACTTGTATGGGGTCCAAAGCTGACAAAGTTGTGATAGATTGTGGGTGGTTATCTCATGTTATCTCCTAAGGTTGGTTGAAAAAAAACAACATGCATCAACTGTATCCAATTATTGTGTCCTTCCGCCTAACAATGATGGGGCTGCCAAGACTGGGATGCTGATGGGAAGTGTATTACCATGTATTACCACCCTTTGGGCCCCAAACCTGTCTCCTTTGCACTAAAGTATGTGATGTTTATTCATTTTTTTGATATATTATATATTGTAGTGGATTTGTGGGGTCACCAAATCTTCTAAAGAATATCCAGCACCATGGTACGGTGTGAGCCCTAACTTCCAGACGCAGCCTGCACAGGTTGCCGTGGCGAGCTCTTCTGCTGCTGCCGGCAATGCGGTTTTCTCAAGTTCTGTATAACTCTCGCGCCAAGTGAGCGATTTTTTGCGAAAGCAATCCCATGTGCGGAGTGCATAATTGTTGACCGTTGCAATCGAAGCCTCCCGGGAGCGTTAAGGTCACCGTTGAGTTCTCGTCCTCCTCAGCAGCTGCAGTTCTGTCCGAGGTGCCATTAGTGATGGCCATTTGGCGGCCATCAGTTGTCTACTTATCCATACTTATCCACCATCCAACACTCATGTCGCAGGATGATCAGCTTGCGATCACCTTGGATGATCTCGCGTACCGATCCTTGTTGCTGGGCTTCGGCTTCTTGACCGCTCCTCAGAATGAATTCTTGAGCATAGACCAAACTGTGAAGCCAAATGAAACGCAACAAACACTTCACCCTACAAAGCAGAACTTGCCAAGGACCATTGGCATCGTTTCGGGAGCCGTTTGGGCCAATGAAGCCTGGGGCAACTACTGGAGCTGGGATCCAAAGGAGAGACACAGTGAAGTGACACAGGAATGACATTGGAGGCTTGTGGCATGCTAACCACAGGAGACTTGGGCGCTGATCACCTGGTTGGTCTACGCAGGATACTTGCACACCAGGCTGCACAAGTTTGGACAAATAAAGAGCAAGGTGTTTAAAGCACAGCATCTGATTTCAGCTCGATTTTGCAACGTTCTTCCACTTGAGAACTTCATATTTAACTTCTGTGGAGGCTGCAACTTGGCTGGGACACCAGGGAGAGCGCCAAGATCGGCGCCTTTGGCTTCCTGGTGGTTTGGGTGTGCTACATTGGCGCAGCAGCCCCAGCTTGTGCAAGATCCGAAAGCCATGCTTTTTTGTGTGCCTCTATCATCTCTGTCTATATCTCAATCATTCTCAATCTATATGTGATTATGTATCAATATATATATATATATATCATTACATAGATCTCCTATTCCAATCCAAGGAGCAGTTCCCTTTGACAGGTGTCGGATTTGCATGCTGTTTCAAGTGATACCGGTCGAGAGATGGGAACTCAGGTGAACTTGATGGGCATTGGTCTGCATTCCTATGGTTTTTTCCTGAAGTGAAACATGGACCTGCCGTGACCTGCCCTTTTGATGGCTGCATCTCGAGAAATAGCCTTGTTGTTGGGCGTGAGATGCATAAACTCCAATCCTGAGTAGCAGGGGATGCGCCCTTCATGCTTTAAGAAAAACCGAAGGGCTGTGCCCTTGAAAATCCTAGACCGAAAGTGCAATTTGTCCCCAAAAGCACTGTTTTTTTTTCTTTTTCTGTCCGTGTTTCTTCTGAACTTCTGAACAATGGTGGTGTTGCAAACCAGAACATAGATCACCGTAGATGTAGATCATTGATTGATCATTGTAGATCACTTCTTGATTTCTGATAACATCATTGTGGAATGGACTTGGTAGTGCCACTGGAGCTCCGTCCTCCGTACCCTGTCCTGGCGCTCCCAAGGAGTTTTTCAGCTTGCAGCGTAGCTAGCATGTAGGCTCAGCGCTGCGCCCATGCCCCAATCATTGGGATGATTTATGGATGTTTTTGGATGACAGTTTCAAATAACCACTGGATTTGCTGTACTTTTTAAGTTGCATGTGTTTTAGTTTTTAGGGCTTGACTTGTGGTTGACAGCCTCATTTGAATTCTTTCCGGGCGCCTTCGGACCCAAGCCACGCTTGGCTTTGACCGAGACTGAGTTTTACATCTACCTGTCGCTGCTTGTCGCAGCCAAAAAGAAACCACTCATACCACTGCACACTTAGCCACTTGAAACCTTGGAAAGATTGGGGATTGACTTGAACCTGACATCCACTAGAGTAACGAGAGCTGGAGTCCATGCAAACACAGGCGTCCAGTCCGGGCGTCCACAAGAAGGGAGGATAGGCTGTGATAGGCTTCTAATAGCTTCTAAGGATCTCCGTGTTGAGACACTGCATGACACTGCTTCTATCTGCAGCCGCTGCTTCCATCCCGAAGTCTTGAAGGAACACGCGTGCCTGTAACTGGTGGGCCAGCGGGAACGGCATGGGCCTGGAGCTTGAGTAGACAATGTTCCTATTCACGAGTCACACATGTCACACATGTCACGCTTTGCAATGTGAACTTCACTCATCTTCACTCACAAATCACAGTTCAAACACACTAAAACACAATAAATCGCAATGCATTTGGTATAATTTGGTTGCTTTGTCACTCTTTGTCACCATGGTTTGCAAGTGCAGTGACCGGTACTTCTGAGAACCGGAACTTGAACGGGAGCCTTTGCCAAGCTTTACAGCCAAAGTCTGTGACCCAGAGATACTCAGATTGTTCTGTGCTTCGCGTTAGGAATCTTGGGCCCAAATTCACCCATGCAGGATGTTCAAGATGCTTATGACAGCTGGGAGGCCATTCCTGGGGTATAACGGCAGCCGCAGTTTCCGGCTGATTTTGGACATTGTTGGAATGTCACTTTCGCACAACTAGGAGGAGTCGGAGGACACTACTGGCTCGCAGCCTTCATAGCATTCACAGCACTCATAGCCACTGGCAATGCTTGACATTGCTCGCCTTGACAGACCAAGTCACGAGATGACAAGATGCATTTCCTGCTGTCGATCCCAATGCGGAAGGACGGAACGTGATGATTTAGATTGACTTAGTATGATTTAGTCTTAGTGATGATGTTGATCTGGTCATACTGTATCTGGTCAAATAACGGCGTCACTCGACGTCACCTCCGAATTAGGACCTAACTTTTGGAAATAAGCTTTGTGTGTCATTTTGTGCAAACCTGCTTTGTTGGGGCTTCAAGTAAGAACAAATGCAGCCAGCATTCATGCTCCATCCATGCACTCGAAAGAGTGGCTGCAGTCGGTGGGTTGCAATAGTGCATAGATTTGATTTCATGGTTGAACAACAGCTTGGCATCTTCTTCAATAACAGGAGACACAGCAAGCATAGTAGACAGCCGGTTGCTAGGGCGATTGCAATGACCGGCTCTGCTGTGACTTGTTAGGACTGACACAGCTTCGGTTGTGAAGGGTGAAGCAGTGTCAAGCGAAGATTTATGAAGATTTCTAACCGCCTATGTTTGAGCTTTTCGGGGCTGAAGTGCAGCATTGCGTTCTCCTTGCTTCTTAGTTTTCATCATCTTTGTTACTTTAACCAGAGCCTCTATAGCTCAGTTGGTAGCACTTCAGACTCTTAACCAACTTGCTTGACTTCGATTCCTTTTGCTGTTCTTAGAATGAAGCTATAGCGGCTACCAAAATATAAGCTGTGACCTCAAATTTCTAACCGCCTATGTTTTTCGGTCACTTCAGCCCCGAAAAGCTCAAAAACATAGGCGGTTAGAAATTCTTCGCTTGACACTGCTTCACCCTTCACAACTGCAGCTGTGTCAGTCCTAACAAGTCACAGCGGAGCCGGTCATTGCAATCGCCCCAGCAAGCAGCTGTTTACTATGCTTGTTGTGTCTCCTGTTATTGAAGAAGCTGCCAAGCTGCTGTTCAACCATGAAACCAAATCGGCAACTAGAATCTAGAATCTTCAGAAGCAGGTAGAAAGGGTGCAATGAAGCATGTGCAGGTCACAACCAGTTCGACGTCAATTGTTAATTTCGTAATTTCCCGACGTCAAACTATTTCATTTTGGAAATAACGAAATTAGACCCAACTACCGCGAATTATTATAATTTGGGCAGAATGCTGATATTTTGATGCAGTTTCAGCCTCGCAGAGAGTCAAGATACGATAATTACATTACACAATATATATATATAATATATTAATATATATATATGGGAGCCGTCCGTAAAAGCAGGTCACAAATTTATGAATTGATGCGTTTACTTTGTTTCGCGCGATTGCTAAAACCTGCATCGCGATAGGCTGAGCGATTGGTTGGCGATTGGTTATACGGCTACCACCCTACTACTACTACTACTACTACTACTACTACTACTGCTAGTACTATACTAGTACTACTACTAGTACTACTACTAGTACTACTACTAGTAGTACTACTACTAGTAGTACTACTACTACTAGTAGTAGTAGTACTACTACTACTAGTACTACTACTCCTACTACTACTACTACTACTAATACTACTACTACTACTACTACTACTACTACTACTACTACTCGTACTACTCGTACTACTTTTACTACTAGTACTGCTAGTACTACTAGTACTAGTACTAGTGCTACTACTACTACTACTACTACTACGACTACTACGACTACTACGACTACTACGACTACTACTACTACGACTACGACTACGACTACTACTACTACTACTACTAGTACGAGTACGACTACTACTACTACTACTTCTTCTACTACTACTACTAGTACGAGTACGACTACTACTACTACGACTACTACTACTACCACTACTACTACTACTACTACTACTACTACTACTACTACTAGTAGCTCCTGCCGATCACTTTAAGCGGTTCCACCAACAGAAGCGGGTGTACCCCGGACCGGACGTATTCTTGGGGGGAGCGATCCAGGGCCTTGCGCAACTTAATGCATACCCCTAAAGGAATGCGTCGAAAACAGAACGGGGCTGGTGATCGGTAAGGAGGATAGTTAGATACCCGAAGCTATTACAAGATATATAGTGGCATTATACTGAGTGGCAGTCTCCACTATTACATTTCGAAAGTTCTGCCTTTGCTTTTTTTTCCAAATGACAAAGGTCCCACTGAAGGGTCAGAAATCAGTCAGAAACCAGTCAGAAACCAGTCAGAAACCGAAACGCAACCTCTCTCTCTCTCTCTCTCCTTGCCTATTCCCTCATCCTCTTACCAGAACTTCTATTCCAATTTCCACTACCACTACTGCTAGTGCTACTGCTACTGCTGGTGCTGCTGGTACTACTAGTACTACTAGTACTACTAGTACTACTAGTACTACTAGTACTACTAGTACTACTAGTACTACTAGTACTACTAGTACTACTAGTACTACTAGTACTACTAGTACTAGTACTAGTACTACTAGTACTACTAGTACTACTACTACTACTACTACTACTACTACTACTACTACTACTACTAGTAAGAGTACGACTACTACTACTACTGCTGCTACTACTACTACTACTACTATAATATTATCCTATCTGCGCGCCGGGCGCCCGGCGCCGGGCGCCCGGCGCGCCAATCTACTTCGATATTGCTACTAGTATTACTGTTATTACATCCACACTAATTAGTAGTAATATTACTACTATTACGGCTACTGCTACTACTACTACTATTGCTGCTGCGGCTACTACTAGTACTACTATTACTATACTACTACTAGTACTATTACTACTACTGCTACTACTACTACTACAACTACTACTACTAATACTACTCTATATTATCCTATCTGCGCGCCGGGCGCCCGGCGCCGGACGCCCGGCGCGCCAATTTACTTCGATATTGCTACTAATCTTATGTTATTACATCCATACTACTATTGTTAATATTATTACTACTACTACTGCTGCTACTACTACTACTGCTACTACTGCTACTACTGCTACTACTACTACTACTACTATAATATTATCCTATCTGCGCGCCGGGCGCCCGGCGCCGGGCGCCCGGCGCGCCAATCTACTTCGATATTGCTACTAGTATTACTGTTATAGTTTGAGTGTTGTATGCTCCACCATACACTTTCATCCAAATTAGCCATAGGTGTATACAGGTTGTGCCGACAACCAGAGTGCGCGCGGTCCGGAAACGGTCCGAAATCATATATTCCTTTCTAGTTTGAGTTTTGTATAGCTCCACCATACACTTTCATCCAAATTAGTCATAGGTTAGTCATAGGTGTATATACTCGCGCTTGGCCGGTTTCTGACAGGTTTCTGACTGGTTTCTGACTGATTTCTGACCCTTCCGTGGAACTTTTGTCAAGTGGAGAAAAGCAAAGGCAAAAATTCCTCGGTGTAGTAGTGGTAGTGGCGTTGCAGTGGTAGCGGCGCTAGTGGTAATACTGAGAGTAGTAGCAGCACTAGTAGAAGGATCTGCCCATGAACGCATTCGTTTTCATATTTGAGAAGAAAAGAAAATTGCCGGAAACGCTCCGGAAAACTCACAGTAATACCAGTACTAGGAGTAGGAGTAGGAGTAGGAGTAGGAGTAGTAGTAGTAGTAGTAGTAGTAGCAGTAGCAGTAGTAGTAGTAGTAGTAGTAGTAGTAGCAGTAGCAGGAGTAGCAGGAGTAGCAGGAGTAGCAGGAGTAGCAGGAGTAGGAGGAGTAGGAGGAGTAGGAGTAGTAGTAGTAGTAGTAGGGGTAGGAGTAGGAGTAGGAATCGGAGTAGGAGTTCTAGTAGCAGGGCAAGGGAAGAAAGGGAGAGGGAGGGAAAGAGAGAAAGAGAGAGAGAGAGAGGGAGGGAGGGAGGGGAACAGATGGTTGCGTTTGGCCGGTTTCTGACGGGTTTCTGACTGGTTTCTGACTGGTTTCTGACCCTTCAGCGGGACTCGTGTCAATTGGATTTAAAAGCAAAGGCAGAAATTCCTAGGTGTACTAGTGGTAGTGGTGGTGCAGTAGCAGCGGGTGTGGTGGTAGTACTAGTTACTAAGAGTAGTAGCAAGTCTAGTAATGAGAGTAAGGATCCATGCGTGAACGCATTCGATTTCAAATTTGGGAGCAAAATACACTTGTGCGGTCCGGAAACGGTCCGGAAAACTCACAGTAGTACCAGCAGCACTAGCAGTAGCAGTAGCAGTAGTGGTAGTGGAAATTGGAATAGGGGTAGGCGTAGGAGTTCTGGTAAGAGGGTGGGGGAATAGGCAAGGGAGAGAGAGAGAGGTTGCGTTTGGCCGGTTTCTGACTGGTTTCTGACTGATTTCTGACCCCTCAGTGGGACCTTTGTCATTTGGAAAAAAACAAAGGCAGAACTTTCGAAATGTAATAGTGGAGACTGCCAGTATAATGCCACTATATATATTGTAATAGCTTCGGGTATCTTACCATCCTGCTTACCGATCACCAGCCCCGTTCTGTTTTCGACGCATTCCTTTAGGGGTATGCATTAAGTCGCGCAGGGCCCTGGATCGCTCCCCCCAAGAATACGTAGGTAGTACTAAGAGTAGTAGCAAGTCTTATAATGAGAGTAAGGATCCATGCGTGAACGCATTCGATTTCAAATTTGGGAGCAAAATAAGCTTGTGCGGTCCGGAAACGGTCCGGAAAACTCACAATAGTACCAGCAGCACTAGCAGTAGCAGTAGCAGTAGCAGTTGTTTCAAATTCAGCAGAAAAGTAATGATATTACAAAGAATTAGCATAAGATTTTTGTCACGATTCATTATATAATACATAATTTATATTTTATGATATTTTATGTCTATGATCTGATCAACGAAGAACAAACCCTTCCGCGATTGCTCACTGTGGTACCGCGGTTGCTACGCGATTGGCTGAGCGATTGAGGGCTGTCCGGGAAAAGGTATTTTGGACAACCCCCATATAATTGCCATATGCATTGATGCACAGATCACCAAGAGCAGCCGGCAAACTTGCATTGGACTATTGGATCATTGCATATGATACGACACGATATGACATGGAAGTATATGGAATATAGCGGAATGGTATCAGCTGAATTGGAAGTTGGCATGCCCCCTGACCAGCCAGGACAGCAACCTCAAGCAGAATGAAGCGGCAATGCGAGCTATCCTGGTCAAGGTGTGGCAAAGTTGCTGCATCCAAACTGCTGTATTTCTTGTGCTCTTTTGAGCAGGCCGAAACAGACACGGATGAATGGGCAGGGGCCTTTTGGTGAGATTGTGCTTGGACTCTGTGTGCTCATTATTAGCAACCCCTCCATTTTCAGTGCTTTTGGAGATAATTTTATTAAACATATTTTAAAACGTGTTAAAACAACTTTTAATGATTGGACATCTTGCAGGGATTCAGAGGACAAGCATATTTTCAGTCCGAGGTGCAGCGACTTGCCTTGCTGCTGGCAAGTACTGCACTTAGCTGGAAGATGTTGGACATGTTTTTTAAAGTATAATTATGATTAATTATGGAGGTATGATGTTCAAGCTGAAGACCAAGCAGAGCCAATGAAGAACAAACATTGCAGTTTCACATGCACCAGGTGTGGTAGGCACGACCACTGTCTCAAGTTGGGAACTTGGTGTTGCCATTGCCAGCCTTGGATTTGTTTTTTCAACAGCGATATGCAGTTCATGTCGAACTACACTTCAGCAGCAGCTTTCCATCAGCCTTTGGAGAAACAAACTGGTAAAAGAGAACATGAATGAATATGAATAGAACAGGAGAATCTGTTGGCTGAAGGATAAGCTACTAACCAGTACCTTATACACCGGACCCAGTGGAATGAGCAAGTTGGAACCCACACCACCGAAAACAGGAGCAAATGAAGTTAAAGGAGAAACTATAACAACTTAAAATATTGGTCCCGTGACGCACAGCAGGGTTCGTGACTACTAGTGTCTCTCTTTGGAGGAAATGTAAATTAAAGGAGAAAATGGTCTCGAAGGATTGACCGCGGTCTGCCGGCAAGCCACTGGCGGCCCCTGCTAGCTTTAGCTATGGAAAAATGGAGCCAGTGTAGCTTGAAAGACCCGTGAAAGCAAAGAGGAGAACAGCAAAACAGCAGAAACAACAAGCAACAATAAGAGAACAAAATCACGTAGCTGAGGCACAACTTCAATCGATGCATCTTTATATACAAGGACTTGTTGTCCTGTGAGCAGTGTAACTAAAAAGAGACCGGTATCCTGGTGGAGAAGTCACTTTCAGTGAGTAACCTGGATGTAGTTTCAATGGGCGTATCGTTATAAATTAGGACTGAAGTCCAGTGAGTCAAAACTCAAAATGATGGTGGGAGCAAATCTGATTCTGTCACGCTGGGATGCTCCTATATAGGATTTTCTTCAATAACTGAGGACTTGCCAGCCTTGGACGTCATATAATATATATCATGAAAAGACTAGAGCTGCCGAGTGTCAGGGATTGCGAGCATCCACAAATTCGCTCTCACATTTGTATGCGAACAGATTGGAGTTTTTGACTCTGCTGAGGTTCAGAGGTTGACAAACAATTTATGTGGGAACTTTCGCGAGATGCACCTGGGCTTCACAGGTTTGACTTGCGAGAGACTGTTCAGAGTGGCTGAGTAACTTGGTCCATAGCCCTAAAACCTCACTGGACAAGCACAAAACCTGATATACCTTCTTGGTGTTATTGTTCATATCATGTTTTCCTGATAATGCACAGAATCCTGAAACATTTCGGAAAGCGGGAGACTTTACTGGAAAGATACCGAAATTCGACAAAGGGTTGGACCATGTTGGACCCAAGGATACCCAAGGTTTCTTCTCTTTTTTGGGTGTTTTTTCTTCATGAGGTGATGTTTAGTCTTTTCACATTTGTTCGCCCTGATCTGTGTGTCACCGATGTTTTTTAGGTAAGACAACTACGGGTGCGCGAGAATCTACTCTTTCCAGAGGCGTCATGTGGTTTTGAACGTTCTCTTTTGGAGCAAGTACCCCTTGGAGTATCATCTGCACATCAATCGGGATCAAGAACCGTCTGTGTGTGTGTCTCTCTCTTTCTCTCTCTGGACCTGAGAGAGGCATTTACTTCAAACCATCATTCATTTTGCTGGACCCAACACAGCCAAGAGCACGAATTCTGTTCTGTTTTGACCCAACACTCTTTGCGCATAAATTTGGTATGTGGCAAGCCAGATCCTGCAGGCACTTGAGTACGTCATCGGCTTAGATTGTGGACACGGGATTATTGTTTCTTTTCGGAAGCTTGAAACCAGCTCAAATGATTTTTGTTGCTTTGGTTTGGTTTAATTCCTGGTTACTTTTCAATACTAGAATAAATGAGGACTTCATGGTTCTAAATCTGCATGTGAATGATTGAAACATGAAACATTGGCACAATCTCATTTTGTTGACTTCAACTGTGCTTGACCAAAAGCCGTGTCATGTCATGTTGGAGACGGTCCAAGAGTCCAAGAGCAACTCATGGGACTGACCGCTACTACAAGAATTTCAATAAAATGTCCATATTTTTTCCTCCTTGTTTGTCACTATTGTCGTTTTCTGCAAAAGATCCTTGGGTTTCAACCTTAGTTTTAAGTTTGCACGGGTCTCAGGTCACTCCTGACGAAGCAGAGGAGGCGACAATTAAAATCAATTAAAGCTGACTGTTCGGGTAAGTGTGGAAACATGTGGAGATTATACATCCGGAACCTGCGATGTGCTGGAACTTTCAAGTTCCAGATATTTCCAGGGGATATCGGCCGGATATCGGTCTATGTTGGTCTGTGCAACATTATACAACGATGTTATACAATGTTGCCAAAGAATAAGCAGACCATGACCACTTTTGGGACATGATTTTGCAGGAGTTGTACCAAAGGCAGTGCAGCTCCCCTCTGGCTCCTGCAGCACAGCGTGATACAGAGGGAGTCACTGAGGAGCCATGTCCTCGCAATGAGTCAGAGAAGATATGTCAGAACTATGCGGTTAATAGTATCGTTGAGAATGATTTAGCATTGTTTAGCATTGTTTCATATGTTTGAGATTCGTGGAGTGCAAGTTGATTGTTTTGATTTTGAAGTGAGCTTGCATCGCCAAGATCATTGAATTGTTCGTGGCCAACAAGCATGCTGTCAGAGAATCCGCTGTGCTCATGATGTAGCTCCTCTCGACAGGATCCAGAGGAAACCATCCGGTGGCAATCTGAGCTGCCACTGTAGCAAACTGGCAAGAGATGCAGATCTCGTCACAATAATCTAATAATATAATAATATATATAATATTATAATATAATATAATATAATATTATATTATATATAATATTGATATAGTATAGTATAATATGATATAATATACTATAGTATAATATATCATATAATATACTATAGTACAATATGATACAATATAGTATAATATAATATATTAATATAATAGTAGAATATCACATTATATATAATATAATACAATATATATATAATAAACTATAATATAATATCATGTAATTTAATTCAATTTAATTTACAATACAACTTATAAAATTAATCAATTATCATATCATTTCTGATATAATTTATAATACAATATATATATATATTTATACGTGTTGCATGCTTTTGGATCATATTGGATGCTGATTTTGGCGCTTCGAGGTGGCTCATGGAAGAAGCTGATGCCCAAGTTGCGGCGATCAAAGCAGCAGAGGCAGCGGAGAATGCGGAGTTCGAAAAGAAGCGACGCCGGCGAAAACTTCGGCGCTAGACACGCTGGGGACCGGGATGAATTCGAGATGGGCTTTACCATTGAAACTGGGTATATCTGGGTATTCATCATGATTTATCAACTTTCCATAGGGTTACCTGGGGTTACCATCATTTTCAATTGAACCATTTGAGCCCAGCTAGAAAATGGGTTGAAGGATGGGATATCGCGGATATCGTATCTTCAGCCAAACTGAAAGCATCTGAGATGATAGTGAAGACGAGAATTGCTGGACTCTGCCGAACTTGTCAGAGTTGGTGCATAGTTTCTCTTTTCTGAAGGGTTTCAAGTCACATTAGCAATCACTCGGAATATATTAATTTGCAGCCATGACACGCAAACACAAATTCCATGTGTTTCTGCCAGGTCAGGAAAAGAAGAGCCAGCAGAAAAGAGGCTTCACATACAAGCCATGAGAACAAATGGTTGATCACCAAATGTGCCACAACATGTCACAACATTTCACCGGTCACGGTCAGAACTGGTTTTGTTTTCCTACGATGTACAGGGAATGGCCATTGCCATAGCACGATTATCACTCCTGACTATTGCACAGCAAGTGCAGCATACTCTTCTGCCACTAAGTCGGAGGGCCGATTCAAGGTGTCCCAAAAATGCAAACTGCTCAATGGTCAGGCAACGCACGGATCCCTTCCAGACCTGGGGGTCCTGAACTCAAAGAAGGTCAATCAGTCAATCACAGTACATACACCAAGTAACAGGATACACATGGATACACATACTACTACAACCCATCACTGTATTCCCAACGATTCAGAATGCGTGTGTTTAATTGGTTTCCTATTACCTCTATTACTTTTGCTGCACCCATTGGTGAAGCTTTTTTTGTTGCTTTTGCCCTGCCCCGAGGGAAGTTTCTAGGCCACAAGCTGCCAGAGCTTCATCTTCCTCAGGACGGGATGTCAGGATATGTCAGGTTTGTCCAGTGGGGGACACCTAAAATATCCTAAAATGCTTATTTGAATGGGGAAAGGTACACGATAAACATCGATAAACCATTGGATTAAAATAGGGATAAATAGGGTACCCAATTTTCAGACAAACCCAGTGGAGTCAGGACAACTTGAGGATATGTATCAACAATAAGCATCAAACCAAAACAAAGAAAACTATAGTATCAAACAAAAAGCCAGAATGAGATGAACACCGATTTGTTTTTTGCAGTGCCAGATCTTGGTGATAGTATGTGATAGTGATGTGATCATGGCGACGGAGTCTGCGGAAGGAGCATCTTATGCAATGAATACCTTCACAGCGGCTGATATTCGCGAAAAATGGCAGAGGGACAAGAAATGAGCGAAAAATCATATTGTAACAAATATCAAGACAATTCACTGAGTATTTTGAGGTTGCTCTGAAACCCGGCCTTTCAATTTAGCTTAGATGAGATATAGTATCCGATATAGCAACCATGAATCCCAGAATAGAGATTTCAATACACGAGGTCCGCGCAAGCGGACACAAAGACGAACATAAATGGCGCAAAAAAATATATTGTAATTTTAATTAATTATACAATTACATATAAAAAACGATCAATCAATACCTCCGTAGGAAAATTTTATACAAACATATCATTGGATTATGCTGTTGCCATTTTGTGGTGCATTTCGCCTGGGAGGCGCAAGAAAGCGCAAGGGCGGGCACAAGATATACTAGTATTTTTTTTATCTGAAATGGAAATATGTGGTATCGAATGCGTTTAGCAGA